>CM051395.1:13819435-14278176 GCA_028052125.1 Melia azedarach
TAATTCTGGTGACTGCACCTGAAAGTTCACAGCATTTGGAAGCGGATAAAGTAGACCTTCCATCAACTAGTAGCAGTTTCAGAGAATCAGAGGTCAGTATGCAGTATAATAACCAAGCAACTTGTACACAAAACAGATCATGAAAATATTGTGATTGTCTCTTTTGAAACTCATGCACAACATTATTCCATGGAATAAAAAGTGTACTAATATAAGGTGGAGTAAGATTAATTTTCTTGAGCACATATTTCTGCCTAGTCAACTCAGACACATTTCAGGAAAGTGTATCACAGCAGAAAAGCTCATCATAATGAGATAATGGATTTATTAATGCATTTTGTATTGAACAGGAAACGTCTGCTGAAGTTGTTGAAAGTAGATCAGACCCATTGATCGTTCTTGAGTCTGCTGCTGCACTGTCAGCGTCTGCCGGTAAAACCCATCCCAACTCAGTTGATGATATCAAAGAAAAATCTCAAACTCTGCCCGAACATGGAGAAATGAGCCCATCGAAAATAGAAGAGAAAGTTGCTAATTCAAATGCCCCTGAAACCATGGTGAAAGAAGAGGTAGAACCACATGTCTAAAATGCTTTGCTGATTTATATCACCGGCCTTCTTTTGATTCATGCATTTTCATAAGTCTATCTTCTACACGAACCTCATTTTTTCTTTAATATTCCACTTTTGATCATTCATGAACTAGCTTTGGTTTATCTTTTTAAGTATGTAAAAATAGGGTAATCAGTAATTAAAGAAGAACCGAAGCTAACGCATTCAGTGTCGTCAGTAATTAAAGAAGAATTGAACTAATGCATTCAGTTCCTATGATTGAATAGGAAACCCCAAATTGTCCAGGGAAACCCACAGGAAAGACTGACAAAGGCAGCCCAGGTGAATCTCACCTGTCAATCACAATTAGGGAAATTGTAAAACCTCCAGAACCAGCAGAAGCTACTGCTTCAAAAGTTGTAGAAGATAATGGTGCGCATCAGGAAAATTTGACAGAAAATGAAGCTTCTGTTGACTTTGATGGACATGAGAGTTCGAGCACTATGAAGGTCAGTAAGGACATCATACACGAGCCAAAACTAGGTGACTCTGAAAGCAAACTAGAAGCCGTTAAAGATAGTCAAGGTGAAGCTAAAAATGCTGTGGAAAACAAAGCAGCCGCTGCTGCAACTGCTGTTGAAAAGGTAAGATAATCTTGAATAGAGTTTCATATTCCATCTCAACTTGGTTGAAAAGAAGACGGTTTGAGATAATGAAATTTTAAAATGCTAAATTCGTCATTGAGATAGCATACAAGAATTTGAATTTTCTTTTGTTTATTCTTTTTCTTTGTAAGTGAATGGAGAATGAAAACTCTGTTAGATATGCTATCATAATCCCTTATTTAACAGGTAAGTCTATAGTACTATAAGAGCAATATCCCTTAGTTAACAGATGTGTTTCTATTACCATAAGAGGAATATCTTTAACTTCTTCCTACAAGTATATATTCTTTAGTTTCTTGTCTCTTCGCTCATAAGTTTTAAGATAGTTTCAATTTGTGTTTCTTACATGGAGAAAATGTATATTTACATGTGCATCCTTTGTGCTTTGGGTAGGAACAATCTAACCCTCTTCTACAGAATTCCATAGCAGAAGATGGTACTATGCCCAATGTGAATGAAGCAGTACCTGACGACGTTGACAAGAAGAAAAGTTTGATCGATCAAGAGAATGTTGCAGACCAACCAGAGCCGCTTACGGCTGAAGCAGATGTTGATATGAAACACATTGTGAAAGAAACTGTAGCTGATGAGATGAGTGACCAAAAAAGTCTGATCGATCAAGCGAATGTTGCAGAGCAACAAATGTCTGATAAGGCTAAAGTAGAAGTCGATGTCAAGGACGGTGTGAATCAAGTAGCAGATGGCAAGGAAAGCGTGGCTGACCAACCAGAGCCAGGTAAGGCTGCCGCAAAAGTTGATATGAAGCACAATGTGAAAGAAACTTTAGCCAATGAGATGAGTGACAAGAAAAGTCTGATTAACAAAGAGAATGTTGCTATCAAGGATGGTGTGAATCAAACGGTTGCCGATGAGATAAGCAACAAGGAAAACAAAAATATGGCAGACCAACCAGAGCAGGATAAAGCTGCAACAGAAGTTGATATCAAACATAATGTGACAGAAGCAGTAGACAATGAGATGAAGGACAAGACAAGTTTGATTGATCCGATACATGCTTCAGACCAACTAAAGCATGACAATAAGGCTACAGAAGAAGTACATATGAAGCGCAATGTTAATGAAAAAGACGTTAGTGAGATCAGCAGGCAAGAAAAGCTTGATTGATCAAGAAAATGTGGCAGACCAATTAAAGCCCGGTACTGATGATGATAATAGCTTAAATGCCATTGAAGATGATAAACGTGAACCAAATGATTTGAAGAAAGAAGACGTTAAGATGGATAATTTGACCAACCATAACAATATTGCGGAACATTCAAAACCCACAGAATCTGAAGTCAAGGAGAGCGAAACAATTACAGCAGCATGAGGTTCTACATGGCATTGCTAAGTCTCGAAGCGGATGAGGTGGGGTTTTGCTTACACAACCAATTTTCTGGAGAGAAGCTGAGAAGTTTTTTCATTCCTGACTCTAGCTAACGATGAAAAAGGTTTGAACAGACGACAAGGATGGAGCTGCAACTGCAAATACACTAACTATTTGCTTTGGAGAGAAATTCGTGTTTGGTTTTGAATGTTTTGTTAGGCATAGTAAGCAAGAAGAGACTTCTTCTTTCAACCCAAAGTAATTGTAGAGAAACTGGGATTCCTCAGTTCTTAGTTTCTTCATAGTTAACAGGAGCTTGGTTACAATTTCCAAATGTCAGCCCAAGGAGTTGTGTCTGTGCTTCTGATTCTCACATATTTCTTTGAAATTAAAATCATATTTGTACATTCGAGAGCTGGACATAAGCTGTGCATTATTTATGTGTCCAGGCCAGAGGAATTAATTTCTATTTATAAAAATAATAAGCTTTACGCCCTCAAAATTACATTATCAAATACTTTGGCTGATTTTCTTTTATGGGTTTTCAAAATTAACACGGAAAAAATGATTACTTTTTCTTTTTTTCCTTCCAGATTTTGGATGGTTTTATCTTTATATTCAGTTTAGTAATAGAATGCCGGAAAGTTGTCCAACTATTTTATCCGAGTTGACATACGTTAAGCAGATAATATTTCAGATTGTTGTGAATAATATTTCTCATGCATCATCATATTTTCTTCTTCTTCTTATATTAGCATATAAAAATAAAACAAGTGGAAGACCATTGTAAATAACTTTCCCAGTTGAATTTCTAATTGGCTGAATGAGTTGGGAACAGACAGGTAGCATGTTACCTGCCACATTTTGCCACATCTGCATTGACATTTTCAATTAAATTTTCTTGTGTAGAATTTCTAAATTGGAGGAACCTTATCTATTTAAAGAAGCCGTTGTTGGATCAGATATAATCAAAACAAAATGGATTAAATTGAGAGATATGAGGAATGAAAATAGGTTTAAAAAAACTATGAAGATGATGTAAAGTTGATCAAAACTTATCATATTATTGAGATAAAAACCCATTTTAAAATTCCTATATCTTGCCAAATCAAATAAGTTAGTTAAATAAATCAAATCACCTTAAGCGCTTTTTCAGCCTAAAAATTCCTAAGAAACATATAAAAATGAAGCGTGTGCTCTTTCACAGTCACGGCTATTGATCACTTGACCTAGTGAGCTAAAAGGCAACTCACTTGTGTTTAGAGCTCTTAGTTTAGAGGTGGCAGCAACAGCAGCAAAAGGGCAACAATGCCTGCATTAGCCGTGGCCGAATCCGGTAATGGCAAGGATTTCCCAGCCAAGCTCACAGGTCAAGTTCTTGTTTGTAGCATTATTGCAGCCTTTGGTGGCCTCATGTTTGGCTATGATATCGGCATTTCAGGTACAAATATGTTAACAATTTCATTGCATTTCAGGCTTTTTATTTTTTGAAGCTTAACTTTTTTGATAATAATGTTGCAGGAGGAGTAACATCAATGGATGACTTCCTGTTGTCGTTTTTTCCATCTGTTTACGAAAAAAAGCACCGTGCAAAGCAAAATAACTACTGCAAATATGATAACCCATATCTGCAGCTGTTCACATCTTCACTTTACCTTGCAGCCATTGTTGCTAGTTTTTTTGCTTCTCTCTTTTGTAGAAAATTTGGCCGAAAACCAACCATGCAAGCAGCATCCGTTTTCTTTCTTGTAGGAGCCATTTTGAACTGCGTTGCCCAGAATCTAGGCATGTTGATTGCCGGAAGGCTTCTTCTTGGCGCTGGAGTTGGATTCGGTAACCAGGTAAGTTTCAGAAGCCCGAATTCAGCAAAAAACATTTTTTTACGCCGATTCAATTCTCATGGGATGGTTGTTGTTAATGTTTGCTCAGGCAGTCCCATTATTTATATCAGAAATTGCGCCACCAAAATACAGAGGAGGACTGAATATTTGCTTTCAATTGCTAATCACAATTGGCATTCTAGTTGCAAATCTAATTAATTATGGTACTTCAAATTTACACCCATATGGATGGAGAGTATCGCTGGGTGGTGCAGCGGTACCAGCAATTTTTCTCCTGCTTGGATCTTGCATCATTGTAGAAACCCCAGCCAGCCTTATAGAGAGAGGGAAGGAAGAAGAAGGCTTATATACTTTAAAGAAGATTAGAGGAGTGCAAAACGTTGACAAAGAGTATGAAGAAATTTGCCAAGCTACTGAATTAGCTAAATTGATCAAACACCCTTACAGAAGCTTGTTGAAAAAAAATAACAGGCCTCAGCTAATCTGCGGAACAATCATTCATTTCTTTCAGCAGTTTACTGGCATCAACATCGTCATGTTCTATGCTCCAGTTCTCTTTCAAACTATGGGTTTTGGGAGTAATGCGTCACTGTTATCAGCAGTCATCACTGGTGTGGTTAATGTCATTTCCACACTGGTAGCAATTGCCTTTGTGGATAAGTTTGGAAGAAAGATTTTGCTGGTTCAAGCAGCAATTCAAATGATTATAACCCAGGTCAGTTAAATTATAATTATATGACATGAATGATTAGTTTATTTAGCATTACTGACTGGATTAATATTATTATTTATCTTGTAGTGTGCAATCGGGGTAATTCTAAAGCTGGATTTGAAGGATACGAACACAATGTCAGACACAATGGCTAAAGTTGTGGTGACTTTGGTGGTCATTTTTGTCGCTGGGTTTGCATGGTCATGGGGTCCAATATGCTGGCTGATTTCCAGTGAAATCTACCCATTAGAGACTCGAAATGCTGGTTATTTCTTTGCAGTGAGCATGAACATGCTCTGCACATTCATTATAGCCCAAGCATTTCTCTCAATGCTGTGCCATATGCGATGGGGAATTTTCTTCTTCTTTGCTGGATGGCTCGTCATATCATGCACTTTTGCTGCTGTCATGTTGCCTGAAACAAAGGGTATCCCAATTGATGAAATGATCGACAGAGCTTGGAAGAAGCACTGGTTCTGGAAGACCTACTTCAAAAATGATGATAATGGTTGCACCAGGTGCCAAGAAATGGGTTTGGGTGCTAAAACAGAGCAGAAGCTAGCCGAATAAATTTCTGTTTTCTTTTCTTTACTTTATTTTTTTTTTTCTCAATCATTTCAACGTAAATAAGAAGTTTCCGTTTTGTGAGGTTAGAGAAATAGACTGTAGAAGCCGAGTCACGTTGCTTTACTGGTAACAAATAAGTTTTGTTTGTTTGTTTGTTTGTTTGTTCTTTTAGCATTGTTAATTACTAAAAATTGTTTTTCCATGTACATTTCAAATTTCTTTCTTTGTTCTTTATAATCCTGCCTCAAGAAAATGATAAAATGGCCATGATTTCAGATCAAAAGTATAACACAAAGGAGAGAAACTTAAGAGAGCTGCTGTTTCGGATTGTGGCACTAAAATTATATACATTTAGGGTTTAACCGGATGCACTATAATTATTTTCGGCGCATTAACACTACTACTAAATTTAAATCAATCAATCAATCATAAAACAATTCGGTATAAAATATAAAATATGTAGCCCCATGGCATCATCAATGAGAGGGCGACTTGTCGTCTTTAAGACGGAAAATGTAAACGCCATGTCGTATACTAATTAGCGACCCGTCTTGCTAAGAAAACTCCTAACCTCCCCATGAAAGTTAGCTTCGAGTTGAATGGCGAATGGCATTTTACATCCGTTGATATTTTTAATTGACATGTAACCGTAACGTGGCTCCACAGAGTCCATAACTTGAGACTCGCAGAAAGGAACCCGTAACTACTACTTAACTACCACTTTCTCCCGCTACTTTTATAGTAACAGACAATTACTATTTAACTGAAACGTTTTTCATTCTGTTCAGTTAATTAGTTCTCTATCTGCTCTGATCTTTGCAAGCATCCACCATGGACTGCTGCATTTACAAGAGCTCAAATGCCCATGTTGAGGATCGAATCAAGGACCTTCTCTCTCGCATGACTTTGAAAGAGAAAATTGGTCAAATGACCCAGATCGAGCGTAGTGTCTCCACTCCCTCTGTTCTCAGAGACTTATCTATCGGTATCCTTTTCTCTTTCCCTCTTATTGTATGTTCTTGTTTGTTTTATGACGGCCTGCTAGTGTATGTTAGTGTCGTATGTTCTTTGAGGCGTTAATACAAGCACCCGGTGGACTGCTTTTTCAGGGAGTATTCTCAGTGCAGGAGGGAGTGTACCGTTCGAGAATGCTTTGTCGTCTGATTGGGCGGATATGGTTGACGGCTTCCAGAAGGCGGCACTTGAGTCAAGGCTTGGAATACCGATCATTTATGGGATTGATGCAGTTCACGGTAACAATAGTGTATATGGGGCCACCATATTTCCTCACAATATTGGCCTTGGAGCCACAAGGTCAATTTCATTTTTTATCCTTAAACATCCATTAGTAATTATTGCTGTTTGGCGGATGAAGATAGTCAAGGAAACAGAAGAAACTCTCTCTTTATATACTTTCATTCTATATTAAGACATCAGAGGCAATGCATGTTAAAACAATGAGAATATGAAGACAATTAAATAATTCCATTTTTCCTTATGGGTTTTGTGTATTTTTCATTGTTGTCCCATAATTCTTATGAACTAAGGTGTGTGACAGAGATGAAGATTTGGCTCGAAGGATTGGAGTTGCAACAGCTCTTGAAGTCCGGGCAAGTGGCATTCATTATAATTTTGCTCCATGTGTGGCGGTAAGTTATTGGAAATGCTGCTGGTTGCTCTTTGTTTATATCATGCTGTCTTCACTTTGGTTGTTGAATTAGTTTCCTGTTACTGTCAAAGGAATTTAAATGTTAAACTTCTTGTGTACTTGTTGGACAATCATTAAATTTGGAGGAGCACTAGTTTTTGCTAGTTGCAATGTTAGCATATGTTACAATCATGTGAAAGTCATAGTTGCTTGTAACTTTGCAATTTTCTTATACTGCAGAGGATGGTTTGCATAGATACTTCTACCATTTTTACTACCTGCTCTATTCTGCTCAATTTGAACCTTATTGCTCATCTGCTTATTCTTTCTCCACCTTGAACCAAATCTCTGTGATATTTGATTAGTGCTGTCATTTATCTTTTTTTCACAAGGTAAAATCTTGTTTATCAATTTTCTCTCATATGTTCCAGATTATTTCTGTTTTTGCTAGTAGTTTCTGGTCCAGATGCAATGTTGCATGAAACTTGCCTATCAAAAATATAATTGCAATTGAGTAAATAAGACACTAGAGAAGCGTACTGGATGGTTTCAATTGTTCTAATTGAACTTTTATTAACTAACATAGTGAAATTGGTAATATCTAATATTCCATTTAAGATGTGAGATCCATAATGTAATTGTCTCATATTCTTAAAGAGATCTAGGATTCAAGTAATGAATTTCTGGTAATTAAAAAAATATCTTGATACTTGAGATATTTTTGTTTTTTCATGTATTTTAATTTCTGTATTCTTCTTTGTGAACTGCTATTTTGGCTTGAAGCAATGTTTTGTTGAGCAGCTTATTTGACTCTGACAGGTAGGCAAAGATCCCAGATGGGGAAGATACTACGAAAGTTGTAGTGAAGATACTGACATTGTTAGAAAGATGACTTCCATTATCTCAGGCTTGCAGGGACAGCCACCCAAAGGACACCCAAATGGTTACCCTTTTGTAGCTGGAAGGTAGAAAAAGTCATCACCTAATAATTTTGTTTTCCACTTCTTTTGTAATCATACTCATCTTTTTTAATGGAACTTAGTAACAGATAAGTTTTAAATTTCAGCATTGGAGAGTTGAGTAACAGATAAGTTTTAAATTTTCAGCATTAGAAAGTTGGGTAGGACATACCTCAGTTGGGAAAAGGAAAACACAAAAAATTTGCATCCATTTAAAATTTCTGGTTCTTGAATATTCATATTATACATTTATTGTGTAGCTTGCAGCTCATGCAGTCACTCTTCACTTTATTCTAACCATAATGTGGCCCTAGCAGTGATGGATTTCCAACTTAGCCATCATGTACCATATCATCGATCCTTGGAATCTTTTCTCATTGATTTACTTAATATGATTCCAGAAACAATGTTGTTGCATGTGCTAAGCACTTTGTTGGAGATGGAGGTACTGAAAGAGGTATAAATGAAGGGAATACCATATCAACTTATGATGACCTGGAGAAAATTCACATGTCACCTTATCTGGATTCCATTTCTCAAGGAGTTTGTACTGTCATGGCATCCTATTCTAGTTGGAATGGCCGCAAACTGCACGCTGACCATTTTCTCCTGACAGAAGTTTTGAAAAATAAGCTAGGTTTTAAGGTACGCAACCCCAACTGTGTATATTTGTCAATACTTTCTGGATTGCTATAGCCCTTTCTGTCAAAGTGCACTATTATGATCACATGTCCTAACGTGAAATATTATTCAGCACTTCTACATTCTGAATATTAGAATGATGCAGCTGGTCTTCCCTTCTGTATTCACTTTCTATTTCCTTTCCTAATTTTCATTTCAGTTTGTGGGAGTGTGAGTCAACTTGAAATTGCTCCGTAGATTGATCCAGTGAACCCGCTGCTTGCAGGGTTTTATAATCTCTGATTGGGAAGGTCTTGACCGACTTTGCCAGCCTCATGGATCAAACTATCGTTACTGCATTTCCACTGCTGTTAGTGCAGGAATTGACATGGTAGGACCCCAAAAGTCTAATTAGAGATTGCTCTCATTGATTCATGCCATCATATTCTTACTGGTGAAATATACAGGTTATGGTGCCGCATAGATTTGAAAAACTTTTTGAGGATTTGACATCTCTGGTGGAATCAGGAGAGGTACCAATGTCCAGGATTGATGATGCTGTTGCACGAATATTGAGAGTGAAGTTTGTTGCTGGTCTTTTTGAGTATCCCTTCTCTGATAGATCCTTGCTTGATGTAGTCGGGTGCAAGGTGAATTTAGAGAATTCAGTATATTATCTGTTTACCTTGTTACATACTATGGACGTGTTGCCACTAGAAAACAAAAAATTTCTCTTATATCTCACCATGCTGAATGTTTCAATTGCTTTTTCTGTAGTTCCATCAGAACTTTACTTAATATATCTTAAAGAATTTAACTTTTGTGAGCATTATATGATTAATTTAGAGCAAGACTTTCTCATGACTTGGTACGTATGATATTAATGCAAATTTAGTTGATTCTAAAACTTGGCCCCTTCGTCTTTTTAGTCCTTTGCGCATTTCCATTCTATATATCTGTCCATGCTAACATAGGTGTTTTCAATATGTTAGGGCTGATGACATTCAGTGTATGCGCTTCTCTTGTATCTCAATATGTATTCAAGAGTTTTTTCTTGTAACTAGTACGATTTTCCATGTGACACATACTTTTCTTAATGGTTTTCCTGCAGCTGCACAGACAACTGGCTCGTGAGGCAGTTCGCAAGTCTTTGGTGCTTCTAAAGAATGGAAAGAAGCCAGAGAAACCTTTTCTTCCATTAGACAGAAATGCTAAAAGAATTCTTATTGCTGGAACACATGCTGATGATCTTGGGTATCAGTGCGGAGGATGGACAAAAACTTGGTATGGCATGAGCGGCAGGATTACAATTGGTATGCAGTTATATGGCCATTTCCCAAGATCCAATATTTATAAACCTATTTTGAAATTGATTGTGATGACATGCATAGCTTCATAAGCCTAAGCCTTTTACTTTTCTCTCTTCTTTGCCCTTTGCTTATCTGTAAAGGAGATCAGCGCCAGCTTGACTCCATCACCACTAGCATGTCATATATAGGCAATTCATAGTAACCATACTCACATGAACATTCACATATGTATATCCATACCAACCATGAATGTTTAAGATTGCATGATTATTTTTATTGGTTTTTTTTTCATTTTGAGTCTAGTTGTGAGCAATTATGTTGCAGTATTTATTTCTTTCAAATTGACCTCATTTGTGTCACAAAAAGGAAAGGGGCAAAGGGGGCAAAAAAAATTTAGGCATGGAAAGTATCATTTTATGTTCAGTTACTCTTACAGCTTGTGTTCCAAGTTTTAACACCACAGTTTAATGCCTTACTGGTTACATGTTGCAATTTGGGATAAGCAACAGTTTAATCTCTTATGAAATTATTACATTCCAGGAACAACCATTTTGGATGCAATCAAAGAAGCAGTGGGAGATAAAACAGAAGTGATCTATGAAAAATATCCATCACTGGACACCTTAGCAGCCAAAGATTTTTCTTTTGCCATTGTAGCGGTTGGTGAAGAACCATATGCAGAAACCCCTGGTGACAACTCAGAGCTTACGATCCCACTAAATGGAAGTGATATTATAAGCTTGGTCGCTGAAAGAATCCCCACACTTGCAATTTTGATATCTGGAAGGCCCTTAGTTTTAGAGCCACGGTTGTTGGAAAAGGTAGATGCTCTTGTTGCTGCTTGGTTGCCAGGAAGTGAAGGAGGGGGAATTACTGATGTTGTCTTTGGAGATTATGATTTCACAGGCCGACTCCCCGTCACATGGTTTAGAACAGTTAAACAGCTGCCAATGAATGCTGCAGCTAATGCATATGACCCGTTATTTCCTCTTGGTTTTGGGTTGAGATGCAACAAGCAGAAAGCCTTGGACTAATATAATTTGTCTCTCACGCCTGACTTGTGATGATTTACAAAATTGTCGTTACACACTAGAAATGCAATTCAATTGTTTTGTGGTCATAATTATGTTGGCAACGTTCTCTGGCTATCTGCTTTCGTCCAAGTTGATTTATAATGTTGTTCAAGGTAGTCCACTTGCTAATACTCAGCGGTTTATTTGTGCACACTGTGCTGAAATTTGAGAATGGAATGATCACATGAATGCATGGTTTCGTACACATACCCCCTCTTGCTGTTGCAGCGCAAATTCTTTTTCCAAAATAAACTGCTGTAAGCTGTAGCGGATTTGTTGAAAGGCATTTAACTCGGAATATATAACTTTGTCTATGCAGATGCAGATTTATAGCTTCAGAATCATACATGATATGTTAAAGTGTGATTTCTACAAAAGCATGGCAGGAGAAGAATCAGAATGTTGTTTTAGAACTAAAAAGGACTCAAGACAACCGAAAGGGTGAAGTTTTGATACGATGAATGCGGCTGTAACTGGTTGAGTTGTTGAAACAAAATAAGAATAAAGTAAAAAAAAAGTGCTTTTGCCATGCAAGTTGCAGCAAAGGTTTTTGCTTTTTTCATAAAGGATGGTGGATGGTTTTGTCATTTACCTTAGAAAAAAAGTTAACATGGGTAAGCCTAATCATGTTGTCTAGTGTTCTTCAATTCTTTGCTTGATGGGTTAAGTAGAATATATATACTTTCTTTTTATGTGACTGAAATTGTTGGTAACTAGTGTTTTCACGGTCATGATATTGATAGTTGCTTGATGTTGCAGTAGAAGAAAAATCAAATAAAAAATGCTAGTAGAAACAAAAATATATGTATTCGAAATAAAAGAAAATTCTTTGGATACCAAATTACCTTCAAATTGTGATTGAAAAATCAGCTTCCCCATCATCGATCAGTCGTGTTAATTCAAGTATTAAACTCTTGAAAGATTTTATTAATTTTGAAAAGAAAAAAAAGTCGGTGGGAAATTTTAGAAGAAGAAATTATGTTAATGGTATTAATTTTAACAAATAAATGTGGATAATGCAGGAGTAAATATAGAAAAAAAAACAGTACATGTAATTCATCAATAAATCATCATTGCAAATTTGCCACTTTTTTGTCATTATAAAATATGATTATTTTCAACGCCGCAATCAAACTTGTAAGAAGATTCTCTGTGGATTTATGAGTTTTGGTTTTGGAGAGAGAGAGAGAGGCAAAAGCAAATGAACATTGCATTGAATATTAATCAAGGAAAATGGGCACTTTTTGTCTTAATAAATGGATGATGTATGATTGCTTAGTTCAAAGAAAGCACTTAATTACGAAGAAGATTCTTTCCCTCTAAGAATGAATGAGAGACTAGACAGACTATTTACAGATATTAATTATTGTAATCTACACTGACTAAAAAATTAAGGTAAGGAAGGCTTTCTGCTACTGATACTGCCGCTGCTGTGCTGCCTATCGAAAAGCTACATATTTTGTCTCCATGAACATGAAGAAGAGGGGTTTAGCTTTTAAATTTAAGTGAGAGTGAAATCTTTTTGGGTCTTTTTTATTATTATTATTATTTAGTTGGCGGGTGCCGTACACTTCGAATAGAAAGCCAATTATGCTTTACCTGACTAACTAACAACAAATTATAATTATATAGAACAGGCTCTTAAATCAGCAGATAACCTGAGCTGAATCTCGCTTTCTACTAAAACAATCAATAATTTAATACTCTTAAAGAGGGATCTTCTTCTTTCTAAGTGGATCTTTTGAGAAAAATATCATTTAGTAGAAAGTTTACCAAAGAGTGAAAAGGAGGGATTTTAAGTAGAATGATATTTGAAATTAGTGGAATTTAGAGTCAGCCTCAACTATGGTTTGAAAGACAAACACAGTCAAGCTGAGCTTTTTTGGTTGTACAAGAAAATGTATTAGAGAAACGGGTACACGGGTTTAAAAATGAGAGAAAAAAAAGTAGGTAATCAAATACTATGAAGCTCTAAATTGAGTGCTTTGTGACTCAGCCACACTGCTTGTAGATTTTAGGCTTTGCTATAGGATCAGAACCACATAAGATTATCACTTAACCATTAGATTTGATTTTTAATTTTGTTGTCACAGTGGGGATCATTAGTTTTATTACATTCACAAAGTAAATTGTTGGTCTGAGATAAATTCGAAGATGCCCATCGAATAGGAAAGCACAATGTGTCATTTTATTAGTAATATTATTATAGCAGCTCGGAGAAACTGTAGAATTTATTACATTTTCTTTGCATCACCGACCATACAGATAGGCCTTGGCCTTGCCTAGAACATTCTAAGCTTTTCTACAGTTATAATTGAAGATGCTTATCTGCTGATGCCCTTTATTTTCATTCAACACCACCACTTGAAATTCCACTGCTAAGCTTCTCTTTCTGCATTCCAATCTTATCTCAGAGGATCCATCTTAAGGTATCAATTAGTGAGACAAAACTGTGTTGCCTAAACTAGAACTTGAGCTTTAAAACACACTTCCTAAATTCAATATTCAACATAGACATTCGCAGTTTGGATAAGAACAACACTCCCTTATTCAAACTTAACCACATAACAGAATAAATGATCAAGGGAGAAAACCTCGAGAGCTCCAACTGAAATACATCATCTTAAATACAACCTTCTCTTAGTAACCTCAAGACCTCCAACTGAAATACATCATCCTAAATACAACCATCTCTTAGTTTTAGATTTTGGAACTTGTAATTCCAAGCAAAATACAATCATTTCCCCCTTCCAAGTTCTAATACCAGGACTAAACTCGAGTGCTTCATAACATATTCACATCAAAGCAGGAAAAGGCACAAACACAACTATACTAATGAGTAGAAAGGAAACATGGCTGTGACAGCCATGAGGGATTTCTAACAATGTCGTCTTCTCAACCTTGAGGGTATTGCATATGAAATGCCAAATTTTGTAGACCAAAGTAAGGTTCATGAACTGCATCTCTTTGCAAATTCTGTCCTTGCATTTTAAGACCATATGAGTTAATCCCATAAGGAGATGTCATTAACATATGTCCTTGTGTTGAATTGAAACCCATGGTTGTTCCGTTATTTGGTTGATTCCATTGAAAATCAGTTCTGGGCAAGACACCAGAATTTGGTTGCTGAGAAAGCACTGTGGACTGGTCTGGTGAAGGAGTTCTTTGATTATCTGGAGAAGGGGTTCTAGTCTCATTGAGATTGACTGTTGTTATGTCATGAATGCTGGCTCTCCTCTTATCTTTCCCTCCAGAAAGCTGCCTGATAAAGTACTTCTGGGCATGACTGGCTACTTGAGTAGGTGTTCTACTGGTAACGAAATTGCGCGAAATATTTCTCCAATCTCCTTTTCCATGCTTTTTCAAACCCAATAGGAACAGCCTGTAGAATATCATAAAATATCTTGTGTTAAAAGAAAAAGCAAAAGAAGAAAAAAAGATCAAATAGAACATTGAAATCTAGAGAAGTAGCGCAGAGAGCCTGGAAAAATAACACAGCCAATTAATTTGCCAACATGTTTGTGTATGCCTTAAGGCTAAAGCTTCGATCGCAAAACTAATAAAAAGAAAAAGGGCTCTGATTTCAACCACATAGACATATATATCAATCAGCGGTTCAAGGCATCAAGTAACATAATTTTGTTCTACAATTACATAAATTAAAATATTCACCAATGTTCCAAATAAATACATAAAATTAAAACGAAAATCTTACTTATGCTCCTCTTCTGTCCATGGAACACCTTTCTTCCTTTCTTGCTCAGCATGCCGAACTGATGAAGATCTCTTTCCACCAATCCCATATGACTGCTTATACCTACCGTAGCTATGATTACTAACCCACTCTAATGTGAATGGAGAGGAATTACTATATCCCGGAATTGGAATCAGCCCTGCTTCTATATTGCTAATATCATCTTCCAATTCTTTGTACTGCTTTATTACATCCATGACCGTCTTCCCTGGAATCATGGCCGCCACTTTGTGCCATCTGTCAGGACTTTCCTTGTCATACACTGCTAAAGCATTTTCAAACATCTTGTTTTCTGCTGCTGTCCATTTTGTACGCTTGCTCTCTTCAAGAAGCCAACTCGAGCTTGAAAGATACGAGGAAGGGGAGATCACTTCTGTTTCCCACTTCATCACGAAAAATTACCATCCAAAGTAAGGTAATTAAAAGTTTTTTATTTAAGACAACATGCTAATGAATTCAAACTGGTTCAAATTTTTCTGACTGTTTTACAGTGATTCATGATTCAAGATGGAAGATTTGGGTTGAGAAGTGGAATGGGTGGAACAGAGGAAAAGCAGAGCAATATGCAGAGAACTGAGAGGAAATGTACAGAAGTGGAGGTATCAGAACGAAAATATCAGTGTTAAATCAAGGAGCATTTGCAAGGAATCAGAATCGCTTTTTCATGTATAGGGGCATGCCATGAGGAATCTTAAAAAGACAAAACTTTAAAAATAAAATAAATAAAACTAAAATCTCCCAAATTTTTTAAAAACAAAAATTAACTGTAGAACCCTAATAGGCTACCACCAGTCCAGTAAGATCTGAACTAGCAAAAACTTCCTAGGAAGACGGACGAACAAAAATTGGAAACACAGAAACAAATTTCAAGCAAAACAAACAGAAACTCCAAGAACTAAAAGGAACCAAGTCATTTATGTAGCTTGAGGCTGCCTGTTTAATTTCCAAAACGGACAAGGCAAAACAACCAGAGAGCCAAAAGGATGGAAAATGGAAAACAAACCCAGGTGGGTAGACTATGAATTCAGTGAAAAAAGCTGGTAAGGATCTCTCCTCTCTCCCTTTCCTCCTTGAGGTTTGAGCAACAAAGAAAGTAAAAAAAGAAGAAAAACAAAAAGTGTATGTGAACTATCAATGACGGAGGAAGGGTGCTAAACTGAAAAGCAAGCTAACCAAGGCTACAAGAAATGAATCTAAATTATGCTTAAATCTTTGCAGAAAGGGGAAGTCAGAGATGGAAGTGAAAATGGTGGTGGGTTGTGATTGGAGGTTATGGGGTTTGTGGATACTGCAACTTACGAAAAAGTTCCCCCTTATTATAATAATAGACTATCTATTTTTTCCCAATATTAAAATATTACTCTAAAAAAGCGATTATTTTTTATTCTCAGTTGTGGCAGCTCATGATGAATTCATACGAGCTCCTCCGCCTGTCTTGCACTACGTTTCTATACCGTCTGATGAAACAACTGCTGGGGAAATTTTTTTTTATCAAAATGGAATTAATTAGTAAAAATTAAATTATTTCCAATATTTTATTATTATAACTAGCATAAAGTAACCACAAACAAATATACTGAATTCAGTTATAAACGGAATGCGATTCCCAAATTAATAAATAATCTTTATTTTTATTTTTATTTTTTAAAATATTATAAAAATGGAACTCTTCCTTCTCATTTCAAACTCTAAATTTTAAATTTTTTATATCACTTTACAAAATTTTAACCATTTAATCAACAACTCTTCTATCTATAAATTTACTTCAACATTGGCATAAATTTTTTGACTTGGACCACTTGCTAATATCACAATATTTTAAAAATATATATAAATATTATAAACAAATACAAAGTTTTTGAAATTTATAAACTCTTTTTACCACTTTAATTGAACAAAAATAAAACAAAATCAACATAGCAATACGTTTCTTTTAATTCTCAGTATATTAAATTTAATTAATGATTTTAATCCTTTATTATAATAGTTACGTGCTGAAATTTTTTTAAAAAAATTTAATATAATTTTATTAGATTTTATTGATTTGATCCGAATTAAACTAGTAAAATTATTATTCACCTGGACTAGTTCAAGTAGTTAAGAATCAATACTTCACTATGAAGTCCTGACTTCGATCCTCACCATTAACAAGAGTATTTAATTTTTAATGTACTGTGAATTAACTCATTATTAAGTGGAGTTCATTAAATAAAAAAACTAGTAAAATTATTTTAAATGAAAATTTTTTTTTTTTTTTTTGGTGGTGGGGGCGGCGTGTATGGTCTGTTTCAACAGATAGCCGCCAACGGAACGGTCCAGATCAACGTTAAATTTACCGTGGCAATTTGATGTGGTGGGCCCCACACACACGGTTTCAACACTCTGATAGGGCAGTCCTCCCACATAATTGTACGGGTTACAATCTCAAGGATTGGGTCAGTCAAAAGTATCTCTGATTCTCATACGTGGCATAATTTGACTGGCTGAGAAAAGGTGTATGATGTAATCCAAAATGGATTAAGCCAAGCGCGTTTTCCTTCCAATGAGCTGTATCCACGTATGAAAATTAAAAACTCTAATGATGGTACTGAATGTACTGGATTAAATGGAAGTCTTTTTCAAGGCCAGCCAACCACCGCCCCTCACACATCTCCCCATCGCTTTTTTCACAAAATGTTAGTTAGTGGAGTTGAGTATTAGAATAATACCACACCACTCTCTCCCTCAGAGCGTGTATTACACTGACTATATCTAATTTCTATTTTTTTTTAATTTTAAGATATGTCTTGTATTCATAAATAAAACTTTAATAAAAATAATCATACTCTACCTTTTTTAAATTATTTTAAAAATAATCAAATAAATAAAAAAATCAAATTTTTTTCGTTTAAAAAATACATAAGAACATACTTTTGACCAACTTATAACCAGTATAATACATCACAGGGTAAGTATAACTAGTCAAATAAAAGTACAATAAGTGGGTGTGACATGAAAAAAAAAGTGTAATATATAAACCAATCAAATTGATTCTTATCTATGCAATTAACAAAATTAATAAAAATTATTGTATTTATAATTAAAAGTCCCCAAATACTAGTTTGTATCGTTTCATAATTAATCAATACTATAAAAACTTAGTATTAGTATTTCTCAATTTACATCAATTTCTTTAAATCATCACAAATCACTCATTAATAGTTTAATGATAAAATGATTAGACGAAAATGATTCAATATTTTCTTTAAATATGATTAAATTTTGTTTAAATTAAACATAAATTTTTGTCAGTGGTATCAAACTTATAATTGTACTTGTACTAAGTATTTTATAAAATAGAAACAAATTACATTAAGGTTATATACAAATTTATGCGAACAGTATTAAAATTACACTTATTTTGACTCTCAATTATTGATAAATTATTTTATTTTATATAGGTAAATTGTTGTAAATATAATTGTATAATACTAAAAATTAATCTCATTATATTTAAACTGAAACATTGATTAAATTCAAAAGGAGGAATATTTATAATTACTCGTATGATTACAACTTTTTCAAGAGAATGATATGTATGAAATGATATTATTAGAAGGAGAATTTATATAAATCGAAGAAAATGTCAGATGAAGAAAGGAAATAAACTAGCCAATGAAAGATCGAAAGCTTGCTTAAAATCTGAAAGAAAGCATGATTGATTTGAAGGGGGAAGAGGGAAGGCTTTGCAATAAGGGCATGTTAGTAGTGACCCACACCCCCACCCACTGAAACTCAACACACCGCGACAAGGCGCTTAACCAATACAACAAAAGAGGTCCCCTTCACTTCTGATGTGACCAACTCCTCCGCTGCTTTTGTCTTTCTTTTCTCCTCTCACTTATTTAACCTCCCATTGGATGAACACCTACACTATACTACGCTAAATTACAATCTCTTCCCCATTTTACCCCTTTACCCTTCCTTTATTACTCCAAACAAATCAAGACTAGCCAGCCAAAATTCTCTATTACATTGCACGCTTTATTTTTAAGTATGCTTTTCGGAAACCATTCATTGTAAATAGAAGGGCATCATTAGTCAACAATAATATTTGTCCAGAAGAAATATCTCGAAAGGGCGTTTTGGGCACTTACATACTCCCAATTCACTGTGAGTGTTTAAGTATGGCTCTCCAGTAGGCTTGCTTGAAAAGAGAGGCCCGGTAGTGAAGATGTAAGAGGGTGATTAGCTTAATCGTTTCCTTAATGGGTTGTTATTTGGGTATTTGTAATTATTGTTATATGGGTTTAGTTTATTGATTACTAATCTATAAACAAAATGAAGTAATGTAATTGCCAAATCATTGGGGGAGTCATTATTGGTGGCTGGTACACAACACAAATAGATAGCAGCGAGAGAGAGAGAGAGAGAGAGAGAGAGAGAGAAAAAAGAGAATCATGCGCGTTGTTAGAGACAAATTACTTTAGCCATTGATGCCCCATTTGTTGTTTTAAATTTACCGAATAGAATATAGCCCACCACTATTTTGCATTCATCCCAAGATGAAGTGGATGGTTGGATCCTTATTCACATACTTCTACTGTTGGGTTGACAGACTTTTAGAAACGAAATATATGCTATGCTAAAGAAAACATGAACAAAATTTCACATCTTGTTTGAAGTAGTTGTAGTTGTAGTTGTTGTTGGAAGGAGAACAAGTGGGAAGGGAGAGCAATTCCAGGGTGCATTGTGTCACATGCAACATCACCGTCGTCTTTTATTTGGCCACCTCGAATCTCGCACCCCCATTCAATGGGACAACGTGTCTATTAAATATGCTTTCTCTCTTGTCGATTTCTCCTAATTGCCCCTTTCAACCTCCCATATTCAATAATGTAGGTGTCGTTTTCCCACCAGAACCGTCTCCCTCTTTCTTTGATCTTTCCGTTTAACTATTTACTACTTTATCAAGGTAGACCTCCATATTAAAAATACAAACTCAAAAATTAAATTTCAGTGAAAGTTTTAAGTGTGGAAGAAAATTGAATCATTGAATTTTTTTCACCTAAATAATTTTAAAAAATTAAAATTGTTGACTGTTTCTTCCTAAATGAGCTTGATTTCTCAATTGTTCATATTGACAAAACCGTATAATTCAATTTTTATTAAAAATAATTATTGTATATTTTTTGACGAAAGAAGTCTCATTTGTTGGACGTATTTGTTCTTCTATAAAACAAAATTTATGGTGTAAAACACCGTCCAATTTAGAAAAAAGAAAATCTAGCAGTATAGGCTACTTTTTATTTCATCTCATTTCATTTATAAGAAGAGGCAGAATTAGAAAGCAACGTCTTCATAATTGGGAACTAGTACACTCCGTGAAATGTGATGATTAGGTCATTAGTATAAGATGAAGTACATAATTAATTGTACTTAGTGACTTAACCCGCCTTTTTATTATCATAAATGAGTTAGTAAACAAACAATAAATACAGGATGAATGCTTCTCACGTGCCATCTCCTGCCGGGAATCATGTGTTTTTAGCAATAGCATAACACAGAATTTACTTTTGTCATATATTCTTCATATTTGTTTTTTAAGTCTGGGAAACACCAATAATATAAAGAATAATAAAATGGTGAAGTTGTTAATTTTAGCCGTTTTAAATTATTAATAAATAAATAAATAAATAAATAATGTTGGCTGGCTCCTGGTTCTCAAAATCCGGTGCACCCAATTGTTGGATGTGCCACATTAACCAAAAGTCGTAGGCAACAGATGTGCTCGTATAATACAATAAGCGCCAATATGCTTTCTTTCTGGTGCTTTACAATATGTCGTCTTTTTTGGATGCATTCAAATCAATATCTGAAAACATATCTTTAAATTTGTTTTCTATACCCAGAAGAAAATCTTAATTTAATAAAATTTAATGCGTATATTAAAAATAATTATAATATATAGTTTAACAATTTGAAGATTTGCTAATTAAATAATTTGAAATTCTGTGAAAGTATATAATATACTGTTTTATAATATTCTAAAAATATAAATTTTGTGTACAAAAGTTATTATTGAGATAAAAAAAAAAAAACAATCATCGCTGGCATTTATCCAAGATCTGTATAAATTTTACAACAATAAATAAAAATAAAAATAAAATGAGACTGTCAGTGACACTTGACAGGCGGGGCCTATTGGAGAGAACAGCAACAGCGACGGCAAATGCAACAAAAATTGAAGCGTCATAAATTTTAATAATTGAATTTGAAATGATATGGGAATAGAGCCACAACCATCGGTATTATTTTCTTTCCATAAAAGGAAAGATTCCATTTTAAGGCTGGCTCCTAAAAGTCAAAAAGTCAAACACCATTTATTTTTGGTTTCGTTTCGTTTCGTTCTGAAATTTAAATGAGGCCAGGCCGGGCCCCTGCAAGTGCGTGGGTCTGCGTTGTGGTATGTCATGTGCGCACGCGCGTGGCAACTTTCCCCTAAAAAGAAAAAGAAAAAGAAAAATGTACTCACGAACAGATGTAATAATAATAATAATAATAATAATAATAATCATAATCATAATATTATACAATAGTACAGAATGTCCTCGCCTTACTTGTGTATGCATTAACAGAGCACAGCATATGATTTTAATTATGATGCTGAATATGATGAACGCATATTTATTTGTTCCATCCATCCACTTTTCTTAACATTGCTTTCACTTTTTATGCTTATTCTTCTTCTTCTTTTTTTGTTGAATGAATAACAAGTTGTGGGTATCGACTGTTCTAAAGGAAAAACAAACAATTTGAAATTTAATACGTGACTAGTGAAATTTAACGTAAATTTTATGGGTATTAATTTGTTCAATTATAAATATTCTTCCAAATAGTATCAAGAGTTTTGAAGTTTGAATCTTATTTAATTTAATGTAATAATTGTTTTGGAACTATATATTTTGAAAATCTTTGAATCACAATCACCCAAATAAAAAACACGGGCCTGGTCTTTAAACCAGGAAGTCGCTAATATGGGCCACATGAACATTGGATCCATGGCATGTGGAGGCCCAAGCTAAGATTTTGCGGGATGGGATGGGACAAACAGTAAAAGTCTGCAGCCAGAGTGTCAAATCAAACGATGAATCCTTTGAAGTTTTTAATTAATAGAATATGTATACATATGATTACACGCACTGAAATATAAAATGCCGTGAAAAACAATTTGGTACATTCAATCCAAAAAAAAAAAAGAAATTTGATGTGTGTTTATTCAATTGTGAGGGTGTTTGCTCGATAGAACTTTCTTATTGGTTCTGACGGGTTTATCCTATTTTCTAGACTGTTATTTTATATATCCAGCACAGCAGTCATCTATATGTATATGTTTTGGTTCAAAAAGATCAATTGATTTTGTATAATTGGAGTGAGTCTTGGTCTGAATTTTCGCTAGCACTTGGGAAGATCTCTGGGCGGGGGCAAAAGCGATTCGTTGGGGCCTTTGCCATTGTCTACGACAAATGCCATCTTAAGTCCCCACGTTGTGTGCACTTCCAAATGGCAATGCATGAACCAAACCCCTGCAAATCAAGAAAGGAGTTTATAAGTTAAGAGTTTTCGTAAGTGTTTATGATACAAGTGCTTATCGTGTATATATATATATATGTTACCCGGGTTGTCTGCCCTGAACCTGATAGCGGTCCATCCACCAGAAGGGACACCGATTGTGTTCCTCTCAACAGGGTCAACAAGATTGAATTTCTTTGGATCCTTCTTTGGATTGAAATTGCCTAATCCTCTTCCAACTTCGAAGAAATTGAAGCCATGCAAATGGATTGGGTGGTTTTCAGGGGTAAGCATTCCAGTGTCTTGTAAGACTAGCTGTACGGTAGAGTTGTAAGCAAGTCTGTAAAGCCTTGTTCCATTCAGGGTAACGAAGTTTGTTGGCTGTGTGCCTGTGTAGTTATATTGTATTGGCGGATTTCCAGGGAAATCATCTGTGAAAACTCCACTGATATTGAAGAAATGGGCATGAAGCAGAGCAATGGTTGGCATAACAAAAGTGACATTGTTAATGTCCGCAACAACACGACTGCCATTAACACATGTTGAACAGGGGTTGATTCCAAGGCCAACGGTGAACAAAAGGGAATGATCAATCTTCAATGGGACACTGGCCGGGTACTTTTTCGAATTCAGGCTTCTTAGGGAATCGGTGAAGTTTGTGGCTACTGGGGTGGCGTTTCGCGGGGGCGGGGTGGTGAGAACTGTGGCGGTGCTGGAGAGGGTACCGGAATAGTGTACTGTGGCAGTGGCAGTCTTGTTGTCGACTATAATTGCTGGCGCGTCCATAAAAGGGGAAGCAGCAATCAAGTATTTGCCTGTTCTCCGATCAGCTGATAAAAGAACGTTTGTAGTTTGGCCGGGAGCGATGAGGACGGTGTCAATTTTGAAGGGTTTTACGTATACGGCATCAACCTCAACGACAGTGAGTTTATGGCCGGCGATCTTGAAAAAGAGCTCTTCATTTAGTGCAGCATTGATGAGTCGCAGCATGTATGTTTTTCCAGGTTCTACTGGCAATGCGTATCCTCCTGGAAATCATATATACAAATTAAATATATATATACATATATTTGTGCCAAAATCCATTGAAATTACATGAAAATAATTTTAGGTGCTGTTTCTGTTGAAGTTTACCATCAGAAGGGCAGGTAGAGAGAGGCCCTGGCTGTCCATTGATGATGTGAGCGTCAGAAACATTAGGGGCCAGACCAGATTTTGTAGCTTCATTAATCACAGCTTCAACATCCGATTTCCACCATTCACCTACAAGGGAAGAAAGAACCATATATATATATATACATATATTTTGTCAGATAGAATTAACAGCGTAATTAAGTTCCGTTTATATATTTTGCCAGTATATGAATATATTAATTTTAGGCTCACCTAATAGGACAACAACTTCCTTATTGGGTTTGGGGAAGGGGTAAGGAACTCCCCGTTTCGGCAAGATGACGATGGCACCGTGGACAGTGGCCCTGAGCCAGAGGATGTGGGCATGCCACCACAGTGTACCTCTCTGCCCAGTAAGTGTAAAGTTGTACACATAAGTTTGTCCAGGTTGAATCGGGCACTGTGTTATGTATGCCGGACCATCCGCCCAACCAGTCCGCAATTGTCTCACTCCATGCCTGTGTGGTGTACCATTATTAAGAGATTACTGAAACGTCAGTCTTTTAATTAAAGTAAAGCATTAATATTAGTGGTAGCTGCAGGGGAGGCTCTCACCAGTGGATGCTGACATTGTATTTGACGTGGTTGACGACTTTTACAAGCACAGTGTCGTCCTCTCTAGCAACTATAGTTGGGCCAGGGAATTTTCCATTCACTGTTACGATAAGGTTTAGTTGAGCATAATCTAGTGGCATTCTTCAGCACAACCTGCATTCATTAGGTGAAGGCTCAACAGCAATATATATATTTACATATACCACTTTGCTGTTTGATCCAGATTTGTTTGGTGATGCTTGCTTGGAAGAAATTGAATTAAGTAAACGGTTCAATTACTATTTTGTATTGACTTGGTCGCACTTGTACGTAACAATTATCACGCAGGTCCCATTTTCAACCTGTGCTTAATTAAACCTCATTTTCAATATTAACCCCCCAAAAGAGAAGGAAGAAAAAATCACACGTTTGCTTGGATAATGTTAATTTTGATAATATCAAAAATGACATTTTCGGCTGTTGATCAGTCACTTCAAATATATGGGAATCTTTTCGTGATAAACAACATCATCAATTTCAATTAAATTTTAACTAATTAAAGTAATCAAAAGAAAAACAAATTACGTACATTAACTTAATAGCGTAATTGTGTATATATGGGAACAAGAATGAATATTGCAGACATATATGCATGAGACGAGTATGCTATGGGTTAGGAAACTCTAAGAAAACATTGAAGGTAAACTAGACCATCCGACTTGAGTTGAGAAGCTTCCTTTTGATTTCTTGCAGCAGTGGCTTTTAATGATTTGGTCATTTTTATATTAAGTTCCGTCCTACGTCAATATATATTCACTTGATCAAGTAATGGATATTATTTTCAAAAGTATTCTGATTCTCCCAATAATTACTGATCAAACGTAAAGATGAAGCTCATCGTATTAAGGTTCTCCTGTCGACTCATTCAAAGAAGAAAATATTATATGTGAAGAAAAACAAATACTCACGATGAGAAAGAACTTAAACCGACCATTTTCCAAAAACTGGAAATCTAATAGTTTCCGCGTTAAACTTCGTTTGTTCCATATATAAAACACGTACGTAGATATATTACTTGAAAATATATTATCATACATATATATATGTGCGTGTGTGTGTGCTGCGTGAAGAAGACCTTACAGCAATATTTATTGAACTCAGCTATCTGTTCTAGCTAGCTAGAGCAACTGATCATTGTACGCAAAATTTATCAGGAATTGCAGACATTAATGAGGTGAGAACAAGATAGGGTAAACTGGATTTGCAGATCACATATGCAATATTATTAGTTAAGTAGTTTAGGAAAAAGTTCTTACGTTGAACTTGTAGTGTCGAACCATGCACTGGACCGATGCCGGATACAGGGAAGCGACTAACAACAGAATTACTCGAATCCATGGCGCCATCCCCATTTCCCTCTCTCTAACTCCAAAAAGAAAAAAATATGTATATATGTTTAATACTCTTTGTGGTTTGCAGTAATTATGTTTGTGCACACTGAAAGCTAAACGACGAAGCAGGCAACCTTATAAAGAGAAGATAACACAGTCTCTGCTGGCATGTCGTTTTTACTAGTTAGGTGGAAAGCATATAGAAAGAATACTTAACAGGCAAGCTCTACGCTCTTATAAACATAAAATAATAATAAAGGAAATGGTGAGGACAGGAGAGACTTTGATTTAATTTTCTTGTGTATTACACAAAGTGTGGGAAGTAGTTATAGGAGACATTTTGAAGCGAAGCGAAGTGCAACGACAGAAGGCAGTGGATGCCAAAAAATTTCAAGTTGACTAGGTGTTCAACGTCCCTGGAGTTTGGTCCAACCGTATTGGGTAAAGTACACCCGATCCCCCTCCCCCCTTCCCAGGCCAGCTAACTTGACCAAATATATGACTAGAAAGTAATCTAGATTTTCCCTTCCTATCCCCCCAACTTGGTTTATATATATATATCCTATCCTGTATATAGAAATGAAAAGCAAGGCAACATAAGCCCACCAGTTTTGTTTAAATTGATGATCGGATAATTAATTAAGTGATGTGTAGCTACTAGCTAGCTAGGATTAATATGTTTTTATGTTAGTACTGTGTGTGTGATGGAAACATGCTTCGAGAAGAGAAGAGTGTGGGTGGAAGCGAGGCGGCAGATAAAGAAAGGTGTTGGCGTTGGGTGGGGGATGAAATTAATTTAATGCATGTATGTGTTTGAGATGTTAAATTGTTAAACCAACAATGAGAGAAAGAGATGTTGGTTCCATGCTGCAGTTGGGATGTGCCTTTCATCATGGACTACTGCTTTCTGCTTCTGTGAAGTTCCCCCATTTTAATTCGTTTATTAATTTCTGTTTTCAAACCTAAAATTATACGCTTAATTGGTAATAACATTTCATCTAATCTTTATTTATTTATTTATTTAATAGCCCACCTAAATAAGAAAAAACGAGGGAAAAAGGAACAATCACTAATTAGTAATTATACATGTTTCTCTTTTTATATTGATTTCATCTTGAACAAAAGTTGTTCTTTAAGCAATCATCGGTAGAAATTAATTAAGGAAAGAGAAAGCCATTGGTGTTTACTGTTTGGTTCGCGATATCATCTCACAACAGTTCTTCAAAAATTATTACATAAAAAAGTTCCTTCAAAATCATCACAGTTGCGTGTGTGTTTGTGAATATAAATTAATATGCACACACACACATATATATTTTTTAAGATTTTGCATATAAATTTTTGTTTTTTAATAATAAAAGTAATTATTGGGAGTGCATTAAATATGATATTGTAATTTCTTTAATTCTTCTACTTCTACCTTACAAGTTGTCACAATATTAATTAAATTTGGAAATAAATTGGCCTTGATGTGCTCATAAAAAATTAATAATAATAACGGAGATATAAATTTTTTATTCAAACTAATATGGAATCATTCTATTAAAATATTACACAAGAACTTAGTATATAAAAAAATAATGTAAAATATTAACAATAATATAATACCATCATATCAATTGATATCCAATAATTTCTATAAAGTGTTTATATTTTTATGATTATTGTAAAATAATTATCTTAAATTAAACATAATACTTATAAAATTATGTTCTTAAAAAAAAATCACTCTTTTGATCAAACAACAAGTGCGTAGGATTAAAGTGCATAAGAATATATCTAGTAAAATTTTCTAAATTTTTAATTTTTTTAACTTTTTATTATAATTTTCAATCTTTTCAAAAGTAATTTATAATTTGAGAATTAAAATTATGACAAAATGGCTATATATAGTGCCGTTATGCATCATAACATGACTGGAGAACAAGAATATTAATTAAATATAGCACAATTTAATAGAATTAATTATTGTGACATAATTAGTGTGAATCAAATTAATACAAATACGATGCCCAATTAATTAAACAAAATGTTGTATGTTTTTTAAGTTTTTTAAAAATGTTTTCGACAAAATTAATCACTTTATTCATCTTCCTATAATATTCTCAAACTAGCCTTATTTTGTAAATTTAGAAATATTTATAGTTATTCATATTAATCACAAAAGTATGAATTCAAATTAATGGTATCTAATTATAAAACAAATTAAACTAATTAATCAGGATGTTACTTTCTATATAGTTGTATTTTTTTTGTCATTATTCAGAAGAATTCAACACATTGGATTGGAAGTTGGACTATTCTTTTGTTCACACCCAAAAACTATGGTCCAGCAATTTAATAAGCCTTAGATCGTATAATTCCAACCACTAGATGAATCAATTATATCTTTTGTTGAAACGGCAGATTCTTCCACACACATAATTAATTATTGAGATTATTATTAATTGGATCAAGCGGTTGCTTATACAGTTTGTACTCTTAACTCTACTTTTTATTTATGTATTTGTTCTGTATACGTCCCATTATTGGATGATCATGTACACATTATGCAATACTTTGTTCACACCTCAAATTCTCTCCTTATTTATTATATACTTTTTTTTTTCCTACAAATACTGCGACAATATCTGAATAAAAAAACATTTAAAATTAAATTATTTGATTGAATTGTTGTATGTTGGTTGCTTCACGTTATTTATTTATGTACAAAATTGCAACGTCAAGAGTATTTAACTACAAACACAGACAGACATATTTGAATATACGAGTACCAATTAATTAATTAATCAAAATTATTATCAATAATCAATTACATTATTACGGCGGATTCTCAAGAAGTAGGCGGGTTCTTTTTCAATATCAAGGCAAAGAAGTTATTCAAACTTGCTTTGGATGAGCAGATTTTATGCAATTAGTGCGACTGCCAATTGATTTGTAATAGATAGAAAAATCATAAGCCTGTTGTTTTTCTGCACAGAAAGCGAAAAGGTTGACCTTTGACTTTATTTTAAAGTTCATTTGCAAGTCTCCAACCATGGTTGCCGTGCCTGCTGCAACTTGTATGCTCTTTTTATATATAAAAAATTTCTCCCTCCGTATGGCATGCTTTACTCTCTCACGTCATCAATGGAAATTCCAAGTCAAAGCTTAAACTAAGTAACCCCACGTTCTTCCTTTATATATATATATATATATATATAGTCTCGTCTCGTATGTTTCAGTTTGTAGAGTGGATAATTAAGTTAAGAGTACAGTTGGGTCCAGTTCAGTGGCTGTAATGAGGCCTATCCTGTTCATTGTATCTGGGTAAATTATATATGCTACTGCAGTTCTGGATCCGTTGCATAAACATTTGCAGATTCAGGTTTGGATGTTTTCTCCTGTTCTTTATCTGCTTTTCTGTGTGTTTCGTTTTGCTTCCATACTGTTTTTACTCGGAATTTGGTGCTTAAGTTATCTCAAGTTCTCTTTTGGGACATGTCTTGTTGTTGAGGGATCTTTCCGATAATTCGGTTGCTTGCTTGTAATATGTTTCTGGAAAACCACTTGTGTTCTTCAACTTGAAAATTTATTGGTTTTTCTTTCTTTATTCTTGTCAATTGAAGCATGCAGCTAAAATCCCATATCTTTTTTGTAATATAAATTTAAATTGACAGTCACAGTATTTGCTTGACTTCTATTACATATCTTTTTGTATGATTTTCATGCAGGCCCACTGCTCTAGTATCTCATCTCTCTTCTGATTTTGAATAAATCTTCCCCACATAAGTTACTGGAAAGCCATGGGAGAAGATGATGATTACACCAAAGACGGGACAGTAGATCACCAAGGAAATCCAGCTAATAAAAAGATCACTGGGACATGGAGGGCTTGCCCGTTTATTTTAGGTACTTTTGTAATTCTTATCCCAAACATATCAGGTAATGGAATCTGGTTATGGGATAAAGATGCTTATATATTTGAGCTTTGATAAACAGGAAATGAATGTTGTGAAAGATTGGCATACTATGGAATGAGCTCCAATCTGGTGCGTTACTTCAAGCATAGACTAAATCAGAGCAGTGCTACTGCTACTAAGAACAACCAGGACTGGAGTGGAACATGCTACATCACACCATTGATTGGAGCATTTCTGGCTGATGCATATCTAGGAAGATATTGGACTATTGCCATTTTCTCAATCATTTATGTTATTGTAAGTTTTGACTGACCTGGAATTCAAATATCTTTCCTGCCTTATGCTTAAAAGAAAGTGATTCTCTTTCAGTTAAATTTGTTGCAGAAGTTCTATTTCTAAGAATGACAGCTAAAACAAAATTGAAAAAGGCTGTTGTAAAGATTTCAGTATCAACTTAAATTGTTTTTTCGCTAGTGTGGTCTTTGATTAACTCAGCCTAACCATAATTCTCCAAACATGTTAACTGGAGTTTAGTGGCAATTATTTTACTGAATCTTTGTTCGTTCATTATAAATGTTAAAGCAGTTTAATTTTCACACAGGGGATGACATTTCTAACATTGACAGCATCAGTTCCCGGTCTAAAGCCAACATGTCATGGTGAAAACTGCCATGCAACAGATGCACAAAGTGCAGCTTTCTTTGTTGCACTTTACCTCATAGCTCTGGGCACGGGTGGGATTAAGCCTTGTGTTTCATCCTATGGAGCAGATCAGTTTGATGATGCTGATGAGGCTGAGAAGAAGCACAAGAGTTCTTTCTTCAACTGGTTTTATTTTTCAATCAATATTGGAGCTCTTATTGCTTCTTCTGTGCTTGTATATATACAAGATAATGTGGGGTGGGGATGGGGGTTTGGCATACCTGCAGTAACCATGGCAATTGCTGTCATAAGTTTCTTTTCAGGTACTCGGTTGTACCGGAACCAAAAACCTGGAGGCAGCCCTCTCACACGCCTTTGTCAAGTGGTGGTGGCATCCATAAGGAAATACCGAGTTGAAGTACCTGCTGACAAGTCTCTTTTATATGAGAATGCTGATGCTGAGTCCAATATCACTGGAAGCCGCAAGCTTGATCACACAAAAGATTTTAGGTTTGCATCTTAACTGATTATTGGCTTTGAATTAGATCAGTGCAAGAGTAATTAGAGAAAATGCAATGTTTTTTTCAAGTAAATTTAATCCATGATTTAAATGATTCATTAACTCCTAATACAAGGTGATTAATTCTTATTTCTTGAAGATGGATTACATAAGTCTTCCTGCATTGTAGAAGTCATCCTACACCTTCTCTGCTTCCTAATAGCATTGAGAAACAAAGTTATCCATTGCATGATGACGAATGATGAGCTCATCATCTACAAGTCATTTTGCTGACAACCAATAACTTGGACTCCTAAGGATCGCTACACTAGAGACTAATATAATGGATAATCTATTCTGTTCATTTCATTTGCTTTTCTACTATATTACTAGGAAGCTAATCTCGTATTAAGCAGTATGATAAACAAACTTACTTTCTTACCTACTACCAATTCCAGTTTCTTCGACAAGGCAGCAGTGGAAACACAATCAGACCAGATTAAGGGCTCGATAGACAAATGGAGACTCTGCACTGTTACTCAAGTTGAGGAGCTTAAAGCTATCATAAGGTTGCTCCCTATATGGGCTACCGGTATCATCTTTTCTACCGTGTACAGCCAGATGAGCAATTTATTTGTTTTGCAAGGTGAAAGAATGGACACTCATGTCGGCAACTCTAGCTTCAAGATCCCACCAGCATCACTTTCAATCTTTGATACCCTCAGTGTCATCGTTTGGGTTCCGATTTATGATCGAATCATTGTTCCAGTTGCGAGGAAATTCACAGGTCACAAAAATGGCCTTACTCAGCTGCAACGGATGGGCATTGGCCTCTTTATATCCATACTTTCTATGGTATCTGCAGCAGTTCTGGAGCTGATAAGACTTCGAATAGTAAGAAGACACAACTACTATGAACTTGATGAAATGCCATTGACAATATTTTGGCAAGTTCCGCAATATTTCCTAATAGGATGTGCAGAAGTCTTCACATTCATCGGGCAGTTGGAATTTTTCTACGAGCAAGCACCCGATGCTATGAGGAGCCTGTGCTCTGCCCTGGCCCTCACCACAGTTGCCCTTGGCAACTATTTGAGCTCTTTGCTTGTAACTATTGTTACATCTATAAGTACCAGGAATGGGAGTCTTGGATGGATACCAGACAACTTAAATGGTGGTCACGTCCATTACTTCTTCTGGCTGTTAACAGTGCTGAGTGCCTTAAATTTGCTAGTTTTTGTTTTGGTGGCAAAGTGGTATACATATAAAAGGCCAGTTGGGACTCTTCGTTGATGTTATTGCAGCAGCTTCAACTCAGGTTGTAAATAAGTCGAGTCTGCTTAAAGCAAAGCAAAGCAATCTCTTCATGAGGCGCATCTTTATGGACAGAGGATGAAAGTGTTTGTTCATGAAAAGTGAATCAAAGCTGCAAATCTATGGTCTTTAAACTAGGACATAACTTGTGATTTTCTAATAATCTTATCATGTTGTAAAAGTACATACAACAGTTAATTTAAGTGTATGCTTTTGGAAAACGTTAGAATTATTTTGTTGTGAAAATGTATAATCATCATAATAGATATCTCTATATTTTCTGATTAACACTTAATTTTATAACATTTATTGATAAGGATACAATAGACTCATAATTTATAAATTATAGTTTTATGAAAATGTAGAATAAAAATAATAAAATTATAATAAAAATTCTATAAATTACATTAACTATCTTAGATAAGCTACTTGTAAGAATTTACTTTCTTCTGAATTATGCTTTTAGACTCTGAATTTTATTTGTACTCTGTGTTCTCGGTTTGCTATTTTTCAATAATATTTTGATTTAAAAAAAACCTGCAGTTTTAATTTTTTTTTATCAAATACAAATTGATCTAAAATTGTAAAATAAGTTGTTTTGCCTTTGAGAGTAATAAGTAAAACATCTCAGCATTTAATAATTTCCCCCAAATTATAATACACTTTTTCTTGTACATTAATTACAAATGCTGCGAAAATTTCTAAAGAAGAACATTTGACTGAATTCTTGTATGGTGCAATTAGCATTATTTATGTCAAAAACTGTCCCTTTATTAAATATCCCCAACGTCACGGAGATGTAACTACGAAGTCAGAAAAACGCGACGTAGTTTTCAACATAGTATTAGCAGTACAAATTAATGACCTAATTAATTGGTAACCCCATTATCAATAACCAATTAACAAATTATAGCTGGAGAAGCAGCTGGGTAATTTTTATTTTATTTATACAGCTGGGAATTGATAATGAGTTGAGGATCCTCCAATGACAGACAATTAAAATGATGAATTGATTTGACGTCCTCTTGCATTTCGTGAACTCAGCTTGCCGTGGCTGTTACTTGATTATTATGGATAATAAGATAATAATCTCTCTTCCCCATCGTCTATTACACGCTTTTCTCTTTTACATCGTCATCGTAACGTCGAAGACGAAGACATGTAAGGAAGCAACCCCGTCTTGCTTGTCTTTTTGCGTACATTTTCCATGTTATATATTGGATAAGCTAAGAGCCTGTCCACTAATTATGTCTTACAAATTAAAATAGTAGTCTATAACGTCTAGTCCTTAAGCATATATTTTACGTTGCCTCTGTATCAACTAGCATTCCGCATATCCAGATTACATTCCATAAACTTGTGAATAACTCGATTCAGGTTTGGATGCCTTCTTTTCTTTCTTTCTTTCTTTCTTTTCATGTGTTCATGTTTTCTGGGTTGGCGCTCTGTGTTTTGTTTTGCTCCTGCAACTGATCAATGTAGTGAGAATTTGAATGCATGATACTTGTGTCAAATTTGAAATGATTCAGTTGTTCAGTATATACTTTTGAGAAAGCATTTACTTTCTTTCAATCTGAAAATTAATTGGGTTCCGCTTCTGTTTTCTTGTGAATTGAACTACGTAGCAGCACTTCTATACTAATGAACTCTAGTTTTGGATAGGATTTATTTTTCTTGCCCGTAAGTGAGCATAAACTTGCTAATGATAGTCATTGTGCAGTTTTAAGACATCTTTGTGGAGAGATTGATGCAAATAGTAGTTTATGCTTCGTGCAACATTAGCTCATTTCTGTTCTGTCTTTAAATACATCCCTACAAAAAGAATTGAGCAAGCTTTCATAAGGTACTGAAAAGCCATGGGAGAAGATGATACTTACACGAAAGATGGGACAGTAGATTACCGAGGAAATCCAGCTAACAAGAAGAAAACTGGAACCTGGAGGGCCTGCCCCTTTATTTTAGGTATTTATTTTTCTCAATCCTTTTACAAATGATAGCAGAACCTGGCTGTGCAAAGAAATGGTCATAAATTTTGGCTTTGATCAACAGGAAATGAATGTTCTGAAAGGCTGGCATACTATGGGATGAGCACCAATTTGGTGCTCTACTTCAAGCATCGACTAAATCAGAGCACTTCTACTGCTTCTAGAAACAACTTGAATTGGGTTGGAACATGCTACATCACTCCATTAATCGGAGCATTTCTGGCTGATGCATATCTGGGAAGATATTGGACTATTGCCATTTTCTCAATCATTTATGTTACTGTAAGTTTGACACGCCAGGAATATTAATATCTGGCTGAAGCATACTCAAAAATGTTAAACCTGAGCTTTAGGAGCAAGCTTTTCACTGAATCTACGTTCATTCATTATAATTTATAAACATTGAAGCGGTTTTCTTTACACAGGGGATGACATTTCTAACAGTGGCAGCATCAGTCCCCGGTCTAAAGCCAACATGTCATGGAGAAGACAATTGCCATGCAACAGATGCACAGAGTGCGGCTTTCTTTGTTGCACTCTATCTGATAGCTCTGGGCACGGGTGGGATTAAGCCTTGTGTTTCATCCTATGGAGCAGATCAGTTTGATGATGCTGATGAGGCTGAGAAGAAGCACAAGAGTTCTTTCTTCAACTGGTTTTATTTTTCAATCAATATTGGAGCTCTTATTGCTTCTTCTGTGCTTGTATATATACAAGATAATGTGGGGTGGGGATGGGGGTTTGGCATACCTGCAGTAACCATGGCAATTGCTGTCATAAGTTTCTTTTCAGGTACCCGGTTGTACCGGAACCAAAAACCTGGAGGCAGCCCTCTCACACGCCTTTGTCAGGTAGTGGTGGCATCGGTAAGGAAACACAAAGTTGAAATACCTGGTGATAAGTCCCTTTTATATGAAACTGCTGATGCTGAGTCCTACGTCTCAGGAAGCCGCAAGCTTGATCACACGAAAGATTTCAGGTTTGCTTCTACCTGCTTAATTGTATTTAGTAATGAGCCAGTGTAGATAAAATTAAAGGACAAAAGGAATCTTATTGTCCAACAGAAATTAATTCAGTGCATCATGATTCACTTACCATAAAAGAATTTAAATAACTCATTCCTTTATCTGCACATAGAAGATTAACATACGATCATATTCTGCAATTCCTATATTTCCTGTAAAGCATTGGAAATTGAACTCACTATTTTCATTTTGAAGAATTTAAGAGCTCAAATGAGGAGTTCTCTGAAAGTGAAGATCCATATATACTAAATTGAACTCATATCAATTATCAAATGCTATAATAGACTAATCTAATAGATACTGAATATGACTCCCTTTTCTTGTCATTTGCTTTTCCAATGTATGAGTAGGAATCTAATCTTATGTCAAACAATATGATGAACAAACTTACTCTGTTACCGGTTATTACCAATTTCAGTTTCTTCGACAAGGCAGCGGTAGAGATACAATCAGACAACATTAAGGATTCAGTAAACCCTTGGAAACTCTGCACTGTTACCCAAGTTGAGGAGCTGAAAGCAATCATAAGGTTGCTCCCTATATGGGCCACCGGTATCATGTTCTCTGCCGTGTACACTCAGATGAGTAGTTTATTTGAGTTGCAGGGTGAGAGAATGGACACTCGTGTAGGGCACTCTAGTTTCAAGATCCCACCAGCTTCACTCACCATCTTCGACACCCTCAGTGTCATCATTTGGGTTCCAATCTATGACCGAATCATCGTGCCAGTTGCAAGGAAATTCACAGGTCACAAAAATGGTCTAACTCAGTTACAACGGATGGGCATTGGTCTCTTTATATCCATATTTTCTATGGTATCTGCAGCAGTTTTGGAGTTCATAAGACTTCGAATGGTGAGAAGGCATAATTACTATGAACTTAAAGAAATGCCATTGACAATATTCTGGCAAGTTCCACAATATTTCCTGATAGGGTGTGCAGAAGTCTTCACATTCATCGGGCAGTTGGAATTCTTCTACGAACAAGCACCCGATGCCATGAGGAGCCTATGCTCTGCTCTCTCACTCACCACTGTTGCCCTTGGAAGCTATTTGAGCTCTTTGCTTTTAACCATTGTTAAAGCTATAACTACCAGGAATGGGGAGCTTGGATGGATACCAGACAACCTAAATTATGGTCATCTCCATTACTTCTTCTGGCTGTTGGCAGTGCTGAGTACATTAAACTTGGGAGCTTTCCTTTTGGTGTCAAAGGGGTATACATATAAAAGGCCAATGGGGACTCTTCGTTGATTGTATTGCATCTTCATCTCTGGTTGTTCGACTTCAATCTCTTCATGAAGTTGTTTATATGGTGTAATATGTAACAGAAAAAATGAAGTGTATACTCAGGAAACGGAAACTCGAGTGAATCAAAGCAAATCTTTGGTCTTTCATACATTGCAATAGCTGCTATTCACTCTCTTAATAACACTTACCCTGCTTTTGAATGGGTTACAACCCCATCCTCCATTTTAGAGATTTTTGGACCCCTTTCTGAAATGAAATTACTTGAATACCACAAAACCCCACCCCCCAAATACGAATCCCTCGTTCAAAATTAACTTGATACAACTTTGATGAAATTTTAATTGGTTTTTTTCAAATTAAAGTTTAATGACGAAATCTGCTGCGCATTACCTTGTTTTTAAGTACTATAACTTGGGAGAGGTGTGCAGACTATGGTCAATAGGAATTTATTCTTGGCACAGGGTTTCCCACAGCCACAAATAATAAGTTGAGAAAGAAGGTCAAAGGAGGGGGAAGATGTTGACTTTTAGAATCAAATCGAACCCTCTTCCGACACGTCAGCATTCTTATTATAATCTGAGCTGGTGTAGTCACCGCTCCTCTTTCCAAGTCACCCTACATATTTGTAGCAGTTGCTCTCGCCTTTGCCTGACTCGTCAATTCGTCATCAAGCCATCGTATTCACAAAGTTGATCGACAATTTCATCTCCAGATAAAAATGGTTCTCAAACGCTATCAAAGAGCCAAAACAGGTATTACCCATAAACTAAAAATCTTCACGCAATCTGTTTCGTTCACTTTTACGCCTTGCATGAGTTACGTTAACGATAAAATCTGGCCTCTCAAGTGTTTGATAGAATGCTTGAATGATTATTTTTAACAGTGTGAATTGGATTCCAACTGTTCGATTATATGCTACACTCAAAAAAAAAAAAAAAAAAGAACTGATGTTTGTTTTAAAATTCAATTTTGTTGCATTTTTCAGGTTTCCAATTATTGAAATCGTTTGATGCCAACAAGTACCTAAAGAAAGTAGGCCTCGGCAAAGAAGACTATCACTTCTGGAAGCAAGTTGGCAAGGCTTTACTATGCACCTACACGCTATTTGGGGTTGCATGGGTCTACAACGAAACTTCACCGCTGGGTTGGTGGACGCTCAAGCCTAGACCAAAGGAAGAAAGAGAACTAGCGCACCTCTATGAGAGGATCCAGTTTCCGTACCCGGGTGACACAGAAGCTATGGAAGATTTCCTTAAGAAGGGTGGAATGATTGGCTCTGTTATCGGACCAAAAGGAACAATTGAATCTGATAAAGATGTGAATAATTATCAGAAGGAGTTGCAGGACAAGAAGTTTGAACAAGAAGTTCAAAAGATGTGGTTGAGGATGAGGAATGAAGTCATACAAGAGCTTCAAGAGCAGGGATATGATGTTGAGTGAGCATGCGTGTTCGTATTCGTGTTCTTATTCTTATATGTATATTTTAAGCCGTGAGACAGCTTCGTGGGGTGGTTTGAATAAAAGAGATGTTTGGGTTAATGACTAGGTAATTCTGCATTTCAACGTTCTTACTTGATCACCAAAATTTGTTTATCTTTGCTATTTAGCTTATTATGCAAAAGGAGAGAGAGAACCGTCAATACTATCTTGTTGCAGTATGCCTTCCAAACTTGATTCCTTGCAATGGCGACTTTTCTCTTATTACAAGTAAAACAACTACAGACACAGACAAACACGGCTGAGCTTTCATCCAATTCTCACCATTTTAACCCATCCTGAGTAAGGAATAAACGTTACAATCAGCATAAGATGGCGAAATAGTCAAGTTCAACCGTGACTTTGTAATAAAACTTCTCTTAAATTCAAATATTGGACCCCTAAAGGTGAATCTGTAACTCATATTTTAGTGGCAGCAAGGGGTCGGCTTAAGAGAAGCTTCTAATCTTCTATCATGCTTTGAATAAAAAAAAAAATGGTGAAGCCCATGTCTAGAACCACAAGATCCTGCAGTATAGTTCATATATAAAAATAGTGCTACAGAGAATAATTTGTTGAGGGTTATTTAATGAAAGATGGGATGGATACCTTGACATGAAGTCCCTCTAGGGAACAGAGTTTAGCAGAACTATAGGATCCTATGCAGAAATTCCAATGGGATAGCCCCATTTAGCTAATAAAATATGTATCTAACAAACAATTATTGGCGACCGGTCCCATAGCGTCTCGGTAGGATCCTATGCAGGATCTTACACATTAGTTTCAGAAGCCAAGATCGCCGCTCAACTACTAATAACTGCTAAAGTTAAGATTCAGCAGTAAAACTCCTTAAAGGAACATTATAAGGGCAGCAGAGTGCGAGCGGCAGCCTCTCGTTCAATTTTCGAAAGACAGAAGAATAATGACAGGGACCAAGACAACTGACTGTCTGTAACCATTATTAAGCCTTTTACCCCAAGATACACTTGTGTGTGAGTGGGTGAGTCAATTGTGCCGTGAGATATGTCAATTTGGTGCTCAAATTGGGACACAAATGGAGGAGAAATGGAATACGTAAGATGCAGAATTTTTTTGGAGAAGGAAATGGGTCCTCCTCTTTCATTTACAAACTTTACAATTATATATGTACACATAAAGCAACCTAATTGGCCACAATACATACATGGGTGAAGATAATTGGCTAGGAGGAAATATCTCATCTCCCACCTCTTCACATATTTGGACCAATAGGAAACTTACAACCAAAAAGCTAATTTACATGGATTAGGCCATTTTGGGCCTAACCAAAGCCTATACAAGTTTTGGGACCAATCCAAGCAAAGCTGCCCATATGGTTGCTGGACCAAGCTGCCTCACATGATAATGGACTGCCCCAACTCAACCATTAAGCCCCCAACACATCCAACTCTCCCTTGCAAGCCATTTAGCTCACGGGATACTGTTCACCCGCGGCACTGTTCATAGCGCGAACCATTCTGCTTGCGCGCTTGAGCGTCGGAAGGCATGGCATCCATGCCCGCGTGCTGGAGCTTGTACGCTGATGTGCCTCTGCGTTGCAGCATCCCCGCTTGCGCCTCGGCGGCCCGTGACACCCTCCCCCACCGGAATGCTTGACGCCCTCGTCAAGCTCCGTCTCGAGGACTTGAGTTCGGTCCACTGCGCTTCGCTGCTGCCCGCATGAACCGGCACCAACTCTGCGTACTGCATCATCACAGATGCTGCGGATGTGGAATGTTGTCGATGCTGGGCGGTTAGGCATTGGTCGGCTGGCGTGGTCAGCTACACACCCTCGCGGAAGTCATTCCGGCAGTCTCCGTAACTTGCCTCGACATTCCTCTGCACTACCAAGCCTTGGAGTCGAAGTACCATCTTCCTTGCGCTGCGACAAGCAAGTCTCCGCTCCCCGCACAACCTAGAAAGTCGACAAAACTCGGCTGCCCATACGAATCCTCTCGATCGGCACCTTGTGTCGCTTCCCCGCATCATGAATTCCTTACACCCGTCTTGAGAAACCCATTTAACATCATCCTCTCCCGGAACTCATCCATGACCAGCACCATGGCGTCCGTAATGCGTCGAAAGCTCGCTGAATCAACTCTCGACACCCACTGCATCAATCTCCACTTCACGCTAACTCGCTCTATCATCGAGGAAGTCTAAGCGCTTGTGTATATCACCCAAGGAGATCTCCACTCTCGCCAACCTAGTGTCAAGGGAGTCTATCATTTCCTTGGACACAACTCTCTCCTTTCCCATTCTATTTGAGCCTTGAACACACCTCCGTTCCACTTGCACAATTTTTGTACATCACTAGCCTTACTGCCCTTGGCTGCCATGATCCGTTCATCACCCAACTTGCCAACACAACACAAATTCAACAATACTTGCACAACCACCAGCAAGCCACAATCCCAAACACCATCACAGCAACACCCAAAGACTCACAAACCCCTCCAGAAATTCCAGCCACAACACAACAGCCACAATTTCTACCATAAAGGGTTTCTAGCTAGCATAACCTTCCAAAATCAGTAAAGGAAAGTTGCAGAAATGCTCACCTCACCTCAGAACACAAGCTTTGCTCTGATACCAACTGTCACGTGGCGATTCTGCGGAATGAAATCAGCCCCGTGCGGCACTTGAATTAGCTTGCCATCACCATCCAAGTAAGCCTTTTACCCCAAGATACACTTGTGTGTGAGTGGGTGAGTCAATTGTGCCGTGAGATATGTCAATTTGGTGCTCAAATTGGGACACAAATGGAGGAGAAATGGAATACGTAAGATGCAGAATTTTTTTGGAGAAGGAAATGGGTCCTCCTCTTTCATTTACAAACTTTACAATTATATATGTACACATAAAGCAACCTAATTGGCCACAATACATACATGGGTGAAGATAATTGGCTAGGAGGAAATATCTCATCTCCCACCTCTTCACATATTTGGACCAATAGGAAACTTACAACCAAAAAGCTAATTTACATGGATTAGGCCATTTTGGGCCTAACCAAAGCCTATACAAGTTTTGGGACCAATCCAAGCAAAACTGCCCATATGGTTGCTGGACCAAGCTGCCTCACATGATAATGGACTGCCCCAACTCAACCATTAAGCCCCCAACACATCCAACTCTCTCTTGCAAGCCATTTAGCTCACGGGATACTGTTCACCCGCGGCACTGTTCATAGCGCGAACCATTCTGCTTGCGCGCTTGAGCGTCGGAAGGCATGGCATCCATGCCCGCGTGCTGGAGCTTGTACGCTGATGTGCCTCTGCGTTGCAGCATCCCCGCTTGCGCCTCGGCGGCCCGTGACACCCTCCCCCACCGGAATGCTTGACGCCCTCGTCAAGCTCCGTCTCGAGGACTTGAGTTCGGTCCACTGCGCTTCGCTGCTGCCCGCATGAACCGGCACCAACTCTGCGTACTGCATCATCACAGATGCTGCGGATGTGGAATGTTGTCGATGCTGGGCGGTTAGGCATTGGTCGGCTGGCGTGGTCAGCTACACACCCTCGCGGAAGTCATTCCGGCAGTCTCCGTAACTTGCCTCGACATTCCTCTGCACTACCAAGCCTTGGAGTCGAAGTACCATCTTCCTTGCGCTGCGACAAGCAAGTCTCCGCTCCCCGCACAACCTAGAAAGTCAACAAAACTCGGCTGCCCATACGAATCCTCTCGATCGGCACCTTGTGTCGCTTCCCCGCATCATGAATTCCTTACACCCGTCTTGAGAAACCCATTTAACATCATCCTCTCCCGGAACTCATCCATGACCAGCACCATGGCGTCCGTAATGCGTCGAAAGCTCGCTGAATCAACTCTCGACACCCACTGCATCAATCTCCACTTCACGCTAACTCGCTCTATCATCGAGGAAGTCTAAGCGCTTGTGTATATCACCCAAGGAGATCTCCACTCTCGCCAACCTAGTGTCAAGGGAGTCTATCATTTCCTTGGACACAACTCTCTCCTTTCCCATTCTATTTGAGCCTTGAACACACCTCCGTTCCACTTGCACAATTTTTGTACATCACTAGCCTTACTGCCCTTGGCTGCCATGATCCGTTCATCACCCAACTTGCCAACACAACACAAATTCAACAATACTTGCACAACCACCAGCAAGCCACAATCCCAAACACCATCACAGCAACACCCAAAGACTCACAAACCCCTCCAGAAATTCCAGCCACAACACAACAGCCACAATTTCTACCATAAAGGGTTTCTAGCTAGCATAACCTTCCAAAATCAGTAAAGGAAAGTTGCAGAAATGCTCACCTCACCTCAGAACACAAGCTTTGCTCTGATACCAACTGTCACGTGGCGATTCTGCGGAATGAAATCAGCCCCGTGCGGCACTTGAATTAGCTTGCCATCACCATCCAAGTAAGCCTTTTACCCCAAGATACACTTGTGTGTGAGTGGGTGAGTCAATTGTGCCGTGAGATATGTCAATTTGGTGCTCAAATTGGGACACAAATGGAGGAGAAATGGAATACGTAAGATGCAGAATTTTTTTGGAGAAGGAAATGGGTCCTCCTCTTTCATTTACAAACTTTACAATTATATATGTACACATAAAGCAACCTAATTGGCCACAATACATACATGGGTGAAGATAATTGGCTAGGAGGAAATATCTCATCTCCCACCTCTTCACATATTTGGACCAATAGGAAACTTACAACCAAAAAGCTAATTTACATGGATTAGGCCATTTTGGGCCTAACCAAAGCCTATACAAGTTTTGGGACCAATCCAAGCAAAACTGCCCATATGGTTGCTGGACCAAGCTGCCTCACATGATATGGACTGCCCCAACTCAACCATTAAGCCCCCAACACATCCAACTCTCCCTTGCAAGCCATTTAGCTCACGGGATACTGTTCACCCCGCGGCACTGTTCATAGCGCGAACCATTCTGCTTGCGCGCTTGAGCGTCGGAAGGCATGGCATCCATGCCCGCGTGCTGGAGCTTGTACGCTGATGTGCCTCTGCGTTGCAGCATCCCCGCTTGCGCCCTCGGCGGCCCTGGACAGAGCGGCAGCCTCTCGTTCAATTTTCGAAAGACAGAAGAATAATGAAGGGACCAAGACAACTGACTGTCTGTAACCATTATTGCTCAGGAACTTAGATGCCTTGGCTATTACTTCACTAATCCAATAATCTCATGTCCTATTCTACTCAATGCAGCCGTATATTCAAAGTAAAAAAACAAAAAATAATAACAAAAAGCTACAACAACAAAGTTAATATTGAAAAACTACATTGCCTTGTAAGACACCAGGTCCTGACACTATTGGATTTGACTCAAGTCTTTGACAGACAGGATGTATAGACTGACTCCAAGCTATGAATACTAATTTTGGTTGCCCACTCAAAAATGCTACTCCATATATTGAGGATCAATAGCAAGGTCTATGAGAAACTGATTAGCTGTCAAACCCAGGCTGTGAAGCCAGAAAGATAAAACCTTCATGAATCAACAGCAAGGTGCAGTACCTTCAAGTTGAAAGAGAAAAATATAGGCATAATGGATATGCCACAGTTGGAACTAAAACAAATGAAGATTGCAATGTGGAGATCAAACAGGTCAGGAAAGATCCGAGAAAAAATTTTCATATATTATGCAGCTTGTGAAAAAGGAGTACCGAGCTTACACGTAACCTCAATCTTGAATAATCAGTAAGTCCAGCTGATTCTTTATGAAACTCTAATAACCTCAATTACATTCTTGATCCATATTTCCATTGTAATATTGAAAAAAGATCATACTCATTTTTTTTAATGAAAAACTATGAATTGCTATGCAAGGATGCAATAATGTTCTTTTTGGTTCTATGATATGGCCAACATACAAAACTATTAGCACTACCGGATGCCAAATTTCATCCCATTTGTACTCACGACCTGCTGGCTGTCCCAAATTTGAAGACATACGCAGCAACATCAGTATCTGGTAAACAATATATAACAATATGAACCAAATGATATCATTTCTTGCAAATGCTAAGCTAACTCATTATCAACAGTAAGGAAACATTGCTCTAAGTTCCATTGCTGCGAATTATTAATTCTCAAAAAACATGTTAAGCAGAGAAAGGGAAACAATATGGTGCACTTTTTATGTATAAGAAAAGGAGAGACACATTGACGCATATCTTTACAACAAAATGTTCCATTGAAGGACGGTTGATGCACCTCTACAAGCCACCCATGGTCATAGACTGTGGGTTCTTTAGCCTACTTCTTCCAGATTTGCTTCGCCTATAGCTCCTCACTGGTGTCAAGTAGAACCTTAATAGGCCATTTTCAAGGTTGTTTGGAGAATATGCAGTACCTCGATTCCGCTGCAGCAGAAGCTCATCTCTTTTCCTCCCACCATTATCTTTGGCCTCAACACCATTCACACCATGAAAAGATCCGTCCACTTTGAATGAGTTCCTAGCACTAACGCTATAACTGCGAATAAGCTTCTCACTGACAGTACCATTAGCTTCCCCGTTCGCCACCCGTTTCAGCTTTTGCCAAGACTCAGCTAATGGCCCATCAACAGCGTTCACTTTCCCTCCAGTAAACCTCTCTCCATCTACACATTTACCTTCATTTCTCTTCTGTATAAACCCCCACATATTCAACACATTTCGCCACCTCAATGAATTCTTAAACTTGAATCCTTTTTCGTTAACTCTGCCAGCAACATAACCAATATTCTTTGAATCAGATTCAACACACTCAGCGCGATAATCTTTGATTGAATACCAATTTGAATCCCTTAACTCTTTCTCTGTGACCAACAACTTGGCGCCATGAAACAATCCGACAGTTTCAGGAGACACCTTGGCATTTGATATCAATGATTTATTAACCTCATCAACATCTACAAAACTAGCTCTCTTGCCGGAACTGGACCTATCGAAACTCCTCCTTCGCCTCTGCATATTCAAAGACTCCCCGTAATAGTCTCTAGTCTGCTCTGAACCACCCGGACTCTTCTCTTCTTCATTCCCCGAACTGGCTTTCTCTTTCTCTTCGACTACAGCCATTGGTGTAATAAGCCTCGGATAAGCCTTGCCTATCAAACAGCCATCCCAAGAAGCCCTCGGCTCATCAAATGAATACCTTCCATTATCGACCGATAATCTCGGATCAGTGTCGCAAGATCTCCTTCCCAGATATCCGTACAATCCAATCTCAGAGTCAGTCTCTCTTATCCGTCTTGTAGTTGCAGCAGACTTATTGTCTTCCACAAAGCTCTCATTCTCTTTTCTGTTCTTCCTTTGTTGTTTCTGCTTCCATTTCAGCAATTTCTTGCTGAAAACTGAAGCTGCACTCTCCCAAAAGCTCGGTCTACCACTGTTCTTGCTTTCAAATTCAAGATCTATAAATTCCTTCATTTTCTTAAACTCACCTTCCTCTTCATCTTCTTCTTTCAGTTCAAGCCCTAAGTCTGTGGGGTTAGGCTTTTTCTCAGCTTTTAATCGGTCGTCGATATTGAAGAGGTTGGAGAGAGTGTTGTGGGGCCCGACGTCGCAGGATTTGCGGCGAGGCTCGGAGGAAGAAGATACATTTGGGTTGGTGGAGGAGTATGATTTGGTACGGCGGAGACGAGGGGTGGGGGTGGTGGAGGCGGAGTCTTCGATGGTGGAGAGGCGCTCGCAGAGGCAGGAAGGGCAGAAACCAGTGATGGGATTGGTGGTGGGGTGACGGTGGCACGTGGATAGGCGGTGTAATTGGGCTTGGAGCGTCATGGCTGCAAGTGAAGAGAAACTGGTGGGCTCATCTTAAAAAGACCTACAGACAGACCCTTAGTTACAGAAGAAATAAAAGCGATAAGAAGAAGCGCGAATGAGTGAGAGTGAAGAGGGAAGAGTCAGCGTGATAAATGTTGCTAACGTTACGGGAAATGAAGCTGGAAAACCCTCCATAAGCCTCTTTCTCTCTTGCCGATTATTTTATAATTATTATTCGCATATCATTATTCGAGTCTTGAAAATAACATCAGACAATTTTCTTTCAGTAAAATTATCTACAAGTTATATTTATTCTAAATCTTTTATCTAATTAATAGTAAAAAATTTATCTCGCGTGTTACATTTCTTTTTATAGATAAATTAATCTTGATGTGCATATTATAACTTACAATAGGATACCAGTGAATAAAAATGGGTATGCCAAAAGAAATAGAGGGAGTGTTTATGAGTTTATTTTAATCGATGTAAAATTTAGTGCAGTAATAATCAAATTATTTATAAAAAAAAATCAATTACAAAGAAGAGTACTGTTACACTTTCATAAAAAAAAATGTTTGTTCCATTTTATTATAATAGAAATGGAGGCCAACACCATTTCGATTTTCGGTCTACTTTGGAAATGCTTATATTATGTTAATCGAGGAGCCCAACCCAACCCAACCCAAATACAATTTGTTCTTTGGGTGCGTCCAACATATTTCAAGTCAACTTCATTAAAGACACAATAATTCTCATTAAAAATATAAAAGAAAATTGTTCATTCCCAGAGGCCAGAGGTTCTGCTTTGGAACGTGAGGCTTAATTTTAGAATTAAGTGCCTATTACTCTTTTTAATTCATAAATTTCCAAGAGCCAAATAAATAAAATTTATTCCATCCGTGTGCGTCAGTCATCCCCATACACAGCCATACATTGAACCGGCTTAATTTGAGCGCTAAATAGTATATACATTTTTTTTTTTTGAAAGACTACTGTCATTCTTTATAAACAAACTGAAGGAGTTACAACCAAATTTCGATTTCTTTCGGAACCTCTTCCAACCAAAAAAGAGGTTCCGAAGTAGACAAGGCTAACTTTGCAAGATTATGGGCAGCAAGATTACATGATCTGGGAGCAAATTGAATTTTACAGTCAGAGTCCCTGTCTACAAAATGAAGAATTTCATCAAGAATCCATCCTAGCTCTCCTCTAAAACTTGTCTTTTTTGAGATGTAGCTAACCACATTTGCAGAGTCAGATTCAATTAAAGTAAGATGGAGTCCCGATTCCTTTGCCAAGTGAATACCTTCAAGAATAGCTAAAGCCTCTGCTACTTCCACACTTCCCAAGCAAGCTCTCTTTGTGCTTGCTGCTGCCATCACAGCCCCACTCGAATTTCTAATTATGCAACCAAGACCAGCCTGACCCTTCTGATTGTTAACAGTTGCATCAACATTTAACTTCAAACCCGATCCAGGAGGGGACCATATGGCAGTCGAAGATGGCATTGGCAACTGGACATGAGGAGAAGCTTTGTTCCTGGTAGTTGCTTGATAAACCTCCAGAAATGATTCTGCTTTGGAAAAAGTTTGTTCCGGGCGCTCAAACTTATTATTATGAAGATGGTTGTTACGTTCTTTCCAGATAAACCAGCTAACTACTGTAAGAAACTCCACCTCAGTTCTGTTAAGACTCTTCATAGCTGATTGGACAAAACAGGAGAAAGAAGTATGTTGAGTGAACTTTAGGCAATGAGAGAAAGGCATCAACTTCCACACTTTCTTAGCAAACCTGCAGCCGACAAGGGCATGAAAACAGTCTTCTTTAGCTACTGAGCATCTGAAACACCAACTCCGATCAAGAATTTTTCTATTGTTTAAATTGCTCTGGGTTGGCAACAGCTCTCGCAAGGCCTTCCAAAGAAAAATTCTTATTTTCGAAGGAACAGAAAGATTCCAAACATAGTTCCACCAAGTAGATTGATTCTCTGAACAAGAGGGTAAATCATAATATTTCAGCTTGAGGGCTACTTGATAGCCACTCTTAACCGTATAAGTGCCTTTCTTATCATAGTGCCATATCAGTGAGTCTTGATGACAGGTTTTAGGAAGAGGGATACTTAGAATTGCTTCTGCATCCTCTTGAAGAAAATTAAATCTGATCAAGTTTTCATGCCACTCACCTTGACCCTGCATTAAGTCTGCAACCAAAGTTTCTGATGGAAGAGATTGAGGGGAAAAAGGTTTGAAGCTATGAGGTCTCGGAATCCAGTTGCTTCCATAAACCTGAATGTCTTTGCCATTCCCAACTCTCAATCTTAACCCTTTGTCTAATACTTCTCTTCCCCAGTGAAGGCTCCGCCAGATATAGGAGGGACAACTGCCAATTGTGCTTTGTAAGAACTCTGTGTGAGGGAAGTACTTGGCTTTAAGAATTCTGGCAACCAAAGAATCTGGATTCAAAAGGATTCTCCAGCACTGCTTAGCTAGGAGGGCCTGATTAAAAGCTGAAAGGTCCCTGAAACCTAATCCGCCATCTTTTTTTGGTTGACAGAGAAGGTTCCAAGAGCACCAATGAATACCTCCGGAGGAAGTTGAGTGACTCCACCAATAGTTAGAGAAAATCTTCTGAAGGTCATTACACAATGTAAAGGGCAGCTTAAACACACTCATTGCGTAGGAAGGAATAGCTTGGCCCACTGCCTTAATCAGAACTTCTTTCCCTCCACTAGAGAATAATTTTGCTTTCCATCCTGTGATCTTAAGGCTGATTCTCTCCTTGATAGCGTGAAAAAACTGGGTTCTGTTTCTGCCGATCATTGAAGGAAGCCCAAGGTATTTTTCATGTCTTGAAACTACTCCCAAATTAAAAATATGCTTGATAGAATTGACAAGTGAAGAGCTGGTATTGGGACTAAAGAACATAGATGATTTGCTATAATTGATAACTTGACCAGAAGCTGAAGAGTACAACTCTAGAATATCTTTCAGCTGACGACTTTCTGCGACATTAGCTTTAGCAAAAATGAGACTATCATCAGCAAATAACAAATGGGAAATAGAGATACCTGGGCTTCCAAACTTTATACCATGAATTCTATTTTCTTGCTCTGCTTTAATGATTAACGAAGAAAGCGCTTCTGTACAAAGTATGAAAAGATAAGGCAAAAGCGGACAGCCTTGCCTTAGTCCCCTTTCGGGAGTGAAGAAGCCACAAACCTCTCCGTTAAGCAGGATAGAGAAAGTTGTTGTAGAAATACATCTCATGACAAGCTCGACCCATTTTAAGGAGAATCCCAGTTTGATCATAGTGGCCTTCAGAAAACCCCACTCAATTCTGTCATATGCCTTACTGATGTCTAACTTCAACGCCATAAGACTTTGTCTGCCCCTTCTCCTGTGTCTGATTTTATGCAAGCATTCATAACCGACAATAATATTATCTGTTATCAGTCGATTAGGAATAAAAGCACTTTGGAAATGAGCAATGATCTCGCTTACAACTTCCTTCAGTCTGTTAGCCACCATCTTGGAAATAATCTTATAGCTGACGTTGCACAGACTGATAGGTCGATAATCCTCTACTCTTTCTGGGTTTTTTCTTTTTGGAATTAAGGCAATGAACGTATGGTTGATTGAAGCTAAATCCCCCTCCTTATTTAAGATGTTAAGACAGAAATCCGAAACAAAATCCCCGACTAAATCCCAGTGAGCTTGATAAAAGGAAACTGGAAAACCATCCGGGCTGGGAACCTTATGAGGGCTCATTTGAAACACTGCAGTTCGTACTTCTTCTTTAGTAAACTCCTGATCGAGAAGACCATTCATCCTGTCATTCACTCTAAGTTCCAGAGAATCAAGAATTTTATTCATATGGTTCACTGAAGAGTTAGAAGATCTGAATAAAGATGAAAAATACTTCAGAAAAACTTCTGTAACTTCCTTTGGGTCTTCACTCCATACATCATTTTCTGTACGAATTCCTAAGATCATATTCTGTTGTTTTCTTGAACTGGCTTTGGCATGAAAGTATTTTGTATTTCTATCCCCTGCGTGAAGCCAGGTTGTACCGGATCTCTGCCGCCAATAAATCTCTTCATCCCTTAAAAACTCTTCAATCTTCTTCTCTACTGCCTTTATGTTAGTTGGAATCTGCAATGAGGGTGGTATCTGCTTTAGCTGTTGAAGTTTCTCTTGAAGAGTTCGGAAGTACTGCCTTCTGTTACCAAAGGTTTCCGAATTCCATCTCTTTAAGGATATTTTAGACTCCTCTAATTTCTTCAGAAAATTTGAAATTGGATTAGGCCTGCACGAGTCATCACTGTCACTCCAAATTTTGGCAATCAAATTCCTGCAGTCATCATAAGAACTCCAAAAATTTTCATAACGGAATCTCCTACTCCAGCCATGTTTTTTTACCCATCGATTATGTTTATGAGTGTCAATAACAATGGGTAAGTGATCCGAACCATATGCCTCTATATTATAAGCTACAGCTCCTTTGAAAATCTCCATCCAATCCTGAGTGCAAAGAAATCTGTCTAGCCTTTCTTCAATTAAATTATTGCCGTATCTTCTATTCGACCATGTGAATGGATTACCTTTGCTTGCAATATCTCTCAAACCACACTCTGATAGTGTATTATTAAACTCATGCATTGATTGTGTGTATCGGTAAGTGCCTCCTCTCTTCTCTTCAAGCCTTAGAATTTCATTTAAATCACCCCCACAAAGCCATGGTAAAGAGGAAAGAGAAGCTAATCTTCTTAACAGACTCCAGGAATATTTTTTCCCCTGTTGCTCTGGATAGCCATAAAAACCTGTGAACCTCCATGGAATCAGACCACCCTGAACAATAATATCAATGTGGTGTTGCGAAAAAGATTGGACTCTTATGCTGGTACTGGATGGCCACAATAATGCTATTCCTCCTCTGCTGCCCCTTCTATCAACAGAGAAACACGAGTCATAATTTAACTTAACTCGAATCACATCCATTTGTTGTGAAGTTGCCTTCGTTTCGCACAAAAATAGTAAGTCCGGCTTCTGTTGTTGGAGAACTAGATTCAAAGCATGGAACGTACGAGTGTTCCCCAATCCTCGAACGTTCCAACATAAAACCTTCATGGCTCTCGGCGGGGCTGAGATTCAGCCGCCGCCATTTTTGGTGATGTAAGGGCTAGTTCTGAAGAAACAAGGCTGAGTGAATTTTCCTTCTGGAGCATTACTGTAGCTACCTGCATAGCCTCAGATACACTGCCTTGACCTCCATTGTTCGAGAACTTAAATTTTTTGGGTTCAGAAGTATCAATTTCCATCTCCTCAAGATTGTAATGGTTTTATGACAGTTTTTTAGGGTCACTGCATCAGGGACCTATTTGTCACGAATTAAATACAGATCATTTATTGTAAAAATCCAATAAATTAAGGACCGAAGCGTCATTCTCCTATTTCGGTGTTCATTCTTCCAAGATACTAAGGGAGAATGCTATCGTCTATCGGTCTGTGATGAAGGCAAAGAGAAGTAAAATTTGACCAATTTCAGACTTTAGTGGCCTAGAAGACGAAAGATCTAACGGAGAATCTCCAATCGTAGCTGAGATTTATAGAGACCGTAGTTGTTGCTCGCAAATCCTTGCGAAACGAAAGGTAAATTTTTGTGACATCCTCCGATTGAGTTATCTATTTTGACGCCAATCATATGTGCTGGTTCAGTCGCAAATCCTAAATATTCAATTTGATTGTACTCTAGGTAAAAGATGACTATAGTTGTCTTAGAACGTAGTATACTGCGTTTTAGTCTGTAATTGACGTCGAAACACGATTGCCGGAAAAGAACTGTGTCTAGAACAAGAGTTCTCTCCAAAGCAGTGCAATTCTTGGCATCGAGATTCACGCTTTTGAAGTGCTATATGACAAACTTTTGATCTGAAAATTGACTGTGTGGTATTATTACGTTGTAAAAGTCAGGAATGGAGAAGGCCAAAGAGTTTTTGGAACTGAACGAGGAAGAATCGGAGAGCGTTTCGCGACTCACCATCCACCCGCACCGAGTTGGAGTAGAGTCTAGCTTCTACGAAGACTTTGCTTTGAGAGGCATTCGAGTCGACCGAGTTGAGCCCGGTTTTGTCTCTTGTACTTTCAAGGTCCCTCCTCGCCTTGCTGTAAGCAACCTAAACCAAAATCCTCATTTTTCTTATACAAAAACAGTCTTAGACAAACAATTCTAAAATGATTTTGTTTGGGATTTGATTGTGGCAGGACAGAAATGGAAATTTGGCTAATGGCGCGATTGCAAACCTTGTTGACGACGTTGGTGCATCTGTTGTCCATGTTGAAGGTCTTCCTATGAAAGTTTCAGTGGATATGTCAATTTCCTTTGTTTCAACTGCTAAAGTCAATGTAAGCAGAGCCTAAAAAACACTGATTGTGTACAAAATAATTTTGGATTTTTACGGTTGATTTTTGCTTCAATTGCACATCATATTGCCATCACTAGCACTAGGTTAGTAAAGTCTTAAAAGGATGTCAGCAGTTGCTTATTTTAAATGGATGTTGCCAACACTTTGGGACCGAAATTTTGTGCGAGTTTCCCAAATGGACCTGTTAATAATGTTGTCGAAGATGACTATCAAGTTTTATATTTTTAGTGTGAATCAGTTCAAGTACCAGGTATGCTAAAGTTGGTAAACATGTTGGTGAGAGTAATTACACTTAAAAGTTTGCTGAATATATCTCATTGTATTCTTCACATCCTGATAACTTTTGGGCTTGGTTTCCTTGTATGTACTCAGCAGCTTGAACTTGCCTTAGTTTATTCGGAAAAAAAATGAAAACATGTATCTTGTTTGGGGTGATTTTGATATGTAATTTGCATATTGCAGGATGAGTTGGAGATTACTGCAAGAGTTTTAGGACAAAATGGAGGTTACTGTGGAACAACCGTTCTTATAAAAAATAAAGCTACTGGTGAGATAATTGCTGAAGGACGACATTCATTGTTTGGTAAACAGGCTAGCAAAATGTGATTTAATATGAAATTTTTATAGGGAATCCGTCCTTTAAGTATGTGTTGGTTTAGGGCATCCGTGTTTGTTGCCAAGTACAAGTACTAATTTGCTTCTTGTAATCATACATCACATCTATGAAGAAGGAACGTTTTGTACTTTTCGTTACAAGATTTATATGGATTTTGATTGCCTACTGTCCGAATGAATTCTGGAAAGTTGAAACTTTTATTTGAATTTTGGAATCTGTTACAGAAAGTAAGCAAATCAATACATAGTTGGACGTTGCAACTCATTCATGGCAACTTATATGCTGCTCCAACCCTGATGTAAATTAAGCAGTAAGTTTGATTCGCCAAAGGTTAGCTTGGAATTGTTAATTTCCTTGCCAATGTTGGGAACAGAACAACGGATCAAGGTGCTTGGAATACAGAAATCAATCAAAAGTTCAAATTGGAGTGGTGCCTTTTGATGAAATTTTAAGGGGTCAGTTTGTAGCTATTATACTCATAAAGTAGAACAAAAGGTGATTATATTCCTCTATATGACAGCCACACATAGCGATTATATTTTATAATATTTGAGACGAAACTTAGGACACCTTGGTGAATTCATAGTTACATCAAATTTGAAAATGATCAAGGACTTGTTTAGGATTGAGGCAGTATCATTTTAAAAAGTCATAGCTACTGTTTTTTAGCATCTATCTAAAAAATTATTAAAAATGTTAAAATATTAATTAAATTTTTTAAGAACTTAAAACTGAATAATTAAATATTATATTTATTAATAGTACTCATAGTTTATTAGTTAACATATATATATATATTATATATTAATTTTAGATTTTTTTTAAGGTATACATTTCTATACGTCATACTTTTTTATTTTTATAAAAATAAATAATTTAAATCATATTTAAATTTGAGGAAAAAAAAAAAACAGTCGCTAAGCATATCCTATTCTAATATTTTGATACCCATGAGAAACATATCCTGTTCTAATATTTGATAACAATAAGAGTTTGAAAATACCGTTAAAGAATTATTTGATGAGCATTAGAGCGATAACGAAAATTCTAACCATATTGCCATAAACATTGACGAGATCATTGTTCTTATCATGTTCCTTTGGCTTCCGTCGCTGTCATTGTATGAACGGTGATTGGCATGAGGTTGCGTATAACCCCCAATTTTGAATATAATAACCGGAATTCCACTTTTAACCCTCGAAATTATAACAGACCACATATCTACTGCCCTCTCTCACACGCCCTGCATATATGGAGGGTACAACAGTCATTTTTGTAAACAATTATATATTATTCCGGGTACTTTGGTCACGAGCTTGTCGGCCAGGCGCACAAAATGAGCTCTTCTTCACTCTTACTGAATCGACCAATTCACAGTCACTCATTCAATCTCCAACGAAACCGTAAAATTATAGGAACAAAATTGCTTGACATTCAATTCTCTTCGCGTTTCCATAGCAAATCACTCAAACGAGAACCCTTTAGAAACGTTTCTTCCATAGTTCAGCCTGGATACAGCTGCTCGGTTGACGCCCGTACGATTCTAGGCTGTCGAGTGAGGACGAGAGTTTCATCGAACGACAAGGAGTTCGGAGTGGTGCCGAACGAGGATGGAGCTCAAGCGTCGAATTTTGTTGAGTTTATTACTTCTGAGAGAGTTAAAGTGGTTGCAATGCTTGCTTTGGCGCTGGCGCTCTGTAATGCAGATAGAGTCGTGATGTCGGTGGCGATTGTACCGTTGTCTCTTGCTAACGGCTGGAGCCGGTCGTTTGCCGGTATTGTTCAGGTTGTTTTCTTTTTGTTTGGTAATTTGTATAAACCTTAATTGCCATTTATTATTGAGCTTTTTTGAATAATATATTACCTTTCTTGTTTGGTTGCCGAGGAGGAAACTAATGCTTAGGTGAGAAATTTCTTGACTTGTCAGTGAAAATTGTTATTTTCTTATTTGGAGATATATGCATGTTAAGTTCTTAAATTCTTATTATTCAGTGACCATGTTGCATTTTTGTAATTAAGAACAAATAAAAATGTGATTAAGTTGCTCTGGCTTCAGAATTACTTCAACGACCACATCATTATGTTTAGCCTTTTGTCCTTTGTAAAGGAATGTTGGCAAATGGTTTAATTTTTCAGTAGACATCTTAAATGCAGTGATTAAATGACTAGCATATGAAGATGGATCCTGTACATTGGGGCTTACTTGGTTTGCAATGTCTGTTGCCCTAGCGAAGTGATTTTGCCAGTCCACAGTAGGCTTGATGGATTTTCAAATAATCAATGCTGATACTGATAACCATGCTTCTACATAAAAATTCACATAATTTAGTCTCCTCTAATTAATTGATAAACACCTGCTCCAGTCATCTTTCCTATGGGGATACCTGATCTCACCAATAGCTGGAGGAACCTTTGGTGGATTATTATGGTGGGAAGGTAGTCATGGCATGGGGTGTGGCCTTATGGTCGTTAGCTACATTTCTTACTCCTTGGGCTGCAGAAACTTCTTTGTGGGCCCTACTGGCTATGCGAGCTATACTTGGAATTGCAGAAGGTGTGGCTCTTCCTTGTATGAACAACATGGTGGCAAGGTAATAATGGAATATTCATGTTATATTTGACGATGAAATACATCATGTGCTGTTATGAAGTTCTTTATTACATAGTAAAAGGTTTGTCAAGCAGAAATGTTGAGAAATTCCTATGCTTTTTAGATGGTTTCCTCAAACAGAACGTTCCAGGGCTGTTGCAATTGCAATGGGTGGATTTACATCCGGAAATGCAATAGGATTGGTGCTATCTCCAATTCTCATGTCACAAGCTGGGATTTTCGGGCCATTTGTAATTTTTGGATTATCTGGATTTCTGTGGGTTTTGGTTTGGTTGTCTGCAACTTCAAGTACTCCTGATCGACATCCGCAGATATCAAAATATGAATTGGAATATATACTGAGCAAGAAGCAGACGTCCTTGGTGATGGAGAATAAACCTAAGACACCAACAGTGATTCCACCTTTCAGGCAGCTGCTCTCAAAAATGCCAACATGGTCCATAATCATCGCAAATGCGATGCATAGTTGGGTAATTCATAAACCTCTTTCCCTAGATTTCCTAAATATTATGTTCTTTAACAATGTCTTCTATATGAACCAAATATACTATTTTGGTACAATTGTGCCCAAAGCATCATCTTACTTTTGCGTTCACCTACTTACTATATGCAGCCCCTACTCTCTTAAAGAAAAAAAATGATAGCTGTAACGATCTCTTGCCTCTTTTGTAAAGCTGAATCTTCTTTAATTAATAGACAGAGTGGCAATTTAAATGGAAGAATTGTTGTTGGTGTAAAAATTTCCACCGGTTATGAATGTGTATTTTGCACTATTAACCCTTATTTTCCATAAGATAGATATTTAGGAAAATTCATCTTCTGATAAAATAATTTTTCAGGGCTTTTTTGTTATTCTCTCCTGGATGCCGATCTACTTCAACTCAGTAAGGCTTAATATCTTTTATCTGTGATTTTTCATTATGATTGGAGCATGCATACTGGAGCACACGCTTTTTATGAGTTATAGTAACATTCTATTCCAGGTATATCATGTTGACCTGAGACAAGCATCGTGGTTTAGTGCTGTTCCGTGGAGTGTTATGGCATTAACAGGATACTTGGGTGGGTTAGTGTCAGACATGTTAATACAGAGTGGTACAAGTGTGACTCTGACTCGCAAGATCATGCAGGTATGGTACTGAACATCATCAGTGTTTATCTGCAAGGGTCTGCTTTTACTCAAGGGGCTCTCTTTTGTCGTCGGTCTGAGACCCTACTTTGAAGATATTCCACTTTCCTTTTAAGCTCTCTTTCAATGATAAGAGCAAAAGTCGGATCTACTTGTTTCTATTGGAACTTGGCATAGGTTTACTGACTTTACTCATTGTATATGATGTTATAACCATAGTTTTGCAAGTGTTTGCCTCCAAGTTGGAAATGAAGAAACTGAATCAAAAATTGAAATTATTTGTACTTGCTTGTAAAATATCATGCCATATATTTATCATGGCATTTGCCCAACAACATTTACTCTTATGTGGAACTGTGAATTTGAATGTAGAATTTATTCGGTAAAACATTAAAAAAAATTGAGAAAGAAAATTTATCTATAAGCTGAATTTGTGGTCATAGTACTTGAAATGTTTTCTTCGGCATCATTGTTTGGTTGTGCACGCATCCTAATTTCTTTTCCTTCCATTTGTGGTGAATATAAAACACAGACAGAATTGTCACAGTCACTTGCACACTTGTATTAATGAAGTGTTTAAGGAAAAAAAAAAAATTCTGGACTTGGAAAATAGGCAATCGACGCTATGTTTTGTTTCCTGTTCTTCTAGTGCATTTTGGTCATCTTCTCGTGTTTCATGAATTCCTTTTATTGTCTTTTTGTTCTTTGAGTTATATAGTAAGAATCTCATCCATGGTTTATTTTCAGTCAATTGGTTTTATTGGCCCGGGCATCGCTCTTATTGGCTTAACTGCAGCAAGAAGTCCAGTAATTGCATCTGGTTGGCTTACTTTAGCCATTGGACTGAAAGCTTTCAGTCACTCTGGCTTTCTTGTGAATCTTCAGGTTTGGATCCCAAAAGACATTAAATTATGAGCTAGAATACATTTTCTTTCTCCACTAACATGTTACTTTATTCTTTCTGTTACAGGAGATTGCTCCCCAATATTCTGGTGTTTTACATGGTATTATGAAATCTGTTTATTATATGTGTTGAACTTCATTGATTCATACTTAATCAGCTTGTCTTAACTTCAAGGACTCTGTGTCAACGGTGAAATGACTATTAACCTGTTGTTATCTCCTTTCGAGAAAAAAAAAACCTAGTTTTATCTCTTAATTAACTTAATTTTGCACAAGTGATGGTAGCACTTCCCAGCTAGGCACGAGTGATGTGCGCTGCTAATTTTTATCTATTTGAGAAATAAATAAAAGAGTGGAACTTAGCAGATGATTTTCTGCACCTTCTCTGAGCTGATAATAAATGTTATATTCCTGGCTATAGGAATGTCAAATACAGCTGGAACATTTGCTGCCATTTTGGGAACAGTTGGAGCTGGTTTTTTTGTTGAATTGGTGGGTTCTTTCCAAGGATTTCTGTTGCTTACATCGCTCTTATATTTCCTCTCTGCCTTTTTCTACGCACTCTTTTCTACTGGAGAGAGAGTGAATTTTGATGAAATTGGTGAGTTTCTTAGGCTGTGATGATTCCTTGATCAATTTCTTTTTTGTCTTTTTTCTCTCTCTTTATGCTTTATTTTGTTTTTATGATAAATGATATGGTTTTACACTTAAGAGCCCAAGCATCCCATCCCAAGGGCTTTAACTTCTGAGTGCTTGCTTATAGGAGGTTAGCCAGGCTTCTGAGATATTATTTGGCATTTGAAAAACATGCTAAACAAAAGAATTTAATTTCATTATTTCAAAGGTTTATCAATTATTTTTTACTTTGCATGTTTTGTTTTACTTGTTATTTTGTTGTACCGAGTCAAGTAGTTTCATTTTCTCCCTTTTATATTTATAACACAAATTTTATTAAATTTTGCTAAAACAGTGTAATGTACAAAGTCGAAGACTACTGCCAGAAACCACTAATTGACGATGGCTTGATTGTATAAACTGCAATATTGCAGCAGGAGCAGAGTCAAATGTTAGATGGTTAAACTCCTGTGTAAAGAGAAGCCTTTTTCTTTAAAGCAAAAGAAAAAAGGAAGAGAGAGGGAGAAATATCGTCTTTAACATTATAAAAAAAAATGTACAGAAATGTAAAGTATACTATTTTCAGTTCCCTCGTACATTTGAGGGTTTAAGTTTCAGGTGCCTGGTGCCTTGGGGTGATTGTACCAAAATCTGTAGCATTTTGTGAGATGATATTGGGTGCATTTATCTGATCCACTGTTTTCCTTCTTTTTCTTTTTCATTTTATCATATGAATGATCTTTTTGAGATGGGACGATATTTGATCGATTGTTCAGGTATGGCCATTCAATTGCTGTCATTCATGGCTTGTCTACTTTAAAGATCAAAGCCTTCGCAGAATGTGATGTGGGAAAAAAGTTAATTACCTTTTATTTACGAGATAAATAACTTAAGTTTTCCTGTCAACTAAAATACATCTTTTATCGTGTTGAGAGGCAACTTTGGGGAATGGTTATCAGACGGCAGAGGTATTTTGAGGAACTGGACAGTTAATGGTCGGTGGAAGATTTTATGCATCATTGAAGTCATATTATGACTAATTACATAAAATAAATGAGTAAATCGGCTCGGAAATTGATTATCTTTTGCGTCGCCACAGCATGGGATTGTGCAAATGTTATGAATCTACAACTGCATTTTCCGGGATGAGCAATCTGTTATATTACTTTAAGCCGAGTGATCAAGCATGGTTAAAGAGTATAATTGGGCTGATTAGTTTGTCTTACGAGGATTGCTGATGCCTAATCCCACAATCTCATTCAACCAGATGACTCAATCGCCCAATTCAACCCTCTTGACTGATGATATATTCTATTCATTTACTGCCGCGATGACTTAACTTATTCGAATTGAACATACTGTTCTTGCCATGTGGCATTCGCTTCACGTCAAAATAATAAATATTACGATTGCTTGAATTGGTCTCCGAACATGAAATAGAATCACACAGAAACATGGACACAATGTTCTTTTTCCTTCGGAATTTGGCAAAAGATACGATCATACTACTCAGGGTCATAAGCTCTGCAGATGAAGAAAACACAAAGTCGCCTTATGCTCTACTCGAGACAAACGAAACAGAAATCCGATGCCCGCCATGGGAAAGTCAGCAAACACCCTAGTAATACTTTCTCTAGCCTGAATTATATCATAGCTGCAGCCAAGAAAGTAACCCGAATTTTCGGATTCTTTCTCTCTAGGCAAAGAAAATCGTCCTCCAAAGATGGTGTATTTGATGACACCAATAATAATAGTCAAGTCAGCAAACTTTCCTGTAAGTTATTGTACAAATAGATATCCATTGTAGAGGCTTAGTTTAAGGAAGTAGAATTTTGTTAACTCAAAAGCTTTCTGTAATATGCAGATTCATCAGATAGCAACACCAGGAGTTCAAGATTGAAGTCCTCAAATTCCTATGGTTCTTCTGGTTCTAAAAGTGGACAGGCCACGACAATCAATTTCTCCATCGAAGATATACAGAGAGCAACCGGAAATTTCTCTCCAGCCAATAAAATTGGTGAAGGCGGGTGCGGAACAGTATACAAGGGAAAGCTTAGAGATGGGTCTGTTGTTGCTGTAAAGCGTGCCAAAAGGGTAAACAACTATGCTTATGTGAGAATGAAAGTCATTGTCTCCATATATATTACTGTGTTGCTTATATTGGGCGTATGAAATGAATTATGGTTGATATGTCACATACTTGCCTTTGTGTAATCACTAGATTTATCAGATGGGTGTGAGCATTGAACAAAATTAATGGCCTTCATAAATGGATAAGAATGGATGCTTATGCTTATTTATTTGATACTAATGTGCTTGACATGTTAAATATTTTTTCTAGATGAACAAGTACGACAAATACTTATTGCTGGAATTCAAAAATGAAATATTGACCTTATCAAAGATTGAGCATCTGAATTTGGTGAAGTTATTTGGATTTCTCGAGCATGAAGATGAGAGGATCATCGTGGTTGAGTACATTGGCAATGGAAATCTTCGAGAGCATTTAGATGGTAAGTCATAGTAAAAACTGAATTATGAAACTAATGAACGAGATCAACCCGTTAAGCGATGCAGGAGATATGCACAGATGTTAGCACTGTATATAATTGTATTTATCAATTGAATGGCTGGAGAATAGGTGAATCTAGGTGAATAATTCTTAAGAAGAAAGGCCATTTATTGATGCAGGTAAACAGGGAAATGGACTTGAATTGGCAGAACGTCTGGACATTGCAATTGATGTAGCTCATGCACTTGCATATCTTCATACATATTCAGGTATGTACATCGTATAGGGCAGGACCAGATCAACTCAATCAATTAACATCACACAGACTCCTAGTCATACAGCAAACCGTATATGTTTGAAATATTCTCCATTTTATAATTAATATATGCATTTCGCATTGAAATAAGAACTGTAGTCCTAGACCTTCAGGACTTATTTGTGGACCTTGTTGTCTTACACCATGTTGGAATGGTAGAAGGTTTCAGAAGCTGAATTTTAATCGCTTAAACCAACAGATACTCCAGTAATTCACAGAGATATAAAAGCTTCAAACATCCTCATCACAGAGAAACTTCGGGCCAAAGTTTCAGACTTTGGGTTTGCACGAATGCTTGTGGAAGATCCTGCTGCATCTCACATCTCTACTCAAGTTAAAGGAACAGCAGGCTACTTGGACCCGGATTACCTCAGGACATATCAACTCACTGAAAAGAGTGATGTCTACTCCTTTGGTGTATTGCTTGTAGAAATGATGACAGGAAGATACCCAATTGAACCAAAGAAACCAATGAAAGAGAGAGTAACAATAAGATGGGTAAGTATTCCAAACATCCATCAATCAGCAAAGGTTTTCTCATCACGTTCATTCCGTTTTCACAGTACCATAAATCCACTGTAATTTCATGTATGTATGCAGGCAATGCAGAGCTTAAAAGCAGGAGAAGCAATACTTGTGATGGATGCAAGACTAAGGAGGAGTCCAGCTTCGAACATGGCAGTGGAGAAGGTTCTTAAACTAGCTCACGAATGCCTCGCTCCAACAAGACAACCAAGACCTTCCATGAAGAAATGTGCTGAGATTTTATGGGGGATTCGAAAAGATTTCAGAGAAAAAGCCTTCTCTACTACTTCCTCCGCTTCTACTTCTCACCATTCTTCACATTATCCCACTAGAGATGCAAAGAAGAGTAGAAAAATATCTTTCGGGATGGAGGATGGTGATAGCTATAGATTTGTTTCTGCATGAAATTGACAAGTGTTTGTTGATGTTCTTTTCCAAATTCTTCTGCATTTATATTTCTATAATTGGTACATTGTTCTATTTTCATGTTCGATGTTCAACATTCGGATATTGTTTACTATGCTATATACAAATAGAAGGGATGTAAATAACCGATTTGTTGCTGTGCCCTTGAAGTTTGAGTTTGTCTTCTCCCCCATCTTAATATCTGATACAAAGTGTTTTCATTCCCTTTTTTTGGAAAAAACAGTATTGTGAAGAAGTCAAAATCATGTATATTCTCTTAATCTGATAAATACATTAATAGAAAATGGAAATTTTAAAAATAACTCGAGGAAAAGGTAACGGAAGAAGGATGTTCATATCAGCAGTTTAAGAAAAGCTACATTTAAATATCTAATATTTTAAACAAAATAAATACATTTACATTAACTAAATTTACTAACAGGAAGATTCAGCAGGTATTTTTGAAACATCGAAAAGTAAAAAAAAAAAATTAATAATATAATATTAATATCCATCCTCCAGTAAAAAAATAAATAAATAAAAAAAGTTGATGACGTGGACACATAGTTGCACTTGTTAAGCCGTGGAGGGCTCTTCGAACCCGTGACCGTTTCACTCGCTCCAGATCCGTGAATTTATTAATCAATCCGATACCGCGCTCCCTATTGAATGCGTCCACGTGTACCTCTGAAAAATATCATATAAAAGATCCAATCCCCGAAAACGAATCGTCTCTCAAGTCCACTCCCTTCACTCTTTTCACGCACTCTCATGCGTTTCTCACAGTAGCATTCAATCTCTGATATTTTTCTCTTCTCACTCATTGTCTATCACATCAAAAATCTTGTTCGTTTTCTCTTCAAAGCATATTCTATCACTCCTCTATAATATATTAATAAATATCTTCTCTCACGAATTATTTCCACGCCGGATTCATTACTGCTTTCTGTGTTTTTGATTGGTGAGCAGTCCTCTTATCATCATTTCATCTCATTCCTGTTTAAAATTTATGTAAATTTTTTTATGTATAATGTTTTGATTTGGCATCTATTGTTTTTGTTTCCTGCAAGTAATTTTTGGAAATGGCGGCTGCCAAAGAGAACGGTAACACTGCATCCGCCAAATTGGCCAAGGTTCCGGCCACTGCGCATCCTTTGGCCGATGCACCCGCGGAAATTGCGTCCAACATAAATTACCACGCGCACTACAGTCCGCATTTCTCGCCATCCAAGTTCGAGGCGGAGCAAGCTTTCTATGCCACGGCGGAGAGTGTCCGCGATCGTCTTATTCAAGTAAAATTTCCCATTTATTCTGTTTTCTGATCTTTCAGCTGTTTGGTAAATTTCCAAGCTTTTTCTGATATAAGTTCGAATATCGATCTTTTTCTGAATCTTTTTTTTTTTTAAATATCGATCATGATATGCGTTCGAATTTATTTCATTTTGTAAATACAGGAGCTTATTAATATGTATTTTGGAATCAAAATATTTTAAACGTCTCTTTCAATTTAGTGTCGTTAAATTGTTTGGTTACAGTATGGTAGTATGTTAAAAAATTATGATGCATGCATGATAGAAAACTTTGTGATGTAAGATAATGGAGTTGGAATTACTTCACCAGATGGTAAGTGTGATGGTATTTTCTAAATTCATTTAATCATGATTTACAGCCCGGGTTAAATCGTGTTTTGTTTACCATTTGATTGTTTTGACAGCATTGGAATGAGACAAACCTTAATTTTGATAAAGCTGATCCGAAGCAAACATACTACCTCTCGATGGAATATCTTCAAGGACGGACTTTGACTAATGCAATTGGCAACCTGAACATTCAGAATGCATATGCTGATGCTTTAAATAATTTGGGGCATGCCCTTGAGGAAATAGTTGAGCAGGTAAATGGATTTCATGTCTGTTGTTTCATAAGTCTGTGATTTTGAGGGTGTTGAACCTAATAATCAATCCAATTCTCATTATAACTTATAAGGCTCACCAATGTGATTCCAACTGTGCCATCTTGAAATAACATAATAAATATCCATTGTTGTTTGACATGACAGACCCTGATGTTGATCTGACATCAGGTATAACTTTCAGAATATTGATGATCAATTGAGTTGGAAATTTTCAGGAGAAAGATGCTGCACTAGGAAATGGTGGTCTAGGAAGGCTAGCTTCATGCTTTCTGGACTCCATGGCAACTTTAAATTTTCCTGCGTGGGGTTATGGTTTGAGATACAAATATGGGCTGTTCAAACAGCAGATCACCAAGCAGGGTCAAGAAGAAATTGCTGAGGATTGGCTTGAGGTTTAGCTCTATCTGGAAGTTCTGTCATATATTGCTTATTCCTTGGAGAATTATTGATCCATTGCTTTCATGGGAATGATGCAGAAGTTTAGTCCTTGGGAAATTGTCAGGCATGATGTGGTATTCCCAGTCAGATTTTTCGGGAATGTTGAGGTTAATCCAAATGGATTGTAAGTGTTAATTTAAGAATTAATATGTTTATTAAGCATTGTGCAGTACTCAATACTTTTTTATTGCTATAAGTTCATCTTTGAAGAAGGATCCTTGACGTATTAGTATTCTTTTCTCAACTACATAGCAGTTTGGTTTCCCTAAAAGATGTAATTCATCAAGTAATGTCTACTTTACTTGTGCTACAGACGAAAATGGGTTGGGGGCGAAGTTGTCCAAGCTCTAGCTTATGATGTACCAATTCCAGGATACAAAACCAAGAACACTATCAGTCTTCGTCTTTGGGAAGCGAAGGCTAGTCCAAAGGATTTCAATTTGTTTCAGTTCAATGATGGACAATATGAATCTGCTGCACAACTTCATTCTCGAGCTGAACAGGTTAAGTGTCAAGAAATTATGCAGGGTAATCTAGCAATAATATGCTCATCTATGAAAAGAACCTGTGGTTGGTCACCACCTTTTCAGTTTGCTTAAAAGTTGGGTTTTCCATTGAAAAAACTCTTACTTATTAGAAAGCTTTTTTATATTCTTTTTTGGGTTAGCTATACAGCAGGTGTATTATGAATGACTATATTTTGTTGCCTAGCTTTAAGAAAAAGAAAAGGAAATAGATTATATTCTGTTGAGCGCTTCTTTTATCCTTCCACACCGCAAGTCCAAGGCTGCACTTTTGCATGTTTGCACAATGCTTACCTTCATGAAATGGTTAATTTGCAGATTTGTGCTGTCTTGTATCCTGGGGATGCAACTGAAAGTGGGAAGCTTTTAAGGTTGAAACAACAATTCTTTCTCTGTAGTGCATCACTTCAGGTTGGTCAATCTAGCTTTATTTTCATTCCTTCTTTATTTTTTTTGTCTTGTCAGCCTCAGCCTTAAATTAGTAGATAAACTGTTTCAACATGGTAAGCTGGCAAATGGTAACAGAAGGACAGAGGGTAGTTGACAATGAAGTTGTAATGGAACGATAGGCTGGTTGATAATTGAATCTATGAATTTTCCCATAGTTTAACATCTGGAAGCAGTTAATTCGATGATGAATTATGAAGGTGAACGCAGAGATCATAATTCCAACTCTTAGATCCTGCATTTTTCCTTAGGCGACAAGGATGGAGATTATTTAAGGATTATACAGGCCAGCCATACAAATTGGCTTCAAGGATCCTTTGCTGTTTAGTTAAACTTGTCCTGCATCTAGACAACAAAGTCTTAAGACAAACCATTTACGCCAAGAGATGTGTAACCATTTATCCCAATGGTTTAGTCCATAATTTATGGAAATTAACTTAATTTTTGTCGGTTCTTGAGAAGTGAACGCCTTTCTTAGGATTCAAGTTCAAAGAAAATGTTTAGACTCAGATTCTGCTGTGTCTTAGTCCCAAGAAGAATTTTCTTCTTCAATGATGTAACAGTTTGAGGACGGTTTCAATGCTGTAGATGAATTATCTTACATTTTATTTGATGCCTTCAAGGATGCCATCGTGCTTTGGATTGTACTGCTGATTTTATCCATCGCGCTCTGCATTGTACCGCTGATTTTAAACTCAAAAGGTTTCAGTTATATTACCACTTCCTTTTGGCTCTAATTTTGAGCTTGATACAGGACGTTATTCTTAGATTCAAGGACAGAAAAATTGGAAAGGGATCATGGCAGTGGTCTGAATTTCCCAACAAGGTTGCTATACAACTGAATGATACTCATCCTACACTTGCAATTCCTGAGTTGATGCGATTGTTAATGGATGAGGAAGGACTTGGATGGGATGAGGCATGGGATGTAACAACAAGGTGCCTTATTCTGTCTTCAGAATTTTTTTTCAATTCACAGTAGCTGCTTCTCAAGTTGCATTTGGCCTGTTTGTAGTGCATAATTGCTTTGGGACCTAATCAGTAAAATATTTAATGGAACCAGGACTGTTGCTTATACCAATCACACTGTACTTCCTGAAGCGCTAGAGAAATGGTCACAAACGGTAATGTGGAAGCTTCTTCCTCGCCATTTGGAAATTATTGTAGAGATTGACAAGAGGGTACGCCCTGCATCCTTTATCTATTCTCCCCTTCTGCTAGTTTAGTTTTGCATTCTAATCTTAAGCTTATGTATTTTTCAGTTCATGGAAATGGTACGCTCTACACGGAAAGACCTTGAGAGTAAGCTTTCCAGCATGTGCATCTTGGATAATAATCCCCAAAAGCCAGTTGTTAAGATGGCAAACTTATGTGTGATATCTGCACATACGGTAAGAGGCCCATTCCTTACAAGCATAAAGCTGAAGTGCCTTCTATAGCTTGTTTGATTCTGTCTTCAGTTTTCCCAGAATCATCAAGTTGTCCTGATAATATTTTGATATATGGATAGCTGTTTTCCATCTGATCGAGAACATCTTGTCAAGGGTATTGATTTTAGGGATTCTCCCTCCGAATCTGATCCCTTTTGATTATCAGAATATGAGCTTATTGCTGGTTGAGACGGTGAATTTATTTCTTTCAACAATAATTTATTGCAAAAACATGCAGTCTTGTCAGTCAAAGTTCTCCATTCACATCTTGCTATTGTTGGTTGAAAGACGGAACCCCTTTTTCTTGGATAAATATATTTTCTTTCCTTACCTATCCCCCAATAAATATTCCTTGACTATCTTCAATCTTTTCTTTTTTTCTTGTTTGTTTTCCATTTTTTTAGGGAGCATTAATGTTTCCATTTTTCAGCTATTGATTAGCTTCAAAAAAAGTCTTTAGTGTCCAACATTGCTGATTTCTTTGTAGGTAAATGGTGTGGCCCAATTACACAGTGACATATTAAAGTCTGAGTTGTTCGCTGACTATGTCTCTATATGGCCCAACAAGCTCCAGAATAAAACTAATGGCATTACTCCTCGTCGATGGCTCCGGTTTTGCAATCCTGAGCTCAGTAGCATAATCACAAAATGGTTGAAAACCGAGCAGTGGGTTTCCAACCTTGACCTTCTTGTTGGTCTTCGACAGGTATGTATGATATAAAAATTTCTAGGAGATGATTCCTCTAATCTGCAATAATGTAGTTTTCTCAACTGATAATTTCTCCCATAGTTTGCTGACAATGCAGAGTTGCAAGTCGAATGGGCTTCTGCTAAGATGGCCAGTAAGAAACGTTTGGCACAGTATGTACAGCGAGTAACAGGTGTGAGCATTGATCCAAATAGCCTATTTGACATACAAGTCAAACGTATCCATGAGTACAAGAGACAGCTGCTGAATATTTTGGGTGCAATCTATAGGTACAAGAAGTTGAAGGTATTAGAAGCTTACAATACTTGCAACTTCTATCAGTTGTTGGTTCTTATTGACATTTCTGATTCAAATGTGGTCACATAGACCAATTGTTTAGCTCAATTCACCTATTCTTTATATCACAATTCCATCTGGTTGTACTAATATGCTACAGCTGTACTTAACACTCAAACCAGGTGATTTTTCCACCTATACTGCTACATCCATCTTTATGAAGTTAGATATGTCCTGTCAATTCTACCAATAAATTTTAATTCCATGTCTTGATCTGCGATGCATAAATTGTTTCATCAAATAAATAGACATATGTATACTTGTTTGCACATATTCATGTATGTTACTTTATCATAGGTTGATGTAGCTTACCTTACATATTAATTTGAGTAATCTTGCATTGCTTATAAATTAACTATTACAGGAGATGAGCCCTGATGAGAGGAAGAAAACTACTCCGCGTACTATTATGATCGGAGGGAAAGCATTTGCAACTTATACAAATGCCAAAAGAATAGTTAAGTTGGTGAATGATGTTGGGGAAGTTGTGAACACCGATCCTGAGGTCAATAGTTATTTAAAAGTAGTATTTGTTCCAAATTACAATGTATCTGTAGCCGAGTTGCTCATTCCAGGAAGTGAGCTATCTCAGCATATCAGCACAGCTGGCATGGAGGCAAGTGGCACAAGCAACATGAAATTTTCCCTCAACGGTTGCCTCATAATAGGAACACTAGATGGAGCTAATGTGGAAATCAGGCAGGAAATAGGAGAGGAGAATTTCTTTCTCTTTGGTGCAACAGCAGAACAAGTCCCTAAACTACGGAAGGAAAGAGAAGACGGATTGGTATGAAATCGTATTTCTTTTCTTAGTACATTGGATTATCAACAATTATTTTATCTTAAAATGATGCAAAAAGTCTTGATTCTCTTAAACATATAGCTCTCTTGTGATGGAAAGGTAAACTTTTCTACTTCCATTTGGGTGGTGCTGGCAGAATATTAATGACTTCTCATTGAAGCATGTGATGTTTGGTAAAGTTTGGGTGTGTTGGGAACCCAACAATTCTTGTAATGGCATTTACCTGGTGCCTGTATGAATTATTATTTGCTTACACAATCTGGCTGCTCTTCTTGTCCATGTAAACCCTCTTAAATTGACTATGTAACCAAAATTTGTCTGACAGTGGCCCTTGTCAATCACACAGTTCAAACCAGATCCTCGTTTTGAAGAGGCCAAGCAGTTTATAAGAAGTGGAGCATTTGGAAGCTATGACTACAACCCACTCCTTGACTCCCTCGAGGGGAACTCAGGTTATGGTCGCGGTGATTATTTTCTGGTTGGTTGCGACTTCCCAAGCTACATAGATGCTCAGGCAAGAGTTGATGAAGCTTACATGTAAGTATTCTTTATCCTAATATAAAGTTGAAAAGTAGTATCTATCAATCTAGATCTATAATGCAATAACGTTTCTGCTCGCTAAGCAACATATATGAAACCTCCTGCTGTACAAGACTTAGTTTGATGATTATGGGACATAAATTCCTCAAGCCCAAATGAGTTCCTTTTCCAGCCTAAACAAGGCATACCCTTCCGTAGATCTAAAATATCAAACTCGTTCCTGGTTTGCTAGAAAACCAGACACTGTTAAGTAGTTTGGATAAGACAATCCTGTCCTTGGGTCAAATATAGGGATTGCACAGATGAGCTGTCTGTCAACAATATTAGCTCACCTGTTAGCACTGACCAAATTCTCAAGCCCAGACCTGACTAAGATCAGTAGGTCAATGCTTGGTCCCTAATTTATTTGTACCCTGGTGTGTTGTATGGGCTAAAGGACTGTTGCTATGCTGGATGGAGTTTTCAATTTTTCTATAATTTTCAAATTTACAACATAAAGGCAAGTAGCATTTGTATCTTATTTTACTTGCAATTTGTATCACCTGTCAGGGACCGGAAGAAGTGGTTGAAGATGTCTATATTAAGCACTGCTGGCAGTGGCAAATTCAGCAGTGACCGCACAATAGCTCAGTATGCCAAGGAAATCTGGAACATTCAGGAATGCCGTGCACCATAATAACAAGAAAATGGTTTATATAATTGCTGTAAGAAGGTGTAAAGAGGGGAAGAAAAAGACTAGGAATCCACAATCTGTGGGCATCAATAAGCCAGTTATTTCTGCTGCTCCATCTTAAAACTACATTTGTTTATTTGATAATTCCTTGTCAAATGCCTTAAAGAGTTATTATTTGCTCATGAATTAACTTTATTATATACAAGCACGTAGTTTTGAGTGCATACTTATAGAGAACGGGCTAAAAACAACAGAAAAATATGGATGAAGACGCTCGTGTCCTTGGGCATAGTGGCTAGCCTGCCTAGCCGTAAGTGTAACAATGTTTGGTCAGAGGAAAATTGCATCCTCATTTTTTTATATTTTCTACGGCGACCACAATAACATCCCATCGTCTGCCCTCAGGTAAAGTGGGCTAAATTGTACCAGACTACTAAATGTCACGTGCAGAAAACTCCAAGTTCCAGAACGTGATGGCACTTAGCCAAGCTTGCTGGACACCAAGCTAAGTAAGCCAAAAAAAACAAGATCAAGTGGGTGTATGTGCTTGTGAATGGAGTAGCGTGAATCCCCTGCTCAATCTGAGTGAAATGCAATCTCAAACAATGGCAGAAAAATTCTGGACGGGAGAGAAAAGCTGGAAATGTAGATGCTTCTCTATTCTTCCAAAAATGGGAATTACAAGCCTAAGTAATTACACATGGAAGACTATGATTGCTTAGTACAAAAACACTTTAAGTGCTACTATTACAAATCATTAAAAACATATAAACATTTCCAAAATATCCTAATTTACCCCCACTAATACATATTGGGCTTAATGGGCATGAACAGTCTCGGCGCTACAGTGCTAGGCTCACTGTCTAGCTTACTGCCCAGTTGCACAAGGGAAGGCCCAAACAACTTCTTGCTTGCTGCCCCTGCAGAGGTTGTTGTATGCTTACTGAGTGTGGGTGTAGTAGGAACCGCTCCCGCTCACGGGGCGACGCTCAACGCTCGCGGATGTAGCTCGCGTGCCCGCGGAGGTAGCGCTCTCGCTGGCGGCCTGTGACATCCTCCCCCACCAAAGTCCTTGACGCCCTCGTCAAGTGTCCTCTGCTTGTACTCTTCTACTTGGTTTCGGAACTGCCATAAGTCCGCTTCCTTCTCCCAGCTAGCCTCGCTGTCCGGAAGGTTCTTCCACTTCACCAAGAATTCCGAGTACTTCGGTACTCCGCTGCGCCGAATGACTCGATTAGCAAGTATCTCGGCCATTTCCCGATCAAAAGAGGTTATGCTGGTGGGAGGCGCTCTATGTGATTCCCCTCGCTGCGGGTCTTCCAAATCTCCGTGGTAAGGTTTCAACGTACTCACGTGGAAGACCGGATGAAATCGGAGCTTCGGTGGTAGCTCGACAAGGTAAGACACTTTCCCGACCTTCTTGAGGATAGGATAAGGTCCCTCGTATCTCCGTACCAACCCTTTATGAACTGAGCGGTATGCTCTAACCTGTTGAGTCGGTAGCTTCACCATGACAAGATCGCCGACTTGAAATTCTAACGGCCTTCGATCCTTGTCCGCCCACTTCTTCATCTTCTTGGACGCCTTGTCTAAGTAAACCTTGGCGACATCGAGCTGTTCTTGCCAACTCTTCGCCCATTTATACGCTGAGGGGTTCGGGCCCGTGTAGCCTTTCACCATGGCTTGTGGCGTGTGTGGCTGTCGGCCCGTCACTATCTCGAACGGGCTGTGCTTCGTGGCTTCGCTGCGCTGCAGGTTATATGAAAACTGAGCTACGTCAAGCAACCGCGCCCAATCCCGCTGATTTGCGCTGACAAAGTGTCGCAAGTAAAGCTCCAACAGCGCGTTCACCCTCTCGGTTTGCCCGTCCGTTTGCGGATGAAAACTTGTCGAGAAGTGTAGGTGCGACCCCATCAATTTAAACAACTCACGCCAGAATTTTCCGGTGAAGCGAGAGTCCCGATCACTTACAAAGGTCCGCGGAAGTCCCTAATACTTCACAACGTGCTTGAAAAACAAGCGCGCCGCGTCCTCGGCGGTGCAATCCCGCGGGGCGGGAATAAACGTCCCATACTTGGACAGCTTGTCGACCACAACCAATATCGATCCGCATCCCTCAGATTTTGGCAACGCGGAGATGAAATCCATGGTAACACACTCCCACGGATGTTCCGGAACCGGAAGAGGCTGAAGCAACCCGGCAGTACGCTTTTGCTCCGTCTTGTCTTGTTGGCATACAAGGCAAGTCCGCGTGTGACACCTAGCATGCTAGGTGTCATTTGTAAATTTTTATTAATAAAATATTTAATATAATAATAATAAAATAAATAATTGAGTTAGGTTTATAATATAATAATATTATAATAAAATAATGATTAATTTATAATATTATAAGATTTATTTTTTATTAGAATAATATATGTGGGGAAGGTTTACGGTTTCAAATTGGGAAAGGAAGAGAAAAGAGAGAAAAGAAGAGAAGGAGAAAAAAAAAAGAAAAGAAAGAAGAAAAAGAGAGAAGGAAACGGGAAAGAAAGAAAGAAAGAAGAAGAAGAAGAAGAAGAAGAAGAAGAGGAAGAAGAAGAAGCGGGAAAGAAAGAAAAAAAAAAAGAAATTGAAATTGAACGGTTAGATTTATGATTTGAGTTAATTTGATTTTAGAATTAATATATATTTGAGTTTTAGAATTTTATTTAGTTAGAAAATTAGTTTGCGTGAATAGTATATTTATTTATATAATTAATTTTAGTAATAATTATTAGATCTTGAATAAATCTTGAAGTTAATCGGTTAATTATTGTGTTTTAGGAAGCAGAGCGGCTGTAGGGAATTCAGGGGATCCTGAAACCTCCAGAAATTAAATTTCTGACTGTGAGTGGATATTATATTTAAATTATTATATGTTTTTATAAAATTAAATATTAATTTTATTATAATTGAATTAAATTATATTATTGTGAAATTCATTTGTGGAAGAATTTAATTACGTTATATAGGAAATAAATTAGATTATAAATAAATTGTATTTTGACGTGTAGAATTGGATTGGTTTGACGTGTGAAATTGGATTGGTTTGACGTGTGGAATTCGATTGGTTTGACGTGATGTTTAATTTGTGATATGTTATAATTAAATTACGTGAAATTGATTATTATTTATCTTGATGGTTGAATTGTTTATGGATATGTGGAATTGAGAAGTGAAACGTGAAAGTATTGTTATATGTGAGAATTGGATATTTATGAGAAAAAGGGTATTAAATGTGAAATTATGATTTGTGATTGTTTGAAGCACCCTACGAAGTACCCATCCCCCAGATATGATGATAGGTCCTTGGGACCCATGAAAATGTACGTACATGATATGATATGAGCTCCCCGGACGAGAATACGAGGCCGTCGGGTTGAGCATGTGTATGATATGTTATGAGCTCCCCAGACGAGGATACGAGGCCGTTGGGTTGAGCATGTGTATGATATGATATGAGCTCCCCGGACGAGAATACGAGGCCGTCGGGTTGAGTATGATATTTCCCCCGCTTGAGCGATGATGTTTTCCGCCAAGCATGATTTTCCCCTGGGTACTAGTTGGGTGCAAAGATGATTGATTTGCTATGAGTTGTATGATGATATGATTTTCTCAAATATATGGTTGATAATATCAATGACTAATAATGATTAATGTTTATTCCTGTGAGATGAATTTATGAGTTATGCTTATTATACGATTATGATTTGATTGTGAGAGTTTCAAGGAATTAATTATGAAATTGATAAAACGTATTTTTAGATAAAATGTATATCCACTCACTGAGCTGTGAGCTCACCCCTCTCCCTATTTTTCCTATCTACTCCAGGTACACAGAGTGTCGTGCAGGATAAAGAATTATAGTTGAGGTTAAGACCACTCTACGCAGCTGCATAAAACAAGTTGAACACGTCATGTATAAATGTATGTGCATGTAAATATTATTTATATATATTTTGATGAGGCATGACGCCTCACTGAGTGTGGGTTATGGAGGCCTGAGGCCAGGAATATATTATTATGGAATTATGCTGCGTGTGAATTATGAAAATGGTTAAGAAAAGTGCATGTTTATACAGGATTCGTCTCGGACTCCAGGAGGGGTTCGGGTCGGGTCCTGACACCGCGCATACAAGGCAAGTCCGCACATACGCCTCCACATCATCCCGCATACGCGGCCAGTAGTATGCATCCTCTACCAACGCCAACGTACGATGAATACCTGGATGCCCGGCCCATTTCGAGTCATGGCACTCCTTCAACAAGTCCCGCCTCAAGTTTCCCCACTTCGGAATGAAGATTCGGTCCCCGACAGTGCACAGAAAACCATTTTCTGCCCAAAACCGTCTTGTCTTGCCCGCTTGCGCAAGTTCCATAAGACTTTTGGCAAAAGCATCATGCGCCAAGCCCTCTTTGATGCGCTCCAACAAGCTACATTCCGGTCGGCTAATGGAAGCAAACTCCGCTTTCCGACTTAGCGCATCCGTAACAAAATTAGCTCGACCTGGCTTGTACTCCATGACATAGTCAAACTCCGCCAAGAAATCTTGCCAACGGGCTTGCTTCGGGCTAAGCTTTTTCTGATTTTGGAAATAGCTTGTAACAACATTGTCGGTCTTGATCACAAACCGGCCCCCGAGCAAGTAATGCCGCCAAACTCGCAAGCAATGGATGACCGCCGTCATCTCTTTATCATGCACTGGATAACGTCGCTCCGCGTCGTTCAGTTTTCGACTTTCGTAGGCGATTGGATGAGCGTTCTGCATCAACACACCCCCGATAGCATAGTCCGACGCATCCGTGTGTACTTCGAAGGGCTCGGAGTAGTTGGGCAGCGCCAAAACCGGTTCCTCCGTCACTGCACGCTTGAGGTCTCCGAATGAGCTTTGACAGATCGGCGTCCACACCCACGCCTCCTTCTTCTTCAGCAAGTTTGTCAAAGGCGTTGCTCTCTTTGAGTAACCCATGATGAAGCGTCGGTAGTAGTTGACAAGGCCGAGGAAGGATCTCAACTCCGTAACGGAATTAGGACGCTTCCATTCTTCGATGGCGCGTACCTTGGCCATATCCATATGAATCCGCCCATCGGATATCTTGTGTCCAAGAAACCGCACTTCTTGTTGCGCAAACAAGCATTTCTCCGGCTTCACATACAGCTCATGCTCCCTTAACACCCGGAAAACACGCTTCAAATGCTCGATATGCTCCCCGAGGCTTGCGCTATACACAACGATATCATCCAAGTACACAACCACAAACTTGTCAAGGAATGGATGGAAGATTCGGTTCATGAGAGTGCAGAACGTTGCTGGCGCGTTGGTGAGGCCGAAGGGCATAACAAGAAACTCGAATGACCCGTATCGTGTCACACACGTCGTCTTCGGTTCATCCCCTTCCACTATCCTCACTTGCCAATACCCGGACCGCAAGTCTAGCTTGGAAAACCACCTAGCATGGCCAAGCCGATCAAATAAGTCGTCGATGCGAGGGATCGGGTAGCGGTTCTTCACTGTCACCTTGTTTAGTGCCCGGTAATCAATACACAACCGCAAGCTCCCATCATGCTTCCGCTGAAATAATACCGGAGCGCCAAAGGGCGCTTTCGAATGTCGCACAAACCCCGCATCTAGTAACTCCGTTAGTTGCTTTCGAAGCTCTTCAAGTTCGGGCGGCGCCATTCTATAAGGCCCCATCGCTGGCGGTTTAGTACCCGGCTCAAGCTCTATGGCATGGTCGACCTCACGTCTTGGAGGGAGTCGCTTGGGCAGTTCCGGTGGCATAACGTCACTGAACTCTCGAAGAATGCCCCGAACTTCCTTCGGAAGGTCACAAACTGAAGTTGGAACATCATCCTCCTTGAACATGGTCAAGAAAGTTTCTTCCCCCTTCTTCACGCCTCTCGCTACTTGTAGCGCGGATAGTACTCTTACCCCGACTTGAATCCGCTCAACCGGTACCTTATGCATCATCCCCGCATCCTTGAATTCCATACAACCATCATCCGTAAAAGTGAACGGCAACATACGGTCTATGAATTCATCACCTAATACAAACTGAAAATCCCCCATCGGCACGATGTTCACATCCACCTTGCCTTGCCATGTCCCAATCTTCATGGGAACGCCGCGGGCGACTCCACAAATAGGCCGCGGCGGTTGATCAACAACCTTGACCCATCCCGGTTCTTTGCTGCGCAATAAACCCAATCTCTTTGCCAAAGTCTCGGCAACTAAACATTGGTTCGCTCCGGAATCAATCAAAGCCTTGAAGCTTACTCCGTTTATGTTGGCGACGACATATTTCAACGTCTTCCCCGGCTGTAGCTTCGTCACTGCCTTGGCCTTGGACGTCTCCCCCTTGGGCGACGCCTTAGTCTTCAAAGCGTTGAGAGTGCGCATTGATCCAATCCGCGCATCCTCCAAAGAATGGCGTTAAGCCGACTCCGCTGCGGGCAATCCTTAGTGTGATGCGCCCCGCCACACAAGTAACAAGTCCACTGTTTTCGCTTATCCCGCTGCTTGTTATACGGCGCCTTGCTGCCATCCCGTCGCTCGTTGTCTCTTTGAGGTCTCCACATAGGTTGTTGAGGTTCCGGCTTGTGAGGTTTATCTCCCCCACTCCTCTCTTGCCCAACCTTGTTCGATTTTCTATTCCGGTCTTGTTTTGGAGGCTCCGGGCTATACTCAACCAAGGTTTCGGCCGCGGCAATCGCCGAGGCGAGGTCTCTCACATTCCTCCGCTTCAACTCTTGCTCAGCCCAAGATTGCAACCCATCAAGGAAAAACAGCAACCGACTCTTCTTCGACATGTCCGTAATCTCAAGCATTAGGGAATTGTATTCCCGCACATACTCCTTGATCGAACCCCGCTGTTTCAACCCTCGGAGCTTCCGCATGGCAGCCTCTTCTACATTTTCGGGGTAGAATTGCCTCTTGAATTCTACCTTAAATGTTTCCCAAGTGTCGATATGGCATACTCCCCTCTCCATCTCCGTGTGTCGGCGTCTCCACCACAATGCCGCATCACCGTCGAAGTAAAGAGTAGTGGTATTTATCCGAAGCTCATCTTCGTGCAGTTGCATTGCATCGAAATGACGCTCCATCATCCATAGGAAAGTCTCTATTTCCTTAGCATCCCGCTTGCCCGAAAACTTAGGAGGATCCGGAACTCGAACCCTTGGAGCGCTACTAGAAGCGGTACTCGCTGTGATGGCGGTTTTGCATAGCGCCAAGTCTTGGCGAAATTCTGCCATGCCCGTCTTCACTGCATCTAATTGTACCGTTACCATCTCCTTAAACTCGTCCATGGCCTGCCTCATGGACTCAGCAAAGGTGTCGAAAGTTTGCTGGAGTCTCCCCTCAATGACGGCAGCCACCGCATCCGTCTCGCGATCGCCTACTTGATCGTCGAGAGCGTCGAGGCGCTCATGAATGTCACCTAAAGACAGTTCCAGTTTTGCTAATCTAGCTTCAAACGATGTTACCATATCCTTTGACACCGTTCTCTCTTTCGACGCCTTGCCCATGCTCTTGGCACACCCCCGTTCCTCATGAACTATCTCCGAAACACTACCACCTTCAATGTCTTTAGAAGCCATTAGAATTTTTCCCGTAACTAATCTTCCCACAAACACAATATTGCCACAGAAAATTCACAAGAAATTCCTCCGTAACAACCAACAGTCCAAGATTCCACAAGAAAATTCCAACAACAATCAACAACACAACAAGGTTTCCACCACAACACTCAAAACCCTAGGTTCTACAACTAAGGCTTCAAAGGAGCTAGCTTCAACAAGCAATAGCCACAAAGTTGAGGAGTATCTTACCACATACAAATCACCCCCAAGCTGCTCTGATACCAAACTGTCACGTGCAGAAAACTCCAAGTTCCAGAACGTGATGGCACTTAGCCAAGCTTGCTGGACACCAAGCTAAGTAAGCCAAAAAAAACAAGATCAAGTGGGTGTATGTGCTTGTGAATGGAGTAGCGTGAATCCCCTGCTCAATCTGAGTGAAATGCAATCTCAAACAATGGCAGAAAAATTCTGGACGGGAGAGAAAAGCTGGAAATGTAGATGCTTCTCTATTCTTCCAAAAATGGGAATTACAAGCCTAAGTAATTACACATGGAAGACTATGATTGCTTAGTACAAAAACACTTTAAGTGCTACTATTACAAATCATTAATAACATATAAATATTTCCAAAATATCCTAATTTACCCCCACTAATATATATTGGGCTTAATGGGCATGAACAGCCTCGGCGCTACAGTGCTAGACTCACTGTCTAGCTTACTGCCCAGCTGCACAAGGGAAGGCCCAAACAACTTCTTGCTTGCTGCCCCTGCAGAGGTTGTTGTATGCTTACTGAGTGTGGGTGTAGTAGGAACCGCTCCCGCTCACGGGGCGACGCTCAACGCTCGCGGATGTAGCTCGCGTGCCCGCGGAGGTAGCGCTCTCGCTGGCGGCCTGTGACATAAAGGAAACCAATGCTTCAATTCAAATGTGAGATCCCAAGCCATGCATAACATCCACAAGGCACCATTATAGACCTCATTCGGCAATCTTAATCCTGTAGAGGATAACAAAACCATCAACAGAAATACCAACAAAATTCAGGCATAATGGACCAGTTTGCAGCCATTAACATCGCCCGTTATCTTCACAAAAATTTCGTAAAATTCATTTTACACGTACTAGGCATGAAAACCAACAGAAGAACTAAACCACAACAGCGAATCAAGTGCCAAGTTGCATCTGCAGCCACATCAAATCAAACTAAACCATTCCGCAGAAACCAGCATGAACCAAATGTGCCAGGAGCAAATTATTAATGAAAGTCACATAAGTACGATAGGGAATTATTAATGGCAGAGTATGAGCCAGAAGCCCATTTATCTAATAAGATTCGCAAATACAGAGCCTAGTAATAAATTCAAAATATACAGTACCAATCTGTGACCCCAGATCTCGAGCACACCCCCTACAGGATTACAGTGAGAGAACATTGAAGTTCATTTTACAACTACGGTGAAGCAGACCTAGGGGTAGCAGATCGCGAGAATGATCTGGAACTTGCACTTCGGCTCCTGGAAGGGCTCCTAGAGTAAATATCACGGGAGTTTCCCTGCTTGGATAACCCTCCAAGGGATGCACTCTTCCTTGGCCTTGGAGATACACTCCGAGAATAGCTCCTCCTTGAGCTCTTTGGTCCTGGAGAAATGCTACGTGAATAGCTTCGCCTGGAGCTTGTCCTTGGACTGCTTGAATAGCTCCTCCTTCGTGGTCGTGTAGAACTTCGAGAAACTGAATGGTATCGATGTCTTCTATAATAATGGTCAACCGGTGAGTCATACCTCAAGTCATCTGGAGAGTAGGACCGATCATGCCTTCGATAATGGTGATCGTAATACCTGGGGCCACATTGAGAGTATGAACGGTCACGCCTTCTATAGTAGCGGTCATTTGGTGATCTGCTGTAAGGGGAACAAGATCGTGAGTAGGATCGCCGACGACTGTAGTAAGGTGAGTATGATCTACGTGGACTATAATGAGAGTACGACGACCTCCTCCTATAGTAAGGAGAGTAAGATCTGCTCCTGCTCCGTTCAGATGAATAACGAGGTGAACGACTTCTGCCCCTACGATAGGGAGAGTAGCTGGGAGATCGACGAGGGGGGGAGTGGCTGGTAGATCGACGAGGAGGGGAGTAGCTGGGCGTCCGTCGACGAACTGCAGCAGCAACAGTGCCAAAGAAAATTAGAAATAGAAACACCAACAACACATTACTAATAGATACCACACAAGACAAAATAGGACTTAAAAGTAATCCTACCACGAATGGTTCTCAGCCCCAGGTACCTTCCAGGAGTAGGAGTTCGTCCTCTCCGCCTCCTAGCCTTCAAGAGATGTGAAATGTAGACAAATTAGCAAACAACTAAACAAAGAAGAGATGCAGGAAGATAAATTTATTCCCCCTTGCTTTATCCCCTCTTTTTAGTATATACAGGATATATAAAACAAAGCATTCAAATCTACTTAGTTTCATAAAATTGATAATTGAATCAATAAAGTAATAAACTGAACAGCACAAGATTTAATTGCTAAAAGAAGAGAGAAATGCAGGGCATACAACCCTAACAGTCTGATTCGTGTTGGTGTGTTTGATTTGTTTGTTTGTTAAGTTGTTTGACTTTTGGAGTTTGGTGAAGAGCTGCTACACACAGCTAACCTGCTGCCACAAAAACTTCAAGTGGAAAGAAGCAAACGATTTTCAAATTCCAAGAACCAATAACAAACCAACCATAATCCGAATACAATAATAAGAGAATGGTAATCAACAATTCAATGAATCATTCTGTGACACGAACAAGCCTGGAATGCAAATTTTTTTACCTTTTCCACTGTAATGACACGACCCTCAAGAACAGAACGATCCAAATACTTGATGCATCGGTTGGCCTCCTCAACTGTGGCCATTGTAACAAACCCAAATCCTCGCGACTCTCTTGTCCAGGGATCAACCACAAGGTGGACATCACTCACCTGAAAACAGAAAAAATGCATAAAAAAAAAAAAATCAAACACAGATATGCAATCCTTCTATAATATTCCACAAAAAAATTGCTTTCAAGCAACTCAAAAAAGGATGCAGGAAATACAAACCTTTCCCTCAGCAGCAAAATGCTTCTCAAGTTCTCTTTTGGTGATCCGAGGTGATAATCCTGTTACATACAAATTGTTACCGGGATTTTCCACATCACTAGATGGGCTCCTGCCAAGCAAATTAAAACAGAGATTAGAGCCACAAACATAAACAATAAACAAACAGACAAAACCAACTGCATGAAGTATCTACAACAATAATACCTGGATCGACTGTCAGACCTTGACCTAGATATTGACCTGCTGTATCTCTTGTATGGTGAAGGAGAACGCGAATACCTTGACCTCCTAGAGTACGACATCTACAACAAATAAGAAGCCAACACGTTATTCTCAGCCATCAATTAAACATAATATCCCAGCCAATGATATTTTCCAATAAACTAAAACAAAGCTTAGGACCAATTTCAGTTGAGTGCATTTCTTTAGAAACAAGGGAAGATAAATAAATGAAATAGACACAATCCCAGATATACTAATCAGCAGCTTATAAATTTGCAATTGCAAATACAATTTCAAGACAACCTTCCAAACAAAAATAATAACAGGAAAACAACTCTAAATTAGCTTCGAACTTAAAATTAGATTTTAGAATAGCATTCAAATGCATTGCATTCAAATTGCATCTCCCGTATCCATGGTTTCCAGGACCAAAGACTTACCAAGCATTGCATTCGAATTGCATCCACGCTCTAAATTGATTCTTATTACTAAAATAAACATACGCCTGATGAAACTAAAATTTTTATCCACAGTCGAATTACTACCAAATTTTGTTATACTTGATTCAACTAAAAAATTATTTCTATCAGCAATAAAAAAATACTAGAAACTTTTGACGATAAGAAAAGCGGAAACGTACCATAACAAGTGATGAAATCAACGATCTCCCAGTATGTTTCGCTATGTATCGTCGGGAAGGGCTTGCTCTCGCTCGATCTCACAAAATCATGCAGTGACATACAATGAGACGAATAGCGAGTGCATTATATTGTAAAATCATCTAAGAGAACGTTCCAGAGAACCGGACCTCAAGCCAAATTTCAATTTCGTTTGGATTCCTCTTTGATGTCCGACTAAGCGTTGGACCAACCATAGTGTGCCGCGTATTGATGGAAGTTTTTCTTAAGAAAAAAAGGGTGAATGTGGAAAATGACGGGTATGACCTCGTGGCTCTCTGTTAACGGTTCCCTGAAGGTAAAAAGGATCCGACGGTGAGAAATTGAGCTATAATTTCAACCTCAAAATAATTGATTGGGACCATCAAAGTTGAAACCGGATACCACGTGGATGGCGGAAATTGAGTGCGCTTTTCTATGTTTTAAAAAAAAAATTACTGTTAAATTTTTTTTACTAATTAATTTATGCCTTCTGCGCTGATATTGATAGTATATGTAGGATTGTATAAATAATTTTTTAACTTTTATATATTTATTAATATTTTTTATTTTACTGAGATTACTTTTTTAACAATTTACTTATAATGTTATTTAGTTCACTGAGATTAACCGTTGAGATGGTCCATACAAAATATTTAAACGATTGTCTGTCTTGAAAAAATAAAGGAAAAGGGCCTCAATTTCTCTTTTAAGATTTAGAATTTTGCTTGTTTATTTGTAAGCATTGCAATTCATTTAAGATTTCAAATTTTGCTCTAACCAGTTTTAACTTTCAAATATGGTCTTTTTAAAAATAAAGCACAAGAGGATCTTCCCTCATAATCTCCCCACAATATACAATTGCTAGCAGATAAAACTGAGAACATCTGTTTTCCTGATTGTTGCTCACATCAGTAACTGGCATCAACCTACCAATGTGATGCATTTCTCTAAGGCAGCCAATAAAGTTGGATACTTGGCGATAAAACCTTGCAAAGTGAGAAATCGAGAGAACATTGAGGACAAGAAGATATAAGATGATCACGTCGCCAGATATCAATTAAAGTAGATTTTCTTTGGATCAGTATTCATTTGGTGACCATTAAGGTCTAAGAATATGTTCCAGAAAGGGCCACTGATGAATATGACGACAGAAAATAACCCATAAAGCACTACCGATCACCGAGTGTAAATCCACATTTAGAAGAAACGTAACTTCCAGAATAAAATAAAATGGCAAGTTTTAGAAGAAACTTCCCAAATTGCATTACATACCATGAGCTAAAAACATTGGTTTATTAGTTTCACTGTTTTGGCGTCCCCTGCGAAGCAGCAGCACCTGGTGGAGCAGACGTTGATGGCGCAGATGCAGCGGGTGCAGGCCCTGCTGGAGCAGATGCCGGGGGAGCGGATTTGGGTGGTGGAGCAGGATGCTGATGATACTGTTGGGTCATTGGTGGGCCATTTGGTGGAGGCATTGCAGACTGATATGGAGGGTACTGCTGATATGGTGCCATAGGAGGCATGTAGCCATATGGTGGATACAGCTGCTGCTGGTGATATTGCCCATGTGGAGGTGGCATGGGTTGATAAGGATAATGCTGTCCTTGTTGCTGCTTCTCTGGACCAGACTTGTTGTCACCTTCCTGTGATGGAACAAGAGCGCCCATTCTTTGAGGATCCATTGATGGATAATAAGCTCTATCCTGCTGAGGTGGAGGAGGAATATTGAAGTAGTGCGTTGGTGCAGCTTGGTCCTGAGTGCCAGGCTGCTGATATTGATTTTGCTGTTGAGATATCAGTGAACGAGGCAACATCCCACTATGAGCAATCGCAGCTTGTTGCCTTGCTTCATCTGAGCCATCAGCCTCAGTTTTCTGTGTCTGGGGCTTACCCCACATTAGCTTCAGCCTCAAACCCTTTATGACAAGTTTGTTAGAAAGCTCTTCTGCGGCCTTCTCTGCACCTTCTCTTGTTGTGTAGGTTACAAAAGCAAATGCTTTTTGTGGATGCATCTTTATCGCTTCAATTTCACCATGAGCATAAAAGTTATCTCTTAGATCCTGCTCAGTGATTCTTGCATCAACCCCACCCACATACAGCGTTTTAATACTTTCATCCTCAGGAGGTTCAAGAGAGGGCATTTCACCGGCCTTGTTGAGCAGCTTCATTGCAACTGGATCATTCACCCTGCAAAAATTTCAGAAAAGAAAAATAAATGAATTTTATGCAAAGATCACAAATTCTAACATTTTTTTATTACATGCTAGTTTGCTTAGAGATGAGTGTATATGTTTTCCCCAGGAATGGAATTAATAGATGTTTGTGCAGTTAAGCTAATGGTTCTTGGGGTTGGGCTTCAATTCAATCAAGTGTAAATTTCACTTTGAACAACCTAGACCACACCAACTGCCATGGCATGCGTGAACCACTCCACACTCCATGGTGTATTGTTCCAGTATAATACCACAAAAGTTTAAATGAAAAATTAAAAAGAGAAGTGCTTAAAAATTTGACACATATTATGCTTATAACTTGCAAGTTTCGGCTGCATATATTCCTCAATAAAATAGTCCATTTGTGTGCAAAGACAATACTGTCAATATCACTGGGGCAATGAATGCCAAACAACCAACTGTTTTAAGTTCCGGCAACTTTTCCGGCAAACATTACTAGTAATCAGCCAGCAATAGACAGTGAAGTCCATAACTGCAGGGCAGAATATATATTCCCAAAGTCAAATCAACATTTTTTTTTAATTTTTTATCTCTCTTTTCAAATATTGACAAGTTGGTTTATGGACCAATAAATATGTCTATGCTATTATTCTTCAATATGACATAATTGAAAAAACCATGCAAGAGCAGCATACTGTGACAGAACCAACTAGCCCCGAGTGCATACTTTGCAGTAAAAGCCATAGAGAAACAGATCAACCAATTAGCAAAATGTCTAGAGCACAGTGAATGAAAGAAATACTGCTGAGAAAGCAAAGAAGAACCTAAGCCTATTCACCAAAAATAAAATGGTCCACCAAGCAAAGCTTCTCCCAAAATGAATTATCAAGGCAACTAAGGAATGATCAGCCAAGCAAAACCCCAAAGTCAAATTTTGAAACCATTAGATGCTTGATATTCATGAGTAAATTATCCCATTGGAGGATCCTAAATAGAATGTCCAACTAACAAAAAACATATGAAAGCAAAAACAATAAATAAAAGAAAGAAAGAGCCAAAAACATGAGATATCAAAGTAAAATATTATCCATTCTAGCACTTACCCATAGTAACGATCTTTTATATTTTGTTGAGATAACTCGCCAGTTATAGGCATCTCATGCCTATAAGGACACTCAGCACCTCTTGTGCATTCACCACGAACATAGAAACTGCAAACATGAGCTCTATTTCTTTTGTAGTAAGGCTGTGTTCTCTGAAGCTTCAGAATAGTGTCATTTGGTCGGGCCTTCCCATATGAGGATTCATAATCTATACCGGCTCTAGCCTGCAGGGTGCAAAAAAATCATACCAAATCAATAAAAACAAGGAATAAAAGAATGAGGAAAATGATAAAAGCACCAAAGAGAACTAATGTGTCTTTTTGTTTAGGCTTAAATTATAAACTCAGCCAAAATAAACAGCATGCATCTGTCATTCAAATTAAGTCAACCAAACATAAAATTCTCACAATAAAAACCCAAAACCTAAAATAATTCCACCATGAAAGGGAGAGATAGAGAGGGAACAGATAACCTTTACTAAGGATTGAGCTTCCACAACCACAAAAGAAGTACAAAAGATAAAACAACAAAATTCTACATAATGAACATTTAACATTTCATCCCTTTTAAATATAATCAATGCACACAGATGAGAAAACACACAATAAACAGATATTACAATTCGCAATAATTTCATCGTCAAGAAAGAGACCACACAAGCAATAAGAATATAAACAAAAAACAGATATTACAATTAGCAATAATTTCATCATCAAAAGACAGCCCATGGCATAAGCAATAACAATACACAATAAACAAATATTACAATTAGCAATAGGCATGAAGCATAGTTACATGTTGCGAACATAAATGAATCTAGAGACATATTAACAAGTGTTAGGAACACCCATTCTCCTCTAGATACTAATTAAAGAAATTTACCGCATGAAAACTTTAAACAACCTAGCTTCCTAGTCAACATAAAAGCTATAAAAACTTTGACTAATGAATGTACATACCCTGCGGTCATGTTCCTCAGCAAAGTATTCCCTGTTTACATCACTCTTTGGAATAGCATCATTGGAATTGATACTGAGAGCAGTATCTCGAACTTGAACTGGCAATCCATATTCTAGATCCAGAAGACATACTTGACAAACATTCTTCAACTTACTACATGTTTGGCAAATCTCAGTCTTCTTAAATCTTGCATCACGACCAGGCCTCCACCTAAAAACAGTAAATGGCCGAGTGCAAATCTTACACTCCTTATCATAATCTGCTTTTGTCTGCATCCAAGTATACCACAACAACAATCCATTAAATAAACTGAATTGAAGCCACTCCCACATCAAGCAGCATAAAGCAATCAAATTTAAATCCATTATGTAATAGTAACATCATGTATAAAACTTTTGAATATGACTTATATAAATTTCCTTTCTGTCAAATACTACAACAACAATCCATTAAATAAACTGAATTGAAACCACTCCCACATCAAGCAGCATAAAGCAATCAAATCTAAGTGCAGTATGTAATAGTAACATCATGTATAAAACTTTTGAATATGACTTACATAAATTTTCGTTTGTCAAGACTGAATTTAGCTTTTTCACTACCACAATACATGGAATAGCTTTTTCTTAAGAAACAGAAAAATGAAGGCAATTTAAGCTGCCAATCTTCATAAGTGATTACCAGCATCTGGCAAGTGTAATCACAATCTAGCTTGACAAATTGATTCTTTAACAAACTGCCAAGTTATTTGACTACTATGATATACTCACCAACAATTTAAACATTACTTGTTCTAGAATTCCAAACTAATATAACACAAGTCCAAATTTCTAAAAGTAAAACAAATGAAAAATACTTAGAAAGGGAAAAAAATAAAAAGGGAAACTCTCTAAGTAATAAAATGAGATTGCAGAGGGCATTACCATTCGAACATATGGGTTGTCACCAAGGCATGACTCACAAATAATAGGAAAGTCAGATCGTTCCCAACCATCAGCTTCGTGATCTCTTAATAATCGATGCGCCATCTAGTTATTAATATTCTATTACCTTCACTTCTCTCTATATTGGTCCAAGTCCACTACATAAAGAATAAAAGAATCAACAAATGGCATGGCTAGGAAAAGGAAATATAAACAAACTCTTTTCTTAAGAAAGGACAAACAGAAAAGAGAGATCAATCGAATGCAGCATACACCAATTTCATCATACGAATAGGCACAAAAATATTTCATTGCTGCAAGTATAGATTAGACTAAAAGATAAACCACCCTGTCAATGCCTTTCTCCTTCATAAGGAAAGAATCAGAATCAAAACCCAATTAGTAGAGAATAAAACACGTCCTATTGTCCACAACAAGAACAAACTTCAGTTCAGACATGAAGTTTACCATTTTCTCCATGCTAGTTCCAAGTTTTAAGCTCTACTACAAATAAACCAGTTCTTTATTTTCTAATAAGATAATTTCTTATTAAAAGAGCACATAAACCGATTTAAGCAAATGCGCTCTGTTTCTATACATATAATTAACATCTTTCGCAACCAATCGTCTTACTAAAGGCCAACAACAGATCTAGGACGAAGATGGAAAATGTGTTTTCAAATCAGCGAATTCAACTAACAAGACCTTCAATAACATACACAAAACATAATGAAACAAAAGCAAGCCATATACCTTAAGAACTTAGGGTTTGATGGGAAACCTCGACAAACCAACTTCTGCTAATCAATTTAATATATGGTTTCTCTTTCGTATGTTGGTCGGTCGCCACCCAAAGATAAAACTTTGGTTTTAGGGATACGAACGGAAGAGAGAGTTCATGGAAGAGAATTGACGCAGTTTATTTTCCGGATTTCCTTTTTGCGAATTTTTAATTATAAAAAATAATAATAATAATAATAATATTGTATTTAGGGCCGTCCCGGTTTTCTGTGGAGCTGAAATGACGGCCCAATAAGTGATTAATGGAAGAGGTGCTAAATCCAACCTAATATTCTAGAATTTGGTAATCAAGCCCTCGAAATCAGTCCAAAGATTAACCGAGAAATAACCCTATAAAACAAAAATAAAATAACTAATGCTGACCTTGACACGGTGACGGCAAAGGCAGTGGGATCGTGAATGGATGCCGCGGCTAGGTTAAGAGGCGATGGGCTGCTAGGTGATGAGTGAGTTATTTTAAAACAATAAAAGTAAGCTGCACCGAGTCGAAGTCGGCGGCGATGACATGAGCTGTTGAATAGATGGCGCGCGACGGGACGGTGGGGGAGAGCTGGTGCTTGAGTTAGAGATTTTAAATTAAAACGAAAGACGAAAGAGGATAGGATTAGGTTTTTTCGTTTTCACTTCAGGTTAGGATAGGTGCGAGTAGCCCGTACGTACAGGGTTAAAACCGATTAAGTCATGCCATGTCGATGTAATAATATGGAGGACTTTCACTAGGAAAATCAATCAAATAAAGGAGACAAAAAATATCACTGAGGCCCCCTGTAATGCTTTTATTAAAAGATTTACTCCTCCACGAGTTCTGTCTAGAAGTTGGGTCCACGTATCTTAAAAAAAGAAATATTGGTGATATATATCAATTATGCTTAGTAAAAGATATAACTTCACTCTTAAATAATAATAAAATAATTATTTTATTATTATTTTTATTAAAAAAATATTAATACTATTTTTTTAAAATGTTAAAAATAATCGATATTTTTAAAATTATAAAAAATTTACATATATCCTCTAGAATATTGTACAACTATATAAAATCAATATTTTATTTTCGTATATTTAAAAAGTATATACATTTATCATTTTAATCTTAATATTTTTACATAATTACTAATATAATCTTATAATTTATTTTTTGATAATTATATTCAATATTTTTTATAATTGATCTCAAATTATTATTATTAAAATAATTTTATTTTTGTTATGTTAATAATATTTAATTTTTTTAGAAGTTTTAGTTATAAATTATTTCATTTATAAATTAATAATATGTATAGATTATATAAATATTCTCAAAATTATAAATCATAAAATCATTTATGTACTCTAAATATTTGGGTTACATAAATTATATTATTAATATTTTTATATATAAATCCTAAATATTCAATATTAAATATTAATTTATAAAAATATTTTTAAATTATAAATAATATAATTTCATATCATTCAAATATCATATGTGATCTATCATAATTATTTTTTATAAATTAATGTAATTAAAATAAAATTATTTAAAATATTAATAATGTTTTACATATTAATTATAAAAAATATTAAATATAATTATCAAAAATAAATTATAAGGTTATATTGGTCATTATGTAGAAATAATAAAGTTAAAATGATAAATCTTTATACCTTTTAAATATATAAAAGTAAGATATTTATTTTGTATAATTGTATAGTAATTTTAGTAGGCATATATCATTTTTTCATATTTTAAAGGGGCATCAGTCATTTATGAAAAGGAGGTATCTATTAATATTTCCTAATTAAAATAAGGGTAAAATAGTCATTATAAAATTATTTGTGGGTGAAGTGATGACTTTCAATAAGATGTAAGTATATCTGATATATGTTAATAAATTTAGCAATAAAATTAAAATTAACCCAAAAATTAATATTTTAAAAAAATATACTATTATATTTTAATGTTTTTACAATTTAACTGACATCTTGACCATTTTCAAGAGTTTTGATGAAAATTTTTTTGTCAAGACAACATCAAATACTAAGGATGGCACTTGTTGCATAAATACCTTAATGCTCTCATCAACAAATACAATTTATTTTATACAAAAAAAAAAACAACAAAACTACCACGAAATAATACAAATTTGTTCAACAATTCGTTAAAAAGAGAATACATCACAATATTCCTAAATAAGTGAGAAAATAAGAAACATAAAGATGGTGAAAGTTACGCACATAAAAAAAGTGTCCTCTCCCTTAAAAATGAGTTCTTTATAGTAGATAAGAATATTTACAATACAAAAATGATCAACGTTATTAATGGGCTCACAATGTAAGTTTAGAGTCAAACGAGCATATTTTAGTAAATACATAGAAAAGTTATCACTTACCATTACTAAGTTCTCTATTTATAGGTGATAAAAGGATAATTTTTTTTACATATCAAGTCTACATTGATCATGCAATGAAGGTAATATTTATGTAAGATGAGATGATACCTTAACATCTTTCATGTGATCTTAATACAATACTAATTGACTATATAAATATTAAACATATCTCACATGCTATTGACAAAGTTTAGGGCTTGCATTATACATACCTTTTATCATCTCAAAGTAGTTAAATTTAGCATTTGACTCTAGAGCAAGGTGAACACAAAAGTTTTGTTTATATAAGAGAAACTATTTGAGAGAAGTGAATTGACTACTATAACTCCTAGTCTTAGAATCAGAAAAAAAAAAAAAAAAACTTACTCTTCAACTTAATTAAAATTTCAATTCGAACTCAAACACAAATTGATGTTTTTTTCAAAAAATACGAGAAACAATTATATAATAAGAAAAAAAAGAATTGGAGGAGAAGAATAAATATTTTTTTTATTCAGCGTGTTCGTTTATTTAATAACTTTATTATGCTATCTCATACTAATTTTTACTTTGCATTCTCAGAGTTCTTTACTATCTTTATTTCTCTATTATATTGCTCAGTACTTTCACAGATAATATTACTAATTTTATTGATTTTAATTATTACCATGAGGTAAAGTGCTTACTTCCTTTCTTTCCTTAAAAGTTTGAGTTCTTATAATTGTATTGGAGTATAATTTTTTAGAATAGAAACAAATTTCATTTGAATTGAGCACAAATTTCATAGGTATTGTTAGATTTATACACTTCAAACATACACATTCCCTTGTGCGCATGATTATATAAGATTAGAAAAACAAATTAAGAATTTGGTTGCCAGTGTTATTAAGTTGAGAGGCATAACAATACCAAAGCTATAATAGTTTTTGTGACAGCATGCATAATCATCAAAGTACTGATGCAACAGTCCTTCAAAACATGTCACACACGGTAATGCAACAAAAATACTTATTAAATATATTTTAGGATAATTTTTATTTTACTCTTTTTTTTACATTAATTTACTCTAGGTTTATTGTAAGCGCTACCCACCCTCATTGTTAAATCCTATCGTTATATCTAACTGCTTACCTAAAATGATTGGCAAAAAGATAATATTATTATTTATAACATTTACTATATGTGAAATGATATAATTAATCCAAAAAGAAAAGGAATAAACGAGGAAAGAAGAAGAAAGAAAAAAAAGGAATAGAGAGAGAAATAGAAAAAATAAAAGGAATAGAAAGAGAAAAAAAAAGAGTAGAGAGAGAAGGAAAAAAAAAATATAGAGAAAGAGACCAAGAAAGAAGAAGGAAAATGAATAGGTTAAGGAAGAGAAAAATATTTTTATTAATTTAGAACTATAAATTATAGTTTTAGCCTTTGAAAGAAGAAAACAATTACTTTTTATTAATTTGTAATTATAAATTAGAGTTTTACCTTATCAAGTATTAAGTGTCCGTTTAATTTAGCTTTTTAATTAGTCAAAAAACTTTTTTAATGATAAAACTATTTTTAAATTTTTTGCTTTTGGTTGGCACTAAAAAATAATATTTGTGAATTAAAAAATTATTTTTCTTATGCTAGAAGAAAACCCAAAATTTGAATTTTTAATCCAAAATTTCTCTAATGTTTTTAAAAGATAAAATTATTTAAAATACCTTTACTTATTTTTAAAAAATTTAGGTTATTTTTTTAAAATTGAACATTAAATGTTTATTTATTAAAATAATTATTTAAATTTTTTTAATAATTATATGTGACAATAAAACAATTAATAAATTTTTGTTAAAAACTTAACATATAAAAATTTGACAGATAAAAGATCTAATTCAAAAAAAATTATTTGAAAAGTTATACTAAAATAGACCCTAAATATAATTATAAAATTGAATGAATTAGAAACGAGTTGAGTAATTTCAATAAATTTAAGAGTAAGGTGAAGATTGTGAATATGAGTAGAAGACAAAATAAAAATTGCTCTATATTTTATTTGTAAAAAAGAAAAACTCTTTAATAAAATGATGATGAAATGACTATATAAAAAGAGAATTTAATGTTTTCACTTTTTAAAAAATAACAAGAAACAAAAAAAAATTGAGATAAATATTCAATAAACTTTTTTAATTTTATTTTAAAATAATAGATATTATTAGGGAAATAGCCAAAAATGCCCTTACTTTATAGTTAAAATTCAAAAATACCCACCTTATATAATTTCATTCAAAAATGTCATTTTTATAGACGTTTGGACTAAAATACCCTCATGCCCAAAATTTACAAAACACTTTCAAATTGTTACATACTCGAAAGTGTTAGTTTCGAGTAACTATAGTAACTCGAAAGTGCTAGTTTCGAGTAATTGCAGTAATTTGAAAGTATTAATTTCACAATACTTACTCGAAAGTATTAGTTTCGAGTAAGTACAATAACTCGAAAGTGCTAGTTTCGAGTAACAATAGTAACTCGAAAGTGTTAATTTTACAATATTTATTCGAAAGTGCTAGTTTCGAGTAAATACAATAACTCGAAAGTGTTATTTTTACGTTACTTACTCGAAAGTGCTAGTTTCGAGTAACTACAATGACTCGAGAGTGCTTACAGTAAATTAAATTTAATAATTTAGGGTATCGGGATATTTTAGTCTAAAAAACTTAAAATAGGGTATTTTTGAATGAATTTTTTCGAGAAAAGTATTTTTGAATTTTTAATATAAAATGAGGGCATTTTTGATTATTTCCCATATTATTATTATATATATTAAGTTTACATTTTTATTTAAATTTGGGCATTTGAGCAAATGGAAATGGAATATTTAACATTTCTGTTGATCTATTAGATATATATATATATATATATATATACACATATTTTTTTTAACTTTTTAATCGAATATAGCCGAGTGAAGTTTCTTTTTTCCTTTTCTTTTTAAAAGGCTAATTAAAGTTTGTGTTGTGTGTGTACCTAAAAGCTTAAATGCTTAATGAGTCATTAATAAAAAGTATTTTAAAAATATTTACTTAACATCCAATAATATTATTATAATTCACATTTCACACTGGAACTGCAGAAGCAGGCAATCAGTTTCATTTCCTCCTTTTCCTGCACTACACTCAACTCAAAACCCGCGAAAATCAAAACCCCCTGTAATAAGAAACGCAGCAAAAATAGCTTCACATTCCCGAAATCCCCAAGAACGGAGTCCGTCCAAAGTCAATGGATCGGATACAAGCCTCAAACGAGCTTGCTTTTCGGGTCGGATTCTCCGGCCACAGTGGCCATCTCCGGGTCCAGCCGCTCTATACCGTGGAAAACCGAACTGACCCCATAAAATCTCTCCCCGATTTTATCCATGTAATTTTTTTTTTATATTTTGAATTTATCATTTAAACGACAATAAGCATTTGAACTCAACTCTGTTTGTAATGGTTTTGATGCTTTGCTTAAAAAGTGAAGTTGTTTTATTGTTTGTCTAGGGTTTGGCCGAGAAGTGCTTGAATTTATCTGTCTGTCTCTTTTAGTTTGAATTGAGTGCCTTTGTGGGTTCAGGGTTTTATGCTTTAGTTAGCTTTCAATTCCAACTTGTATCATTTACTGGTTGTATGTTTTTTCTAATGTCATTAAATGGTTTCTGAGACTTAGTACAGCATTGCAGCTTTTAATTATTCAGAATGTATAGATTTCCAACTAATGAAGCTGAACTTTGAATTACATAAAAGCTGAATCACAGATTTCAAAGTGATAAATAAATTTTATGAATTATCGTTTGTTTTTAAAGTGGAAGCAAATTTACTTGTCTGCCAGGTTGAGCGAAATTATAAAATGGGAGTATGCTGGATATTTTTGTTGATTCAATGGTTAATAGACGGCCTATATTGAAAATGCTCGGTGAATAACAACTTGCAGAAACTTCTGAGTGCTCCATTTGCATCTTTCGGTTGCTAAATGGAGAAGATTATAATTTCTCTTACCGCATGAAGCTTGCTCTTTTGACAATACTAACTTATGTCTATGAATGTGTCAGCCACCTGCTTTTCCTAGGGAAACTCCTGAATCGATAAAGGAGCATATAGAGGATGAATATCTTTCAATGGGATTGGACGCCGAAGAGTTTTCGCCTGATAAAGTTGGAAGGCAGTGGGATTTTGATTGGTTTGACATGGCAAAAATACCCTTAGAGCCATCTTTGCCACGGTCTGTTGTGGTGCCAGTATGGGAGGTACCATTCAGACGAAAAACCAAACAAGGGAAATGGGAACCTAATTCAGTGCAGGTATAGTGGGATCATTTACTATTATAAGTATTTTTGTCACCAGGGATGCTTTGGATAGCTTGATGTAGCAGTGTTCTTTCTTTTTTCCTCTTTGGCATTAGAATTATTGATCGTTATCTTTATTACTTTCTTGTTTATAACTTTGGCAATGGAATTGGATTTTATGTTGTTTCAGGTAGATGTAACAGAACTGATGCTTGGAGCTCAAGATTCTGGTTCTTCACCACACATGGCTGGACCGGCAAAAGATTTTGTAAGAGGAAGCATCAATAACCGTCCTTTTCGTCCAGGAGGTTTGGAGGATTCCCAATCTTTAGAGAGGATTCTTCCTGATGGTGCTTCTAATGGTGAATGGGTTCGAGAAATGCTGAATGGTGGTCCTGTCCAGGTTGTTCCGCCAAGCTTTAAGCAAGGATTAAACCTTGGTGAACTAAAGGTATTTTACGTAATTGAAGATGCAAATGAAGTTCTGATGAAAAGCATGTGTGATTTGAGTATTAATTGGTAATTTTAATTGTTACATATTTTTGTTTTCTATTAACATTAACTTGTTTCAAGCCATATCCTTGCTCGTGGAATGTTTACAAAGACCAGGATCAGAGTTTGCTCAACGGCACGTCAGATGAAAAGTTGGTCAGTTTTGTATTATTCTGTCATTTCACAATCCGTCAGTTTTACATACTTAGGGCTCACAATAAATTAGCACTTACTAGTCTCATTAAGTACATGGAGTTCATGTATCCATGCTTTAAATTCAAGTGTTCTATCAGAAACAGACCAGAATAATGTCTGACATCTTGTTTTTGATTAATGTCTAATGTATCAATTGTATTTGCAGACCGGGTTGTCTGTACAGTTTGATGACTTGTTCAAGAAGGCTTGGGAAGAGGATGTTGCAGAACTGGAGAAAGACGGTATGTGTTCTCCACACCTAGAATTTTCTTTATGGGTGGATCTGTATGTCAAGTATTGATGCTAAAGGGTAAATAGATATAAAGAAGCTTAGCAAGCTTTGCCTTGATTTAGTAGCCAATGAGAATGAAGGCCAACCTATGCTACGCCAATAAACAGTTTATCAATGAACCCAGCTTTGACTTGGATGGTTTAGATTGCCTACTTGCTATTAATTTAAGAGCCTGCGTTGCAACGGAGCCATTAAACTGACCCAGTTCAGACTGAACTTTTGCTGGAAATTTTATGATACTCTTATAACTGAGTTTGTTTCTAATGGCTGGCGGCTTAAAAATTTAATCAAGCTTTGCAGGGAATATTTGAATTACGACTCATTCCCAGATCAAGTTCTTGACTTGTTCTGTTGAGACTGAGATCACCAAAATTCGGGCATGAATTGTATTTAGGAATAGCAATGAATATGTCAAAGAAGCATATACATATACAATATATAAATATCTCTATTTGGAAGTGGCTTAGAGCTGCTTTGTCATTGGTGGAAAGCCGTTAATATGCAAATTTCACACATAGTTAGTGAATTAATATTTGCTTTCTAGTCCTCCTTTATTGGAAGTTGCGTAGAAAAACTGCTCAAGCATCACTCAGGTTGATTGCCCATACTTAAGACCAACCTATCAGTTCACAGAATATTAGGTAGTAACTGAGAGAGATAAGTCAACAGAAAAATGTGACTTGGAAATCTCTCTTATTCTGACTGTTTTCTATCGATCTAAAACATTTTCTTTGAATCTAACTTTCACCCCATGAGGGGATAAGTTGTTGACTTTGCATTCATTGGGCAATATTTGCCACAAACTTTGACTAGAAAAGAAAAAGGTTTTGCTCGCATGTGGATTTTAATTCACAATTTTTCCCTCATAAAATGCTGTTATTTTAGCTCCTCGGTCAGAATCAGTCTCTGTTGAGTCAGATGCTGAAGGAAAAACAATTGATGGGTTCAGCAGTGTCCATGAGCCTGATCTATCTGCATTGGATGAGATATTATCGATTGAATCAGGAGGATCAACATCAATTTCAGATGGTGGTGGTGGGCAGCCACAGAAGGAGGTAATGACAAAGTAGATTATGACAAATTTTCGTGGGTGAATAGTATCATATCTGTCCCTCTTGATATGCTGCTTCTCTGGTTTTAAATGCCTTTTCTAACAAGTTCATATATTGCAGGCTTGGGTCCTTACTGGAGGTAGTGAAGCAATTGCAGATCGCTTTCATGAACTTGTTCCTGATTTGGCACTTGATTTTCCTTTTGAGTTGGATAACTTCCAAAAAGAGGTAGCAGTACATGCAACTGTTAATTCTTTGTTATATTTATTGAGTACATTATGGTTCAATTTGCAATGTATATTCTTCAGGCAGGAGATTAGACATTCATGGTGGCTTTGCTGACTTAATTTTTTTCTTGTATTCTTTGATTAAGTCTGCACTTTCTGTAAGGTGGACATATTTAATAGGGTTTTCTGGTCCACTTTACCGCTTAGTCCTGTGAACACAAGTTTACAATATCTTCAATTCCCCCTCCTTTCTTTCTTTCTTTTTTTCCCAGTTGTCATGAAATGCATTGCTACCTTTTATTCTTGTTGGTTTTGGTTTTAGTTGCAGTTAGTTTTGGCTCGTGTGAGAGGCTTAAGAGTTATTGTAATTATATTGCTTGAAATCTCTGAGAATTTAAAATTGTTGGGTCAGAATTTGTTAATACCTGCTGACTGTAACCGAAGTCTTGATTTCTTGTGCTTAACTAGTTTCTATGTCATCATAAATTTGCTCTAAATGTTTTGTCATGGTGCTACCCTGGATGTTTTCTAAGGGACCTAGTTTTATCCACGTCTTAATCCTTCAGCCATGGGGCAAATGTTTGCTCTTATTTTCGTTAATATGATGATTTACAGCTTCTACGCAAATTACAGAATTTATCTTTTGGTTACGGTTACAGGCTATCTATTATCTGGAAAAGGGGGATTCTGTTTTTGTTGCCGCTCATACCTCAGCTGGAAAGACTGTTGTCGCAGAGTATGCATTTGCTTTGGCATCAAAAGTATGACCTGAATGTTCCAATTGCTAGATGAATTAGTTTAATATATTTTTCAATTAAGAGGATCTTATGTTTTTTTCTACGTGTGGAATATAGTTAAAAGATTTCTGTATATACCCATGGTTTAATTTCATGCAGCACTGTACGAGGGCCGTGTATACTGCTCCTATCAAAACCATCAGCAATCAAAAGTATAGGGATTTTTGTGGGAAATTCGATGTTGGCCTTCTCACTGGTGATGTTAGCTTGAGGCCAGAGGCTTCTTGTCTCATCATGACCACTGAAATATTGAGGTCAATGCTCTACCGAGGTGCTGATATTATACGTGATATTGAATGGGTAAAGGGAATTGTTTCATGTGATATTTATTTATTTTTCCAAAGAGTAATTTCCCCTTTCTCTTGATTGAGCAAGTTTCTTCACTCAAGGAATTATTTTTAATGTTATTACTGAAATTCTTTTCTTTTTCTTGTTTCTGCGACTATGAAAAGATAGGTTATATTTGACGAAGTGCACTATGTCAATGATGTTGAAAGAGGTGTTGTCTGGGAAGAAGTTATAATTATGCTTCCGAGGCATATCAATATTATCCTCCTTTCAGCCACGGTATTTGCTTCTTCTTGGTATTTGACTGAATGTTGCAAATTTTACTGTTGATAACATTGATAATGATTTAAGTATTTTTCCTTGCTTTTTTGAGCTTTCAATGATATTATTGCTACAGCAGTATCTATTGTTTGAAATGCAATTTCAAGCAGTGAAGCATCCAAATGCAAGCTTCAATCTGCAATTTCTGAAGCCAGATTAAGTTATCTGGCTTAAGATATTCCTAAGTTATTGGTCTCTAGATGGGCAAAGCTTGAACAGTGGAATTTTAAAAGCACATTACTAGCGGCTCATCTCATGCATATGAGATTTATGTTTACTAGAAAGTGATGGATATGCCAAAGTCATGAGGTGTCTTGGGTGCCACTGAGCTTTGGTCATATTTTCTACAACTGAAAAGCACAGCTGATTCTGTCCAATTGCCACTTTTCCATTTTAGATCTTGGTTTGTTGTAACGCAATGGTGAGGATGGAGTAATTTCCAATTGTTAATTTGGGTGAGTAGTCAAGTAGCCTCTAATTCTTTGCCCTTGGAAAATCAACCCAATGAAAGTGAAAGGTTGGTGCAGGAATATTCTCCTTGCTGTGAGAAGTCACATCGTTGACTATATATTGAAAACATAACAGGTCATGATTGAGTAAGAAATAACAATTAAAGTTAGTTCCTCCGAACTAAATTAGATTGTACTATGTGTTTTTGTGTTCTTAAAAAATATAGGCTTCCAAGTGCATACAAGTTTGGGTTCTTAATCTTTTGTTCATCTCTTTCTTTATTTACATCCTTGTTATGGATGAGCATAAACTATTTTTTTTTGGTTATCTTGCAGGTACCAAACACAGTTGAGTTTGCTGACTGGATTGGTCGAACAAAGCAAAAAAAAATTCGTGTTACTGGGTGAGTTGTAAATCTTTATGGTAATTGGAGTTGAATTCTTTGATCTGTTGTGATATTACAAGTTCTTCATTGTCTTCCATTGTCCTTTTTTTTTTTTCTCTATTTATCTGCAGCAGAAAGCAACTTTTAGTTTCTGTTAGGTATCTGGCAGTCAATATTTTCTTATTTTTAATATGTTTCTGTTATTAGGACTACAAAAAGACCAGTTCCCCTGGAGCACTGCCTATTCTACTCTGGAGAATTTTATAAAGTATGTGAAAATGAAACTTTTATACCTCAAGGTTTGAAAGCCGCAAAAGATGCACACAAGAAGAAGAACTCAAGTATGGTTGGTGGTGCTGCCGGATCATATGCTGGGTCCTCAGGTCCTCGTGATGGGTCTCGAGCTCAGAGACATGAACATCCTAATCGTGGTAAACAGAATAAGTATTCTGGTCCTCAGAATTCGGGGAAATTCTCTGGAAGTGGTTGGAATCAAAATAATGGTGGTAACCAGAACAATTGGGGGGCAAGGAGATCAGAAGCTTCTATCTGGTTGACGCTAATAAACAAGCTCTCAAAGAAATCACTATTACCAGTATGCAGATTACATCATATCATATTTTTTATTCATTGAGCTTACTTGATTCTGGTTATATTTGAGATGGTGATTCCAATAACTTTTCAGAATTTATGATTTTTTTTATTGTTTAACCTTTTCTTTTTATGCGATATTAGGGAAATTCTTTGGAAGGAAAATTTCTCTGATGAAATAAACGCTGGAAATCACTTGCTAGCATGTTTTATGTAATTGTCATTGTTGTCAATAGATAAAAATTCTAATTTTCCATTGCAAAACATGGCCATTGTACTTATAGCTCTAATATCTGTGAAAAAATGATTAATATCCTCTTAATTACTGCTTTTAATACGGTCATTGTTGACTTGGTTCCTTGAGAGAAGCCAATTGCATTAATTTTTTTTTTATAGTTTTGTTATTAGTAGACCTATTCAGAGTTTTACTTGATTTTAGACTTGGCTGAATTTAAAATTTATGATAGCCTACATTTTAGTACACATAATTTTTATTCATTCATGTGTTTGTTAAATAAGAAAAATATTTGAAATATGTCACGGGGATTTCTTTTCTCTTATTATATTTGAGCATTTTGTCCTTGACTTGTGTTTTCAGGTGGTTATATTTTGTTTCTCGAAGAATCGCTGCGATAAATCAGCTGATAGTATGTCTGGCACTGACCTCACTAGTAGTTCAGAGAAAAGTGAGATCCGAATTTTTTGTGACAAAGCATTTTCACGATTAAAGGGTTCTGATCGAAATTTACCACAGGTTTGCTGCCTTGCATATTGATTATTTCCTAATACAATCCACTTGGAACCACTCATATTAATTTGATGTGTGTGTATATATATATATATAGATTGTCAGAGTTCAAAGCCTTCTTCGTCGGGGAATTGGCGTCCATCATGCAGGGTTGCTTCCAATTGTTAAAGAAGTCGTTGAAATGCTTTTTTGTCGAGGTGTGATTAAGGTAGGGCTGTGTAGTAGCTGGACTGCCTCTATTATATATCAAACCTTTTCAGTTTCAGAAATAGTGCAGTTACCATTGGTTATGTTTTTTAGAGGTTAAGAATGTAGGCAATCATTTTTGTTGACAAATTTTCTCTTAATATGTTGAAAATGAGTCCTACTTTTGGCGTCCAGTTTGGATTGTATTGGTCATTTCAGGAGCTGTGTCATTGACATTCATCTTTATTCTTGCTCTAGGTTTTGTTTTCAACAGAGACATTTGCAATGGGGGTTAATGCTCCAGCCAGAACGGTTAGTAATTGATTTATTGCTTAAATCATAAATATATTTCTGCTATAGTATCTAGCTATCTTGTAGGTTTATCATCTGCATTTCAGCAGAAGTTCACATTCATCAATATTTTGAGGTGAAATTCAGTGAACAAAAAGTATACGCCATTTCAGCTTAGCAGAACTCTAAAATTGTTGTCTGCCACAAGAGCATATTTTGCAATGTACTCGATCTTTCATTGTTTTGTTTGTTAATAAGTCAGTACACCAAACTTTCTGATATTGAGAACTATCCACCATAAGTATTAGTTGTCTGCATGACAAAGTTATTTACTTTATTAGGAGTAGTAATACTGGTGTGAAACATCTTCCTTTTTTTTTCTGTTTTTAATAAGAAACTGAGAATGATGCTCATGTGGAACACCTTTCACCTGTATGCTCCTTTGCGTGACTGTATCCAGCTGTAGCATTGTACATATGAGATGTTCATCAGGTCACATACCGAGTGCATTGAGATTTTTTGCAGGTTGTTTTCGATACTTTAAGGAAGTTTGATGGCAGAGAATTTAGGCAATTGCTTCCAGGAGAATACACTCAAATGGCAGGTCGTGCAGGCAGAAGAGGACTTGATAAAATTGGTACAGTTGTTGTAATGTGCCGTGATGAAATTTCAGAAGAGAGGGATTTGAAGCATGTTATAGTTGGAAGTGCTACCAGGCTGGAGTCTCAATTTCGTCTGACTTATATTATGATCCTTCATCTTCTTCGTGTTGAAGAATTGAAGGTACTTAGAACTTTAGATTTTATGATGGATAACAATTTGCTGAATTTATGTTTGCTAAAAAAATTATGGTAGCCATTCCTTGGCATTTATCACTGCATTGACTGCTTTTCAAATATTGTTTTCTGCATGGGAAAAACCTTCATAATGTATATACTCATTTTTTAAAGTTTTAAATTGAAAAAAGAAAAGTCCATTCTTATGTACATGCATGTCCAATGCCATTTTGGCCTTCTCATTTCTACTTTTTTCTGTTAAATGCATTTGCATATCTAAAATAATCGTAAGGTTTCTCGAAGCCAGTGACCTATTTATCATTTCACTAGTCTTGACTGGGTAAACGTAGGTGGAGGACATGTTGAAAAGAAGTTTTGCTGAATTCCATGCTCAGAAAAAACTTCCAGAACAGCAACAACTTTTGATGCGAAAACTTGCCCAGCCAACAAAAACAATTGAGTATGTATTTGAATAGTAGAATTGTTATGATTTTTCATAATAAATCATGAATAGCAGGTTCTCTTATGTGCCAGAAGATATTAAATCTTTAATTTGTAGTTCTTGTATCTTTTCATTAATTGCCTGATGGTTCACTTTGTCATTAATCTCTATCGTTGATCATCTCGTAAGACATGACCAAATGTAATGGTACAAGTCCTTGGTTGTTTGAAGCCACTGTCATTGGCGATACATCTTGATTTTTGGCTCATTAAATATGACTTTTTGCATGTAGATGTATTAAAGGTGAACCGGCAGTTGAGGAATACTATGAGTTGTACTCAGAAGCTGAGAAGTATAATAACCAGATAACTGAAGCGATCCTGCAGTCCACTTCTGTGCAGCAATTCCTAACACCTGGAAGGGTGGTAGTTGTGAAATCACAGACAGTAAGTTCTTCTATTTAGTTTTTGTGTGTACTCATAACAGCTGTTTCTTTAATTAGATTCTGATTTATTTGTTTATTTAATCTCTTTTTTCATTTTCGGACCATATAGAATTTCTTTTATTTGTTTATTTAGTTTTTTCTTTCTTTTCTAAGTTTTATGGTTCATTTGGAGTGATTATGGTTGCTAAAATATTACCATAAACTATCACAGGCCCAGGACCACTTACTAGGAGCTGTTGTGAAAGCGCCTTCTGCTATTAATAAACAGTACATTGTTTTATTGCTGAAACCTGATGTATCATCAATGATGGAGACTCACTTGGATAAAAAAAATGTGGATTTCCCAGAAGGTTACTTTGTCATGCCAAAAGGAAAACGCGGTTTTGAGGAAGAATATTTTCCTTCTCTTACTAATCGTAAAGGCTCCGGTGTTATCAACATAAAATTACCATACCGTGGTGCTGCTGCTGGAGTGACTTATGAGGTCCGAGGAATTGATAATAAAGAACTATTATGTATATGCGACAGAAAGATAACGATTGATCAAGTTCGGCTTCTTGAAGATGGCAGCAGTGCGGCTTTCTCAAAGACAGTTCAACAGCTGTTGGCACTAAAATCTGATGGAAACAAATATCCTCCAGCCCTTGATCCAGTGAAAGGTATTAACATTGTTACTGGTGTTATGGGGAAAGAACTGCATATTGCATTTTGAGCCCTTGAGTTGTCCATTTGGGCTTGTGTGATCAGATTCTTCACTTGCATCATTTAATAAAAGATAATCAGGTCAAAAAAATTTAAAGTATCTTCCTGTCTCTGGTTCTTCTAGTTACACATATAGGAATATTATCTTGGTGCGGTGGTGATACAAGTAAACCCGGTTGTGCATCAGTAAGTTAATGATGTTGTTTAGAGTTGATGGCTGAATTTGTTGCTAGATTATTCAGATGGGACAACTCTGGTTAACTTATACCACATTTTCTTGTGTACTTGCTAGCTGTGGTTATGCTAATAAAAGGTATTTAAACACATGAAAATTTTAGAAGAAATAATTGTGTGGAAGAGAAAAGCATGAACCATGCAGTTATGAATCTTACTAACATATGATTTCATAGACATCTTGCTTTCCACTCGTGTACATGCCTTTTCTAACTGTAATATGTCTTTTTGGCACCTTAATTAGCCTGTGTATTTTGATTTCAGTTTATAAATTTATTTCCCCTTAAGGTGAATTTAGACCTGGTGATCCTATTTCAGATTTGAAGCTGAAAGACATGAATCTTGTGGAAGCATACTACAAATGGATTAGCCTATTGCAAAAGATGGCAACAAACAAGTGTCACGGTTGCATAAAACTGGAGGAGCACATGAAGTTAGCGAAAGAGAATAAGAGGCACAAAGAGGAAGTTAATGCTCTAGAATTTCAAATGTCAGATGAAGCACTTCAACAAATGCCAGACTTTCAGGGCCGGGTATATTTTTTTAGTGTCCCCAGTGGTTTTGGTATTAATTCTCATGATTAATAAGCGCAACTTTCTCTGAATGTTTTAAGCTTATATGCAGATAGATGTTCTGAAGGAAATTGGTTGTATAGATGCTGATCTTGTAGTCCAAATTAAAGGTCGTGTTGCTTGTGAGATGAACTCGGGGGAAGAATTGATATGCACAGAGTGTTTATTTGAGAATCAACTTGATGACCTGGAACCTGAGGAAGCAGTAGCTATAATGTCTGCCTTTGTGTTTCAGCAGAAGAATACTTCTCAACCTTCTCTTACTCCTAAACTTTCTATGGCTAAAGAAAGGTTAGAGACCTTATTTCTTCTTCCCCTACTCTCTATAAGCCTATAAGCTCTTACTGTTAGTTTTCGTTTTTGTTACACAAAAAATCATCCCTAATAACTATGTTTTCTAAAATATGATCTTCAGAATTGAACATTTGAATGCCATGCATCAAGAGCTGTCATTCTAGTACTTAGATGCCATAGGTGGTAATGTTCAGATTATGAATGCCTTCTTGTCAATGATTGTATGAGAAATGAGAGATAGAGGGTTATACTTTTAGCAGTGTGTGCTTTAGAAATCTAGGATGTTAGTCCTATCAGAGTTCCAATGAGAAATCCTGCAGAGGATTTCTATGGTTCAGCTGGTGTACCATTGAGGTCCTAGATTGTAGTTCTGACAAAATTTTCATTTTTGATATTGTGATTGACGTCAAGGGTTCTTGTTTCAATTCTTTCCCTTTCTATTTTAGGTTTATTTAGTTTTCAATCTCATCCCGGCTATTATTTGAATGCAGATTATACAATACAGCTGTAAGACTTGGGGAGCTTCAAGCCCATTTCAAACTACAGATAGATCCTGAGGAGTATGCCCGAGACAATCTCAAATTCGGTCTTGTTGAAGTGGTTTACGAATGGGCAAAGGTTTAGATTTACTTCTTCAAACACCTAGTTAGAACTAGCGGTAGCACTTATGCATGGTTTGTCATCTTACATATCTTCCTTGTGGCAGGGCACTCCATTTGCAGATATCTGTGAGCTTACTGATGTTCCTGAAGGCCTGATAGTGCGGACCATTGTCAGACTGGATGAAACATGTCGCGAATTTAGAAATGCTGCAGCTATTATGGGTCATTCTGCACTGTACAAGAAGATGGAAACTGCTTCCAATGCAATAAAGCGCGACATTGTTTTCGCGGCTAGCCTGTACATCACTGGAGTGTAACTTCTTCGGTGCCTAAATCATCCTCAAAAGCGAGGAATTTTTTTTTCCTTTTCTTTCCTTTTTCACATTAATTCCTGATAGTTTCCATAGCTGGGCAAATGATCTTGTACACTATCTTTCCGTGAAATGTAGAGAAATTCCAGATGATTATGACAAATGATCGAGAATCGTTTTGTATTTTCATACCTCAGAAATCAATTTTCATAGGAGATTTCAGTGATACGAGAAGGACATTCCTCAGTATTCTTGTTCACTGGAAACTAAACTAAATAACGGCGGCCTCTTGTGTTGCTATGACGCAATGCTTTAAGCCATGTTTTCTGAGAGCAGAGCAGAACGGCAATCCGTTTGTTGTAGTCAGAAAATTGTTGCCACGTGGCAGTCCAAACCGGAAGGAAAAGTATATGTGGACCCACAATAATTTCAGATATTATGGCAGCTTAGAAAAAGGCAACTTATTAGACAAGAGAAACAAAATTGCATGGGTAACGCACAAATGTGCCCAAATTGTAATTAAAATCTAAATTTATTCAGTTCTATAAGATTTATAATTTCTATTTAATTAATTAAACTCTGCGGAAATTATATGCGGAAAACAAATTAGATTGAAATTTAGCGGCCGTATTTCTATTTGACTCGCCCGGGGTCACAGTTGAATAAATGTTCCGAGTCCGGTGAGACTTGCTCACATGAAGTAGGTGTATTGCCCTTTTATTTAATATCTGGCCCTCGTGTCTCAGCGATAAGGCACTTCCGTGGGTCATGATACAAACTTTACCGCACTGATGAATCATTCCAAGAGTGAACACGTCAATTATAAAAGCTGTGCTGATTGTAGGTGATCATAACCCACCTCAAGTTGGCAAATTAAAGCTTACGAATTTGGTTTTGCATGAAGGCTTGCAATTTGGCCTCCATAGTCCACCACATTGCAGCCTCTACTCCAACTCTCGTACTCTCACTCTCTTCACTCCCTTCTCTATATCAAAGCACTAACACCAAAACCGCATTCTCCTTAAATAAAATAACATAAACAACGACTCTCTGTCAATCATGTCTGGTTGGGATCACCGTATGATGTGAGTTTTGAGTTTCTTTTTTTTTTCCCCTCATTTCAATCTTTTGCTTAAACTAATTCGATGAATATTTGTTGTAATTTTTTATTTTTAATCATTTATTTAATTATTTTGGCAGGTTTGAACGGTATTTATATGATTATTTGATAAAAAACAACATGCATCGAACTGCAGAGATTTTCACGAGAGAGGCCAATCTTGTATTGGATCCTACAGTAGCTACAGGTAATTTTATTACTTGTTATATAGTCGTTTGAGTGGAAAAGTTCACATTTTTTTTTTCAGAAAAAGTAATTTTCGTTCTCAACTTGTTAAATTGTGCTAATGGTTATGGGCTCTTTAACTGGGATTTTTTCTAGCAATTGATGTCCCTGACGGCTTTTTGCATGAGTGGTGGTTGGTATTCTATGACATGTATAGATCACGGCATCCAGTGGATCATATTCCGGGGGAGGGTCCGACCGTGATGGTGCTCGTTTAATCAGCTTTTTCATTTAGTAAATTATTTCATTGCATGTGTGTTCTTAGATGTAATTTGGTCCTTGTCAGGTTGAGCAAATGATGGATGCCAGGCAACATATTGATCCTACTCCATCGAGAGAATACGTGATGAATGATCAAACGATTTCACGTTTGCTAACTAATACTCATTCTTGTATGTCCCCTGACCCCTGCATTAGTGAATCTGGTTCAGTTTAAGATGGCACTATTAATTCTCACTGACTGCATTATTGAATCTGGTTCAGTTCAAGATGGACTATTAATTCTCACTGATTAGTATTCATCTTTTGAATTAGCTACTCAGACGACATCTTTTGTGCACTACATTGGAATGATGCTTTTTTCCTCTCTATTTTATACCAAGTTCTGGATGATACATCTGATAGTTACTACAGTTTATTTCTAATTTGCATTCAAATGTTGGACTTAACCACTGAACTTAATAGTGTAGTGGTGCCAAATATGTGAAGGACAAAACCATGCTGTGATTAAAAGAATCAGAAATGAACCTTTTGGATATCTCGAGTATTCTTTTTTATGTTGATCTTAGTTAAACTAATAAAAGGAGAATACAAGCTGCCTCATTATAAATGATGTATACTGGTAATCAGTTAGATGCTTTACATGCAAATCAATTATGTACTGTGCTTGATTTGCAGGGTTCAACTCCGGGGTCAATGCCTTGGGGTCAAGGAGGTCCCCTTTAGTAGTGGTGAGCATCATTACAAGGTTCAGTCTTTTTTAATTGCTTTACAAAGAACTATATGTTTGAAGAGTTAAATTGAGAAGTTCACTTTACAGGGAGCTCAGCAAGTTCCCCAAGGCATCTCATCATCTTTGCATCAACAACATCTAACGACATCGACATCTGTGTCGAATCTTCAAGGAAACCTGGCCAATTTAACTGGTCAAGAAGTAGGTTGTTCGGTTCTTGCAGCATCAACAAAAGCTGGTACTACATCAGAAGAGGTAGTGACTTCCAAATTGATGTGCTTTATACTTTGGACAAGTTACATATAGTCTGAGCTATGCACACGCATAAACATGCTGTGCATACATACTTGGACTAAGATTAGAGCATATGTTGCTGTTTGCATAAATACATCTACCAGAGACCATTTGAGTTTTGCTATAGTTGATGTGGCTGTAAACTAAATAGTTAATGTTCCTTCTCATATGTTTTACAGGAAGATGAGCCAATCCCTCCACCTCCAGGATTTGAGAATTATATATTAAACTCAATTTTGGTGACAGAAAAACATCAGAAAGAGCACAGGGACAAATCACCATCAGATAAGGTGGTAACTACCATAGAGATTTACAGTCTATATATGTCGTACTCTAGTCCATCCATGAGTAGATTCACTTCCCAAGGACAGAGAATATGGAGTTGTTTGACCAATGCATGAGTCATTTTTCCTTTTTGATTTCTTCTACTGCATATATCTTTCTCTAAAGAGGCGAAATTTGAGTTGAAGATAGGACTCATAATTGTTCTTATGTCCAAAATATTGATCAACTCCGAAAGTAAAAGATTAGTACAGATAAATTTTGTAGGCTCACCTTGTATCAATAAATTTGGCTTGTGGCCACAATTGTATACCCGCAAAAGTGGTGATTATGAGACAAATGATTGATTGATGAGGGGGTAGTAATCATATACCTCTAAACTTGGTGATTATGATACAAATGATTAATATATTAGTGAACACACTCTTTCATGGAAGTGCAACTGAACACAAATTTCAATTATGTTTGATTTTGTATTTTTGAGTACGTTGTTTACATTGTAGTCATGTTCACTAGACCTGGAATTGTTTTAACTTTTGAAGTAGGCGTCTAAGACCTTACTATATAAACATGGATCATCCCTGCAACTGCCTTATATCAATGATGTTTCACCCTACCATTCCATTTAATATTCTGTTATTATTACGTGCTACTCAAATGGATAAACAGCAAATTGGCGCATCAGAGCATGTAGTGACAATGGTTTACTCTTGAATCGTGTGTTTCTCGCTGTTCAGAGTGATAGACAGAGCATGGACACATCAGACTCCATGGATGGAACCAGCGGTGTACCAGGAGATGCTGATACCATGTCAGATGCTCCATTAACAAAACACAAGTCTTCCGACGATAACATCAAATCAACTTCTCCACATGCTAATGCCCAAAAAGGTAATGCTGGTTCTTCTTCCAGCAATTTTGCAGAATGTGCTACAATTGCAGATGGTTTGACAGGTGTTCTTTCTAACTTATAAATGAGAGTGAATTAGGAGTAATACCTTATCTATGATTGATATGGAAAATTAGTTAAAATTGGAAGGGTGATACTAACTTTAGATAATTATTGACAACAATTCTAGGTGAAGATGGTTTGTCATTGGAAAGATAGATAAAAAAAGGAAGCCCTAAAACACTTTTCCTCTGATAAATATCCAGTTTTGGAGCTAAGCAACGTTTTCTTAATTTCCCTATATTTGACATATCTCCTTGTCTCTTACAGTTAAATGAGTGTGTTTTATTTGGCATACTACACTTTTCGTATTTAAATTGCATGATTTGGATGACCTGACTGCTCTAAATTGATTAACTTATTCTCACCTTTAAGTTGTGAGATCTGCCAATTCTTTCAACTTTCCTGTATTATTCAATCAGTAAATATAGACTTTGATACTACACAAAAGCTGTCAAGTTATATGGGATTTGCTATATGTACCATTACTGCAATGCATACAATCATTCTCAAAAACTATGCAACTATGAATAACAGTGCTCTCTTATTCAATATGTTTTTGGGGACAGGGGTTTCAGGCTTTCAGCCTTGGGCCTTGAAGTTGGTGCTAACAGTTTTGTGTTTGGATCTCATGTTTGTTTCAGATTTGTTTCCTCTACTCTAATAAATTTTAATTGAGGCCTAATTGTAGAAATTATCCTCGCAGTCCATCAAGTTGTGGTATCCAAAAAAGAGGGGTAAACCAATTACTGTTTCAAGCACAGGATGGGTTAATTTCTGCATTAACAGATTCCTGTCAGTCCATCAAGTTGTGGAATCCAAAAAAGAGGGGTAAACCAATTACTGTTTCAAGCACAGGATGGGTTAATTTCTGCATTAACAGATTCCTGTTAATTTCTGCATTAACAGACTCCGGTTAATTTCTACATTAACAGATTCCTTTGTGCCAAAATTTTGCTTGGGTGGACTTGATCAATATGTGAAGCTACTGAAATGAGACCTTGTCGTATATATGTCACTAGATTTTAGTTTTATCATGTAGATACAGGCTCCTGGCCTTTGATAGCCACAATATTTTATTTCTTCTATGTTTTTTTTCCTAGGGAGTGGGATGTGCACCTGCATATTCTGTGCTCATGAATCATGAATGTCTCCAACTAGCTGTCATAATTTTTTTGGCACAGAAAGAAACAGGCAATGGTTGGCATGGCTATTAGGTCTTACTTCTCTTTTTATCTCCCAAGGTTAGTAAAAGTTGTGAAGGGATCATTAGACTACAAATAAAATATTTGAATTCTGATTTGAAGTTGTATAATATCTTATTAGGCATGTGTGGCATAATAGTATAGGCACAACATGGAAATGGAAGCTCAAAAATGAAAAATATATTTCCAATGGGATTGATATAATAATTTTTTACAGTGCATGGATTACAGTTTATGAGTATAACTGGTTATGAAATCATTGGTAGTTAGACGTCGAAACAATTATTTTCTTATTAATGATAAAAGATTTTCTCAAATGTAACTCTTTTAAGTACCTTAACTATTAATGTAACATTACATATATTTCAAGATCCTGAAGTGTGATAATTATGGTTCCTGTTGTGTTTGCCTCTGAAGAACCAATCATTTCTGAGAACGGTAGTCATAACTTGATATTAAATATAAACTTACAGTGTTCAAACATGAATGCATTTGTATGGATGCTTGAGCATCAGGATAAAAATCCCTTTTTATTTACTCAAAGGGATCATTTCTTCTACACTCAAGCAATATGGATATCCTAGTTATCTATTTCTTTTCTTTACCCTGTCAAATCATAAACAATAGGTACTGGCAGCCACTTCCAGAGTTAAAATGAGTCAAAACCAAATATTTCACTAGCTACCCCTTCCTCCGAAGAAGTATGCATTAAGAGGGGCTCACGAATATAGGCTGGAAGGAACAGCTGTATCTTGGAATAAATAGAATATCTCCCCAATTTAATATCCTTGTTACCGTTGTTTCCGAGTAAATATCATACAATTTGAGTCATCATGGTATGGGGAACTGAAATGAGCACAAGGTACAACTGTGGGGTTCTGGGAGTGGGTTTCTTTTGAGTTTTCCTAATATGATAAAATTTAAGGAGACGAGCTAAATTTCATGATTACTGCATTTTTCTATAAGAACTTAATAAAATTTGAAATTCTTGTATTTCTTTTGTACAGTTTTACTGCCTGCTAAGTAACATGGAAATGTGAAATGATTGATCGGCTTAAATCAAAAGAAAAGATAGCTGATTCTTTTTCATATAACTTAATATGAACTTAATGTGAATACCGGATTATAATTTATTAACTATGATTAAGTGAATACTGTCATCATCCACATCAGTTAATGCCAGTGTAGTTTTGCCGGAGGCGGAACGATGCCTCCTTTTCTCATTTTTGTCTTTTTTTTTTGGGCGGTTGTTGGGGGGGGGGGGAGGATGGGGAGGGGAGAGGATAGGGGTAGAGGGATGTGTGGGAATTGGATTCAGGTGTTCATACCTTAAGGAAGATGCAAATATATTGAAATTTTAATGCTGGAAGGCTCAATGTTTCATCTAGAATGCATTGATTTCGTTTTTCTTTTGTTTGAATCAGTCACAAATTAAAATGCCCTGTCACATCCTTCTTATTGTTGTTAGAAGTTCTGGAAATATTAGTCGCTAGGAAAAACTGTTTGTTCCGAACTTGGGTCATAAGACACATAAAGTACTGTTATATGGTAAAAAGACACTTGGGATTGAATTTCCTGTACTTATTTCTTTATTTATTATTGTTTGTTCTGTTCTGCAATGTGATCGATGCTGTTAAAAGTATAATTCCAGTGGGTTTATCTTCCCAATATTGAATTTCTATATCTTTCTCTCATTTCACTTGACTGTTGTATTATTAAATGCAGATGGGATACTGTCAGAGGTATTCCGCATTCATGTCAGTTACAATTTTGGCAATTCCATATATGCAATTTATTCTATGTGTGCGCTCCTTCTTGGAACTTCAGAAAGATCCCAGTGATGTTTTCTTCATCAGGTTTGCAATTTTTTGTAAGATACTATGGTACTTGAGCTCTCTGCCTACTTGATAGTTACAATCATCCTATAGCAAATGACATTAACAACTTTAGAGCTTTGCAAATGCTTTTTGATCAGTTATATAAAAAAACAAGTTGGCTACCCACCAAGTATCAAATAGCAACTATAGAGTTTTTCAAATGCTTCTTTCCTTTCTTTCCAAATACACTCTTTGTTGTATGCTTCTACAGCTATACGAGTTGAACAGATGTATCAAAATCTTCTTGAACGACAACTGCTATTCTTCTCATTTCCGCTATTCTTTTCTTAATGGACATATGCAGTATGTTCTGAGTATGTAAACTGCAATACGATCAACATTTTTTCATATGATTTGTATAAAGTTTCTGGCAATCCTTCCAAACACTGACCTGCTTTTATTGTCATGAATAACACATGGTCATCACAAGCTACCAGTATTTCAAATGTGACAAGCTACACTGATATCGCCAGCTACCATATGCAATAAGCAGGTATCTTTTTGAGGCATTCAAGTTTAATTAAAAATAAGAATTTTTGTATTTAGTTTTAAAATCTAGTAAAATCACTGCATATTTACTAATAAAGATCATGAATTGCAGTTTAAAACCCTCTTTAAGAATGTAGAGACTAATAATGGCACTACTGAAGTTGCTTGCTGTAGAAAGAATTTAGTTTTCCATTTTTATTGTGGTAGACATTGAATTTTTTTTTTTTTTTTTTTTTTTTAACTTAATAATGAAAGAGGTATGGTGCAATGTAACGCTCTCACAAGTAGAAGAAATTCTTCATTAAATTTCCTTACATTCACATTACTCTTAATTTCATGATAGTGTTGATTGGCAAAAGAAGTCATTATAACTGACCCAGATAGATTCAGGAATCAGAGTGAAGTCTTGTTTAACTTAATCAATGATTCTTATCCCTGTCACAGTTCGAGAATGGTTTGGAACATTCGTTTGCTGAAGAAGAAGGTTAGTTTCTCAGATAGAAGTAAATGCTGCCAGCCAAAGCCACTTTAACTCAAGTTTCTGCAAAAGAAACGAGTAAGTTGCTCTCAAATTACTAGCCATCATTTTAGTTATGAACATCTTCTCCACGGATTTCTTGCCACTGGTTATCCTTTCTAGCTTAGTTATGAACTGCTTAAACTGAAGTGCTTATCTTCAACTTTCAGTCATACACTTGTAAATCTCACTGTGAACAGAGCTTATTCTTATTTAATAAATATCATAGTTGTCACAGGAAGCTAGAATCACAAACCAAAACACTAAAAGCATCTTAAGGCTACACAACACAATCCACATACTACCACTTTTAACCCTCTCCGATCATAAGTAGCACAATCCCCAAATACAACTTATTCGCAAGCGGATACCAGGACAGTCACAACAGAACGCAGAAGAATCATGCAACGTCATATGGTCTTTATTTGAAGACAATAGCCATTTCAATTGTCACTCCTATTTGGCTTGTCTGAAGAAAAAGTTTCCTGAAACAGAGAATCCATGTAATCAAGTCAGGACTCGGGCCAGCGTAAGATTTTGCAAGGAAATGATTATGTTTAATGTTGAAGTTGAGGTACCGTATCATCTGCCGATGGAATCCAGTCATTTGTCGCGGGGTTCCCCTTGCACGAGCTGTGACAGGTATTGGTGGTGTCCGGAGCTAGGCTGAAGCATTTAGCATTTGCAGCCTCCATTTTGATGAACCCTGTTCCTGTCTGGAAAGAAAAAGGTTTTCCCAATTCCTGAGGTCAACTAAATATCATTTTTTAATATCTCAGACTCGGCATTTGCTTTTTCTGTACGATGTCATGCAGATTCTTTTGCCTGAACTACTTGTGGCAGATTTGACATTTTAGTTATTTCGATAAGTTATGGTGATAATGTAGCCTTGACTGGCAAGTAAGTTTTATGGGATTTATACACAGTTAATCCCAGAGTAAAGGACACAAAAAAGGAATATACAACATGATAAATAGTACCATGTGGTGCTGCTTGTCAACGCAGTTGAGATCCTTGTAATATTCCGTCTCGCGAAATTCCTCCGTCACTTCGCTTCCGTTGTAGATGAGGCTCTGCTTCCACATTTCAAGGAAACACCTCCGTTAAATACTATGAAGACTGCTCAGATTAACAAGCAAGCGTTTGTAGTCCAACGGTTAGGATAATTGCCTTCCAAGCAATAGACCCGGGTTCGACTCCCGGCAAACGCAAAATTAAGGTTTTTTTTTTTTCTTTTAAATTTTCCAGATTGAACATAGTGAAAAAGCGGTAGGAAAACATGGAAAGGGAAGAAACAATACATACATGATACACAGTGAAAAAGGTTGATTTTCAGGAAGCAACTAGTTTTGGTTTAAAAGAGGGACTAATAAGTCAACAACCAACCTGATGATCCTCTTCCTGGAGACGCTGGAACTCAGCATATTCTGCATTGGAATCGAAGTGATCATAGGCATCCACGTACCGAGAAGAATATTCACTTCTCTGAGGCTTAGTATGGCGCTTGGGAGCCAATTGATCAAAATAATCCCTCGTCTCCCCTTCTATTTTCGCCTCTTCTTCCCTTGATAAATGAATGTCACTTCTGCTTGGCCTCTCTACGGACTCCATTTCTCTCTTTCTTTTAATTCCTCTCACAATTCTACACAAATCTTATCTTGAGTGGAATGAAGATTCCAGGAAGATATTTATTTGTTAGCTTGATGTTGTACGGTAAGTTGTGACCCAGAAAATATCTTTAGACCTTTCGCAAAAATATCTTGGAAACCTTATCTATAATTGCTGTATGACTTAAAAGTTTAGTGTATCAGATGGCCGTGGTAGGTGAGAAACCCATGCTTGCTTGTTTCGATTGCACTGTTGCATGTGCTCTGAGCAGTGTCACCCTCACATTTACATAAAATAAAAAAAAAAGGTAACAAGCTCTAATTTCACTTTGAAAAGTTTTTTTTATTTAATTAGTTTGGAAGACATATGCAATAGAAAGTCAAACAATTTGGGCATTATACTAAGTATCTAAAACATTTGGGTTATATTTGGTATACAGTATTGTACTGCATAAAATAAGTAAATTGATCAATTTTTTAATTATTCAGTGTTTTGGGTAAATTAGAATACTCTCTAAACTGTAATAAATATTAAATTAATACAGTCCAGACATTAAAAAAAGAGACCCATAAAAGAGTGGGATTTTTGTCTAGACTGTATTAAATTTTACCTATCACATTATTTTTTTTTTATTACCTCAATAAATAAATTGCGTCTCTTCATATCTCATCTAACTAACAAAAAAAAAACCTCTAAAATTGAATTGGGATTATTCTCTCACTTTCAAATCATATCTAAAAAGTTTTATAGTCGATCTTTAACTCCATTGGTAGCTCACTTCTCTTACAGGTAATATACAAAATTACTCATATTTTTATTTTGAGTTTTGAAAAAATTGTTTGTGATTTCTTTGTAGTATTTTTTTATTTTTTATTCTTTTTTCAATTCTATGAAATTTTATTAGGTCTAAATTATTTTGGGATAATTTGTTTATACATAATTGAGTTAAAATATAAAAGAAATTTATTCCGCAAACAAGAGATAAAAATAATTAGGTAAATATATGCAGGGAATAGGTTCTATGAATTTTGTTGATGGTTAGGAAATTTGGGTTGATTAGGTTGGCCAAATTAATAAAAAAACACTGAAATTTTTTAATATATAATATTAGAAGATATCAGATTTCTGTATATTAATATTTATTTTAGTCTAAATGCCTCCTGTAAAATTATTTGCAGCTTTTTTTATTTGGTAGCTTTTTTTCTATTGGAAAAAATTGAAAAAACAAATGTTATATTGCAAAAAAAATTTAATTTAAAAATTATATTAGGTTTAACTACCATTTATAATAAATATTTTATTATTATTTAAAAAATTCTAATATAATATTATGCTTAACCATCATTTATTAATTTATTTAAAAAGTATTAAATAATTTCAAAAAATTTATTTATATATATGTAAAATTTTTAATCATAGAATACAAATTAATAAAATTTATCAATAATATATATGTTTAGATTATATGCTCTTTTTTATATTATTAAGTAAAGATTAATTTAAATTTTAATATAATTCAATACGTTACTACACCAAACATAAGTTAATTTATAATTAGTTCAGTACAATATTGTACCAAACATAACATGGATTTTCATTTAATATATTTCAATAAAATATATTCCAATATAATTCAATTCACTTAAAATATAGTCTAATACGTGCAACCAAACGCACCATTGGTGTCTTTTTCTTTCGCGGTCTGGTAATTGCTTGTTTAGTTTCAAATACACCCCTCTTAAAATATTTCATAAATATTTTTCTTTCATTATTTCAAAGGCTTTTGTTTCTCTTTAAAGAAATATTTTACAATTACTACTTCTATTTTGTAGTAACTGTGAACGAATCCAAAATGGCTATTAGTTCAGTACTTAGAAAGCTAACATCATGATAAAAAAGAAAAAGGTAAATCCCTAATCATATATCTCCTTGTAACTATAACTTGCCCTTCTGTACAAGTCAATAACATGGCCCTCTGTCCCCCCTCTCTCGGCTGGAGAGTGGGAAGGGAGATTCTCAGAAGCCCTCTTTCTCTTGTGAAAATATTTTCTTCTTTTTTTTTACTTCTCTTTTTGTGTGAAGGCATATTTTCACGTACATCTAGATTTATGCTAATTTTTCTTCACACAGTAATTATGATTGATTTTCTTGTTCTTAATTATGCGGTAAAGTGTGACTAATTATTTTTCTAGGTTAGCAAAACCTTCAATATTCAGATAAGAAAGATTCCAAGAAATTGAATAATATTGATCTTTATGAAAGATTTGTAGATATATCAATCAAAAAGGTAAACATAACGTTGGATGGAGTTTTTTTGGATAGAGCTCTAATATGTTGTGTGCACTATTAATAAAAAATACCCTTTCAAGAAAGAATCTCTTGTAAAATAGTCTTATATCTGATAGTAAATGAGATTTCAATAATCTGACCAATTATCACTGTAATGGATTATATGTAAATCATGATATTGTACTGTTTTCTTAATTATGTCATGTTTTTTTTGGTTCTTCTTATGTTACCAAGAGTAAGAATTTGAATAGCAAAACAATTGTTCCATTCAAACTGATCCAATTCATTGTTCTGAAAATATTTTTTTGTGAATGAATAATATGGCCTTAACATAGCCAAACCTGCAGAAACCAGGCTTCAGAAATGTTTAACAGAAAATATTGAGCAGAGCTCAACTAAGTTCTTCTTCCTTTTCTTGTAGTACAAGAAAACTTTTCAAAGTTGAGACTAGTTTATTCAAGCAAAAATCGGTTCCATCAGATGATAATACCTAATCTAACTTAATTTTCAATTGATCTCGACATTAGCCGACTTTGAGATAGATTCCTGATTAGGTTCCTAATTGAAAGGATAAGAATCAGAAGCATCTATAAGGTAACATTACAATTCATATAAATAATCCATACTAAGTTTCACATCAATATGTAGTTCTCATTCATATCATTCAAAATAGTGAATGGATATAATTTTCTGAACGTTGAAAATTTCAGGCATTCTTGAGATACTAGCATGCGGCTGTTCCATCTTTTTGATTAAAGCCATGCATTGTGTCGGAAAAGCTTGACACTCCAAACACCTACGCCAAATTTCAAAAAGGTTACTAGCTTACAAAATATCACTTCCAATTGGCCTTCTCTCCATGTGTGTAGCAAATCCCTTTCTTCCTCTTTCAACACCAACCTCATAATTGTAAGAGAAACTATGTAACACTGCATGCCCTTACATTATATCTTGAAATTTTTGTGTCCAAAAGCAATTAATATGTCATGAATCCCGGAAAGCTACTTCTCCTATACCCTAACCACTACAAGGATACTTACAGAAGAATAACAACAAATTACAGCAAAGCATTTGGAAATAAAAGGAGCTCTTGGCCAAAATTATGTTGTATGATTGAGATTAATGATGAAGAATCTTTCCACGTTTTACACTCTCGAAACATTGAAATGGTGAGACGCAAGGTAAAGTAGGATATAATGGAGAAGAGAAGTGTCCAAATTATTTGAATTTTACATCATTTGAAGTTCAGTGAACCGATTGGGAGTAGTGAAAAATGAAAGCAGAGTTGATAGGTTGATTCTTATCAAATTCAACAGCTTTCTTTTGTCATGTCCTTAGAGTTGATTGCACTACCAGTGTATCAAATGATATTAGCTGTGAAATCTTTATGTATATAGAGTCGTGTAATTCATGCCAGGTACACGTTCATTTTTTTCAACCTGAATATCATCTCTCTTTCCTTCTGAGAAAAAGAATATGTTCCCAAGTGTGTTCCTTTGTTCGATGCGCCATGGCAATTCAAGGTAATCATCTTAACCTTAAATGTAGTATTGAATCTTGATGCTGGAAAGGTTTCATCTGTGATGGCTAACATTTGCTCAGCTTGGAGCTCATATGGAAAAATCTTTTTTCTTTGAGCTCATTTTGTCTACAATTTCTTTGTCTGCTATCTTTTGCTCTGATTGTTCCTGATTCCTTGATCTCATGTTCAAAAACATATTTGAAGGCTTTAATATATCAAATTCACTGGAAAAAGAATTAAAAGATTTGGACTAGGATTAAAAGCCTAAGAAACAGATAGATCAATTATTTCCTGCAAGTAATATCAAAACTATGCACCAAAAGGAATTTTCTGGCCTTGCAAACAAGGAATTGTTACACATTTCAGAGCTAAACACTGTTTAATTCTCCTTGACAAACTCTCATGCGGGCAGGACCCTCTTTAGCTTATCATTTTATCAGCCTGCCCCATCAACTTTTCCCTGTAAAACCAATGAACCAGGTTCTTGAACACGTCCATTTCAGCTTTAAATAAATAAACCTTTTCGTTTTGCTCTTTTCAATGGCCTATGAATCTGTATGTGATTATGCTCAGATAATAATTTCTTCCTTAATAGAAGCCCAACTGTGGAACTTTCAGCATACTCTTTGAAGAAATTACATCAACAATGTTGTTATCACGGTCGTTTGATCTTAGATTCTAGGAAGTCTACTTCAATTTCGAATCAACGCATGTAAGAATAACCAACCAAAAAGAAAAAAGCAACCATTTGCAGAATCAACGCAAGTGACTTTACACTACGCTACACCCCGGTCGCCCTCAACTGTATATGCCAATCCTCAAAACACCAACTAGCAATCTTAACCATACACGTGTCTCCGTTTGTTCCTTATCACACGTGTGCATCTACACCAGAGCCCCACAGGCGCTTGCATTGCTGCTGTTCATCTTCAGTATAAATTTTACACTTGCCTGGTTGATCGGTAACCGGAGTTTAAAAGGTTTATTAAAAAACCGATTTTTTCCGGCTTGTCAGGAAGAAGAAGAAAAACCCGAATAACCTGGAAGTAGAAGCTAAAGACTTGGAGTTTTGGTATTCAGTTCAGTTCAACAGAGATCGGTCGTACAACAACAAGAAGCAACCAAACTTGACTTTGCGATCTGAGAACACCCACACAAACAGGTCAGTCAATCTACTTGTGTCCTATCTACTTAAACCTTCTCTTTGTAATCTAATGTACGGGATGGCGTGGGCGCTTGTTATTATTATCTACTGCGCAGCACCCACATGACAGACAGAGACAGTTACATTTTTTTAATAAAGTTGCAAGCTTGCTGCGCCACTAACTCAGTTCGCTGAGTTACTGCTTTTTTCTGATCTACTTGCTTACTTTCTCTTTTTATTTAACTGAATTCTTGCAGAAACGGAGCGTTCAAGGTAAAGAATAAAGGAGAAATGGCAACAAGAGTATCAAACTTCTCCGATCTGATACAAAGAGTGACAGCTTCTTGCTTGCTTCACCCACTTGCCAACGTACGCCAAGGTACCGAAAATGTAGCCGCAGAAGACGGGGAACAAAACTACGATTACAACTCTACTGAAGAAGAAGAGGAGGAGGAGGAGGAGGAGAAGAGATTAGCTAGAGGACTTAGTAATGATAAGGTTACGACTAACAGAGAGGGGGTGAGTTTAGACAAAGTTATGGAACTGGAGAGGATATTGAACGAGGTATTCGACGCCGTCTCGGCAATGAAGAGAGCGTACGTGAGTTTACAAGAGGCGCATTGTCCGTGGGACCCTGAGAGAATGAGAGTGGCTGACGTGGCAGTGGTGGGAGAGCTGAGGAAGATTGCTGTTTTGAGAGAGAGGTATAAGAGGAAGAGCGCTGGTCCTGGCGGGGGCGTCGGTGTCGTTGGTGGTGGGTTGGTGAGGGAAGTGGTGGCGCCGTACGAGGCGGCGGTGGAAGAGTTGAAGAGAGAAGTGAAGGCTAGAGAAGTTGAGGTTGAGAACTTGAAGGAGAAGCTCAACACTGTTACTAGTCTTAACAGCGGGGGCAAAAAGGGAAGGTCTCATTCAAAGAGAAAAGTCAGCTGTACCAGTGCTGCTGCTCAAGGTAACAAATTAATATTTTAGTCTCTTTTAAGCTATTTTAGGGTATATCCGTAATGTTTGCCAAAGGTTTTGAAGCTCAAGAGTAGAAATTAGAAGATTGAAACTTGTTTCCAAAAATCTGTAGCATTCATGTTTTGAAATGCGCTGTCCAGAAAGCTTATAAAATTTGAATCACTTGTAACAGTTGCAGTAGCACCATCACCAGACCTGTTTGAAGCAACAATTGAGCCAGGTGAAAGAATCATCAAAATCATTCACATCGCTTCTGCTGTCCCTGATGCGTGCTGCACACTGGGACATAGCTGCGGCCGTCCGTTCCATTGAGGCTGCCACTGCCAACGCCAATGAAACAATGACCAACACCACGAGTTCCATTGTCTCAACCCACCATGCCAAGTATGCACTTGAGTCCTACATTTCGCGCAAAATCTTCCAAGGGTTCGACCACGAGACTTTCTACATGGACGGCAGCCTCTCCTCACTCCTCAACCCAGATCAATACCGCCGTGATTGCTTTGCCCAATACCGCGACATGAAGGCCATGGACCCTGTTGAGCTTCTAGGAATATTACCCACCTGTAATTTTGGCAAATTCTGCTCTAAGAAGTATCTAGCCATTGTTCATCCCAAGATGGAAGAGTCCTTGTTTGGGGATTTGGAGCAGCACCACCAAGTGTTGGCTGGAAACCATCCTAGGAGTCAGTTTTATGGTGAGTTCTTAGGGTTGACCAAGGCAGTTTGGTTGCTTCATTTGCTTGCATTCTCGCTAGACCCAGCGCCTTGTCAGTTTGAGGCAAACAGGGGAGCCGAGTTTCATCCACAGTATATGGAAAGTGTTGTCAAATTTTCTGGTGGCAGGCTGCCTGCAGGTCAGATTGTGGGGTTTCCTGTGAGCCCTGGCTTCAAGCTTGGAAATGGATCTATCATCAAAGCTAGGGTTTACCTGGTGTCCAAGCCATGAGGCACTTCCAATTGTCTTGTTTTGCGGTGTTCCTTGGCTTTAGGAAGCAATGGAGTGGCTGGTTTGCAGACATTTAGGTTTCTGTGGTTTTTCCTTGGACCGACTACATGTTATTAGGATTACTTAGTTACTATCACTAATACTAGACTGTATGTAACATGAAACGCGTGCCAGTTTGGTAATTTGGATCAAGCCCGTTACGTGTTAGATTGTAAAATGGGTTCATACCATCAAAATCTTCTACTATAACTTTAATCTGCATTTTCAGGAATCCGTTTAATAACCTAGAGCACAAGTTTTTGTATATCTGCCAAGGACCAATCAATGGTATAAAAAGCAAACTATTCTCACTTGTAATAAGTTTGGCTATGGCCACAAATGTCTAATGCAGATGATCAACCGGCACAACCCATCTCACACGTTAAGGGAAAGTAACATTTATTGAAGGCCTTGCCTGTTGGAAAGTATGCTTACATCATCAGAATACAATGTGGTATTACATCAAATATGTTGTCAATTTCAAATAACACAGAACAAATAGCTTGCATCAATACTCTCATGACACCTCCTGATAAACCGATTTTCACGTCCCTTTAATAATCACAGGGATGACTATTTCATCTCTATAAATGAGAGTGGAAAGAAATATGTGCAGAGAACCATAACTCTTCTTGGAAAATAATGCTTGGGGTACCTATCAAGCAAAAGCTGGGTATTGCAATGCAAAACTCAAAAATCAGTCGTAATAGACTTCCCGGATGAAAACTTTTTTCACCTGTCATGAAGATTATAAAGAGGATAAGCATTCATGACCAGAGAAAGATTGGCCTTTTGAGATCACTATAAGTATGTCAAATTATAAGTAAACAGACACAGCCAACCAACAACATGATAACAACAAACAGGAATTTAGCTTCCAAGCTTTTTAAAAACATTTGCCTTGAAAACAAAGTGTATTTTCAGACAAAGGCACCTTATTACTCAATTTATTTTCTTAAGTATCTCTTCAACGTCCTTTTCTTGTCCAACAGACTCAGAGACAACATATCCTTGACAAAGTTTAGCTACAAAAGGACGGACATATGTTTCCATTTTGGAAACAATAAATAAATAAGACTCCTATGTTTTGCTTCAGTATGTTTATCTTGAGAATGCAGAAAACATTGAACATTGATCACTAATACTATTGCAGAAAGTGGTATGCAGGTTGAATTACACATTTCCATATATTATCCAATTCTATCCACAAAATTCAATGAATAATAGAATGGATAACAGTTTGAGGCCTTACTTGCTCAAGGGTCAGAAACATGATCACATTCCATGATCCCAGTCGACCAAAATTTGGGAGAAACCCCTTATAGAAGGCAGAGAATCCCTGCAAACATTAGCTTCCTTAAATACTGCTCGTCAGAAGAAGCATTTGCTTTTCTAATAGGAAGTCTCAATCCAGATTGATTGCAGCAAAAATTCCAAAATAAGAAAAGATATAGGATAATATGATAGGGGTCAACAAATCTCTTAAGGAACAGAATTATCTGAATATGTCCCACCAGCAGTCATTAAAGGATGTTAAAAAGCTAATGTAAAATCTCTCACCAGGACAAAAGTTGAGTTTTCATGACAACTTGAACCCATTAAAGATTTTATAAATGCAGTTTAATACAAAAATCAAATAAAATCTAGGTAGCTTAAAATGCAAAAAGAAAAGCAGCATACCTACATAGTGACAATGATACGTAACCAAAATGAAAATTAGACAACAAAAGAAAAGAAAAAATCAGCATACCTCATACTTCATGGTCTTGATGAAACAATCAAGAGTGTTTTTGTAGGCCGAATCTCCCATCATTCTTGATTTCACCTGGAACATAACATGCATGGCATTCACACCAATATTCACTGAATAAATCATGCATCTAAAAGTATATGAAATTGCTTCATGTCATAAGAATTTAATTTTCAAGCATACTTTTACTTGTGCACCTTTGATATGGTTTGTACAGCCGAATTACGGAGATTATGCTACAACAGTAAAATCAATATTCAAAACTGGTAATAAACACCTGATAACATGCATCATTATTCAAATTTGTGACATTTTGTCATTCACTTGATTGGTGCCAATGCCAATCCAATATGGTTGTTCTGTATTTTCTAGGGATTGACTGGTTCAATAAACTTATAAAGAAAGCTTGAGAAACAATTCCAGCCATTGAGGTCCAGGGTACGTTGGGAAATAGAAATTTAAAATCCTTATGATAATCATCATATGCTCATCTTTCAAGTTGTCTAACATACCAAAACTTTGGCAGCAATCCATTTGCAATACACTATAGTTGTAAGCTTAGAGAAGTAAACAATTGTAGCTAGAAAGCAATGGTGATGAATTGCAAGCAGCCAAATTACTGTGCTTTGATGAGAAAGCCTACCACATCAATTGGAGAACCAATACAAACAGCAAATAAGCCTGCACCAAGACCAGCTAGGAGATGAGTAAAAGCATTGTCCGTGAACCCTGGAATTTTCAAAATCGTCTGCATAAGTATAAAGATATTAGGGCATAACCAGGAGAATCTTTAAATCAATAGCATCAGCCTTGAAACCATAAGATAAGTAATTTGTACCAACTTAAAAAGATGGATTCACCTGTTTTACTTGGTCATAACTGGCTAGTTCAGCAGCATTTACAATAGCATTTCGTGCTATATTAGGTCCAAGTCCCGTCCACAAGGCCCCCAGTCCTTCCTAAAGTTTGTAATCACTTAAAACAAGTAAATATATAAAAGCAAATACAAAATTAATTTCTAACCTGTCTCACTATGGTGTAATAAGCATCCATGGCCCCATAATAACGCCTTGGCACTCCAGACGGCAATTTCCCTTCAGCTTGAAGTCGAACTTTGACAAGATCAGTTGGATTAGCCACTATAATTGCTAGAGCACCTGTTTTGGGCAAAATTTTGTGTTCATTAAATTTGATGTGAATAACAAACCAAAATGCAAAGAAAATACTGAGTACCGTACACCTACATATGGGCAAGCCAAGATGTTAATGCAAGATCTACACACTTTAGGCAGCAGGCAGTGAGCAAATGAACTCACCAGTCAGCAGAGCTGCAAGTATTTTTTGATATAAAGGAATATCTCCAACAAAATCACTGCCAACTAAAAAGGTTTTAACCTGTCAAATGAGCATTTTGTGAATAAACATCAATGGATATCACCTCAATTGAATGGGAAACATACACAACACTTACAGGATCATATAACCCAACTCTTAATCCTCCATAAATAAACTGGCGGTGTAACCCTGCTATTATGCCTTTCCAGAGAGCTGATAAACCCTCTTCCCTGGCAATAGTGACAACTGTGCCCAACAAACCTCTGTATTTAGAAACAATAACCCCATCACCAGTAGCTGTTTTCTTTTGGAGCTGAAGCCTTACTTTAGCTGTGTCCAAAGGGATGGTAAACAACTGCAGAACCATGAGCAAAATGATAAGTAGAAGTACTGGAATGCTTCTAAACGAACTAACTTGTAATTACAACTCCTAGAAAGATAATAACAACAATAATGAAATCTGAGTAGTTCAGAAGCAACATTCATCAAACCATCTATAATCCCAAATGAACTATGAAATCATTAAGCTCTGGACTCAGGTCAAGGACAAAAATCAAGTAGTCAATGAAACAAAATGTGTAAAAAAAAAATTAAAAAGAAATAAAGAACTAGTAGATTAAAGCTGAAAATCAAGTGACATAAAAATGGGTAACTCGCGGATCAACAAGTAAAAGGGGCAAAAACAAATCCTAGGCCAAATAACCTCAAGGGCGAAAACCAAGTTTTCATCAGTTGAATTTGGGGCGTAATTCAGTCACATGAAGTAAACTAAAATTCTGCTCAAATGCCCACTAGACCGACAATTCAGGTTCTATCAAGTTTCCAGAATTTGTATCCTACATTTCCAATTACCAACTCACATACCATACCCAGATATCATAAGTAAAACAACAGGAACTGAAAATTCACCAAGAATATACATTGTGATCGTAATTAACAAGTGTAGGGAGATATAAATAGTTGATACCTCAGCAAAACAAGCAGCAAAAGCACTACACAAGAAGGTTTCAGCGAATGAGATCTCAGGCTTAAGTTTGAGATCTGACATCCTGGAAAGCTGTAAAAGGGGGGTAGAGGAGCTGTGACTGGGTCACGAGGAGACAAAAGGAGTTTAAGCAAAGAAAAATGTTGTACTTTTTCTGGGTTTTATAAATAAAAGAACAGTTACAGTAGCTATGAAGCAAAGGGACGTGAAAATTATCAGGTCATTGAACACTGCGCAAGAAGACGAGAAGAAAATTGAAAAAATAAAATTTTAAAAATACACCTATATAATTTCCTCTTCTGTCAATTATCACTTTTTGTTATGGTTGGTACAGTAGTTCTATCTGCTTCTTTTTTAAATTTAATTTAATTTTATTTTATATTTTTAAAAAATAATTTTAATTTAATATTATATTTAATAAATTGTTAAATTTGAATTTGGTTCGAGAATCTTGGGTTTTTTTATTTATTCGTTTCTATAAACTTTAATAATTACAAAAAATTCTAAGCGAAAGAAGAACTCACAACATATATGAAAATCAAATAAAATATTTTTTTATTAGTTTCAGATTTAAGTGTGATCCTATAAACAACAAAAATAAAATGGATATTTTAATGTTTATCAATAATAAAGAAAAAGTTAATTCGAAAGGCTATTTGAGTAATTTTGAATCTGATTTATTACTAATTCTGTGATATTTTTAAAAATTAGGATGTTGTTATAATTTAAGAGTCATGTATTGTTAGGTATATTCCCGCTAAATCCTTTGTTCCTAAGCCTAAGCGTAAGCCTATTTTGCGATGCATGGAGCCTTCAAACTTGTGGTGTTAGCGTAGGACCCTATTATATTCAATTTTATTGATCTGCCACGTGTATTATTATCAACTGATTGAAGTCTACATTCAATTTTTTTTTTTTTTAAGGAAGAAAAATTACCCAATTATTATACTAATTATCAATGATGATTCATTAATTGTGTCCTTAGCTTCGCTATCAAGTGGTTGACGACAAACCCATTACACTGCATATTAGAACACCACTTAAATCATGCTAATAGCACGAGAGCGTTGAATTAAATGTGCAATAGATGCATACCTGTATGTATGTTATCTTCTCATACCACACTCATCAAAATCCTTTCAGCTTTTCTGAATTATTCTTCCTAATCTTAGCTATTTTATTTTTGTAAAATGATATAATAATAATAATAATAATAATAATAAGAGATTCTTTACAAATATTGATCTTATTATAATTATAATTTCAATTTTAGATACAAATTTTAAAGCCTCTTTGAAATTGTTGTTACAAGTGCTTTTCAACCATCCAAATTAATTATGAGTGTTTGATAATTTCTTTTTAAAATTACTTTTATTCAAAATTTATTTTTTTACCATAAAAAAATTTTGCACAACCACCATCAAATTGTGTTTCAATAATATTGATAAATTACATTATTTAATAATAAAATAGCTTTTTTTCTAGTTCTAAATTGTAAACCATATAGATGTTATATTATATTCAATATTGTATGCTATTTCAGGTATTTATATTATTATAATATTTTAACAGTAAAATTTATCAAATATTAAATAAATTATCTTTAAAGTTAATTACCTATAAAAATAATAAAAATAAATTATTTAAAAATTGACAATAATTTCAAACTAATTCTTAGAAGTTTTAAATAAAAAGATATTAAATAAAAGCAACACAATTAACTGTATTAAAAGAGTATAAATGTAGGTAAAAGAAAGTTGATATGTTAGATCTACGTGGATAAAAAGATCAAATAAAATAAACAAAGAGATTTTTGAGAGATCAAATCACTTGTATTTTTATATAGTTATTCAAGTGATAATAATAAATGAATTGTGCTAATATTATAGTTTAACTAGAAAATAAATTTCTTAAAATAGTTTAAAAAGATAAGGTATGATATTTAATAAAATAATCTCTATTTAAGATGAGAATTAATTATGAATTATTTTCACATTATTTTTAAGATAGATGCTCAAAAATTAATATAAAATTTCAAGTTTATGGATTATATTTTTTTGGCATTTGAAACGTATTAGTATTATTATATTTTCTTAGAATTAAATTCCTCCCATAATTATTCGAAATTTTTTCTCCCTCCAGTGCACCTGACCACACAGGATCATTCCCCCGCCCCCTAAAAAAAACCAGCGGGAATCAATCCCGCCAATTAAACTGTATCATTCAAAAAGCCTTTTCCCGCATTCCAGTACAATCCAATTCAACCCGAACCGAACCGACAACATATAACTCCAAAGCCTAAACCTTCTCCTCCTCATTTTCCCTCTCTTTCTTTCAAAGCAAACCCTAACCCTAATTTCCAAAAACAAACCGGCGAAAATGCTCGAACTAAGGCTGGTCCAAGGGTCTCTACTCAAGAAGGTGTTGGAGGCCATCAAGGAGCTCGTCAACGATGCCAACTTTGACTGCTCGGCCACCGGCTTCTCTCTTCAAGCAATGGACTCCAGCCATGTGGCTCTCGTGGCTCTACTGCTCAGATCGGACGGTTTCGAGCACTACCGGTGTGACCGCAACATCTCCATGGGCATGAATCTCAATAACGTCTCCAAGATGCTTAGGTGTGCTGGTAATGATGATATCATTACTATCAAGGCGGATGACGGCAGCGATACTGTCACTTTCATGTTTGAAAGTCCCAGTAAGTTTGCTTCTTCCTGATTTTAGTCTTGTGATGTTTTGTCTTTATTTTATTGTTTTCAGAAGGGATATTAGGTTTTTATGTCTTAATTAGGGTTTATGGTTTTTGATGCTATATTTTAGTTTTTTTGTCCCCTGTTTGATGATATGCGTTTTAGCTGGTTTCATTTTAAGTGGATGTCTGTTATTTTAACAAGTTTTATGATTAGTTTGGTTGAAAATTGGGCCTGTTAAAGATTAGTATTGTGGGCAGCGGAAGAGATTAGAATTTTAAACAATTGGATTTATTGAAATTTTTGGAATAAAAGTGGTGAAATGTAACTTAAAATTTTTATTCCTCACATTTGCTCTATTTTTGTTGTCAAAACATTGTGGAAGATTAAGAGTTTACTTGTCTGTCCCTTGTTAATTGTTTCATATTAATCTTTAGTAAACATGGTTTAATATTTGGCACAGCAATGAATTTTAACTTCAGTTTTGATGGAAAGCAATGTTTCTGTTTAGTGCAGTGAACTGCTCAAACTGACATGTTTGTTTATTTTTCATTTGGGTAATTGGTGGATTGAACTATAGCTCAAGATAGGATTGCCGATTTTGAGATGAAACTGATGGACATAGATAGTGAGCATCTTGGTATCCCGGAGGCAGAATACCATGCTATTGTAAGAATGCCTTCAGCTGATTTTGCTAGAATTTGTAAAGATCTTGCCAGCATTGGAGACACAGGTACTGTCTTATTGTGTTTGTTTGCAAGATTCATGGTTCTTTTCATTCTTGATAGTGGTTTTATTTGGATCTAAATTTTTGGTGCAGTTGTGATCTCTGTGACAAAGGAAGGTGTGAAGTTCTCAACAAGAGGTGATATTGGAACTGCTAATATTGTTCTCAGGCAGAATACATCAGTAGACAAGGTAATTTCCTGTACTGATTATTTTTCGTGTACCGGTTTCTTATCGGAGATTTAAACAAAATCTTAGGTCTAATTTATTATTGGTGTTTGTTGTGAATTTTGCAGCCAGAGGAAGCAACAGTAATTGAGATGAATGAGCCGGTTTCTTTGACTTTTGCTCTGAGATACATGAACTCATTCACAAGGGCAACTCCATTGTCGAACACAGTTACAATTAGTTTGTCCTCAGAACTGCCTGTTGTGGTTGAATACAAGATTGCTGAAATGGGCTATATAAGGTACTACTTGGCTCCCAAGATAGAAGAAGATGAGGATGAGACCAAGCCTCAAGTTTAACTGTCATGTAGCACGCAGGCTCTCCTGGCTTATTGCTTTGTTCAATCAAGTCACTCTATGTTACCAAGTTTGTTCCAAGAATGTTTCTGTGAAAATTTTATTTTGATGCACTAAGCATATGTAGTTTAGTAAAATTACAAAATTTTCTTTCATGTGCTTGGCTCTTTATGAGAAATAGCCTGTTGTGTAGGGGTATTCAAAATCCAATTTGTCTAATCTGCTCCAGATTTGATTTTCTTTTTTAATGGATTTGGTGGATTAATTAATAATCTTTTAATCTTGATTCAATAACTCCTAATAAGGCTGTAGACTTACTTCAATTATTAGTATTAAAATGTAAAATAAAATAAAACTGCTCAAACTCACCCCATCCGATTTGCTGAAAAATGTTGTGTATGTAACTGGTTCATTTCTGTTTGTAGCTTGGATGGTTAGGCCTTGATAATTGAATTCTAACATGTTAAAACTTTTGCAGGAGTGGACCACATACAGAAGTTTTGATTGTTTTGTTATATTGTAAAAATTAGCTGCTGGTTGGTTGTGGGGAAGTTTTGCATTGCTAAGACATGATCAATTTTCATGGGAGATGCTGAATTATAACTTTATATAACGGATGGTATCCAAGGCCAAGGGTGAATGTTCTCATCGTTGCCAGTTTAATCAAAACTGCTCGCTCTGTTTTTGGGATAATCAAAGATTGCAGTTTTGCATAAACTGGTATATAGGTTTCATTACCAACATCCTAGCAATCCAACACCTATCATTTTCCATTAGAAATTTATTATTTATAGCTATGGAGTCAATTTTCGGATGCTGCAGGCTTTTAAGTAGCCCCCAGAAAAGTTGGCAAGCAAATGAATTTATAATTTATGAACAAATAAATAAACCCCGAAAAGAAAAAAATAAAATAATAATGAACGGTTAAAAAGGAATAAAATTCAAAAATTTCCCCCAAACGAACAAAAATAAGGATATAGCTGGATGATATTTCCTTCATTTGAGGTTCCTCTATTTTTCTTCTTGCAGGTCCTTTAAGAGAAGGATGGGAACGAACCCTTCTTCCAGGTTTCTGTGTGAGGATGATGAGAATAGATGACTGAAAATATCTGCTACTTACTGCTGCTGCACAGAATTGTTTTCTTCAATCTTGTTGTTTCTTCCCATAAAAATATATATAGAATTAATATCGCTTAAATAAATAAATTCACATAAATGTATTTTCTAGCGAGTCCGAAAATCATTTATTCCGTTTCTTGGCTTCATTGTAGAGGATGACACCAATTACTGTGAGACTGTAGCCAAGCATCCCAGTTACTGATACTGGATTTCTGAATATCAAAATTGAGACCACCACTGCAACAGCTCCTTTTGCATTTCCCAGTACCTGAAGGTAAATATTTCAATATTATGTCTCAAAGTAATGAAATATGAATGCATAAAATAGACATGAAATAAGAAACTAAGCTATGATAACAATACCTGAAGAGTTAAGGCACTGGTGTGCTTGGTGACCAGAAAATTGGTCAAATTGACTAAATATGCGAGTGAAGAATTGAAGATGAGATACCACAAGAACTTCACATCTTGTCTAGCTAGCGAGACTGTGATCCCAACTACATCCTTTTCCGTGAACAGTGCTATAGGAAGGAGAAACATAACAGCAACTGGACCCATGTACATGAGAAGGTTCATAGAATTCAGCTTTTCCCTGTTACATACAGATGCTAGTCATTCATTAAGCATCATAAGTAACAAATTTTTACGCAATGAATGATCACATTTCAAGCGGGCAAAAAAAGGGGAAGTTAAGAAATTGAATACCCTTCGGAGGAGAGCAAAATCCCTTGCAGTACTGACTTGAGCGCCCGAGCTGCTGTGGCACTGATGCACATTATGAATCCAAATAGATGAAAACTTGGTTCTCCCTTCAGGAAACAACCATTATAAGTGACATTCCCGCAGCATAAAATATATATCAAAACATTTCTTTTAAAGTATGTTGGAAATTGCAATGCCACCACCAAGCAAGCAAACAAGTAGTTCCTTTGGAATTATGACGTTTTTACTGTGTTGTGATAAGTAGAGTTTGGAAAATATTTAATAACACCAAACCTTAGTGGGAAAACACTTATTTTTCCAGGAAGATTTAATTTCATAGTATTTCTATCCCAAAGCAACGATCTCAAATGATGCCAAAGTCTTTAACACATTAAAGCTTATGAAGTTTGTACTGTGTTTTCTGGATAGCGCCATATGAAATTTCAAAAATGATAACTTTTCTTTGTTCAGAAAAATAGTTTGACGTTTTTTAGTAAGCTATTTACACTGACCTGTATATATTAATTCTAATACAAAATAGCCTGAAACTTTCGGTTCCAGGATTGGAGGACTCAGACCCATGCCCCCTATTTAATAGTTAACATTTGAAATTATGTACAATTATAAAAAAAAGTCAAATAAAACTTCAATAGATAAACCAGAATCTCCAAAAATAGGTAAACAGAATTCAACAAAATCGGCATTGAGAAAAAGATAAGAGAAAAAGGAAAATGAAGTCTTACCCCGCTGGCAATAATGACACCTGTGACAACAGGAATGAGAGTGATATACGTAAGGCAGCCCTCCCTCTTGAAGGTGATCAAATAAGCAAAAACCGCCGTGAAAAACGGGGTGGTGGCTCCGACGGCTTGATTAAAGGACACGGGAAGGTATCTCAAGGAAACATTGCCACCCACAACAGATAAGCAAAAGATAATTCCAAGAGCAGATATCTTCAAGAACTGCATTCGAGACCTTATGGTTTGCATCGGCGCAACTTTGAGGAAATAAATGGCAATGTAACTCAGCAAAGAACACGCCAACATGTGACATAATGTCAGGAAAATTGGGTACTTGAATCCATAATTGCTAAGCAAATATTTGTTCAGCAATATTACTCCAATGTTAGAGGTGTACCAGACCGTTATAAGACTAAACGTAAAAAGAGTGCCTGAACCTGAAACCGAGGCCTTCATTTTTGATTCTTTCTCTGACATATTTGGATGACTTGGAGATCTTAAAAGGGTCTTTTATTCCTTTAATAAATAAAAGAGAACAAGAGGTTGAAACAGATGGTAATGGAAAGGTGGTGGGTTAACTCAGTTTATTATGGTTTAGATGTTTGGAGGGTGGTTGAAAATGAAAGAAAACAATGGGAGATCTAGAGAGATTGAGAGGTAATAGGTTTTGGAGCAGAGTTTCCGTTTTCTCAATCAGAAAATCGAAGAAGAGGAGGAAGAACAAGGGTCTTTTAAATCTGTGAATGAGGAAGGATGAATTTTTAAGTTTATTAACTAAGGAGGTGGTAAACTTGGAGAAGAGTTCTTTGTTATTTGTAGCTTTTGTTTTTGTTGGTTTCTTCTTCTACGGCCGCATAAATTCTTCTATTTTTTTTTTCCTCTCTTTTTGGGCCATAAATTTCGTGTGTTTTTTTTTTTAAAAAAAAATGAAATTGTAATTTATTATTGAAAAACTAGCTGTGCTACTAAGAGTTTGATAACTAACTTGCCTGTTATAAAAGGTTAGCCAACAAAATCTTGGTGTACATCAACCTGAGTTGGAAAAAAATATAGTTAGCACAAAGATATGAATGGAAGATATGCTGTAGCATCCACGGTTTCCTTAAATTATGGGTAATTACCATATATATCTTGATTTAGACTTAATTATACATTCCTCTCTCTGTAGCATCAATCATATGGCAACAATCAAAGAGCACCAACCAGGGGATGGCACCACCTGTGCTATGCGTTGGGTTTGCAATTGTTATGTTCAATTCGAGCCCGTGGACTTGATTCTTCCCACTTCCCAGGCTGCATGACTCACCTCTCTTCTGCCTTCAAGGTGGCAATAAAGAAGAAACGGACAGTAACATTCCAGAATGAACACTATAAATTTATAAATTGGCTATCAATGCGACCAACAGCACAGAGAAAAATTGAAGCTATTTTAGAGAAAAATGTCCATGGGCCTTTTGCTCTGTGAATCAGTAAAATTCTGTGTTTTTCTCTGGTTAAATTGTTATTCTCTCCGAAATTTCCTTCCCAATTACACATTCTTTAATGTATCTACACATTTCTCCAAAAAGGGAGAAAAAAATAAACCAAAAACACAAAAGAATTAGAAGTAAAGAAATATAAAGAGACATATTACAAAAAGCAAAAGCAGAAAAAAAGAGACAACACCAAATCTTTGAAAATGTGAGCATATTTTTGAAGGCTCAAACATCAAAAGAAAACTGCAGGAATACAATCTGATGTGATTAAGATGACTGCCTCCAATCTTCACCAGCATAAACAGCTTGATCACCAAGCTCCTCCTCAATACGGAGCAACTGCAAGAAAACATAGGCTGTTAGCCTGTGACAAGGAATGCTAGAATCAGAGAAGGGTAGACAGCAAAGAGCAGGCTGACCAACCGTCTCATATTATACCTGAATTTGGGTAACACTCTAATATATTGCAATCTACAGAGCCTAGAACATATTTGGGTTGCATTTGTCTTGTGTCTAAGTGAAACTAGTATATAACTTTTATGGAATGTTGTAACATTGCTAAATAGCTCACAAGGTATACTCTCAAGTGTCTCACAAATTCCAAGACTGAACCTACTTAAAATATTCAAATATTTTAATTTCATAACCTTTAGCTTCTAATAAAAAACAGCTTGTCAGAAATTCATGGTTTTAAAGAGATCTATTCTAAACTAACGCCTAACAATTTTCTTAATCCAAATAATGAAGCAGAAGCATAATATGGAAGAAAAGTGAGTAGTGACAATCAAAAAGTAGACCTGGTTATACTTTGCCAGTCGCTCGCCTCTGCAAGGAGCACCTGCTTTGATTTGACCCGAGGCAAGGCCAATGGATAGATCAGCTATAAAAGAATCTTCACTTTCCCCGGATCTATGAGATATCACCACTCCCCAGTGAGCATCATTTGCCAACTTCACTACTTCAATGGCCTCTGTTACTGTTCCAATCTGATTAATCTGAATTGAGACCATTAAAATTATCAGACTTAAACATCTGCTTGGTAGATTTTGTATTTAGAAATGATCCTTTGCTGATAAAAATTTATGTATTTTGCAAAAGATTGTTTCCTCTTTTCGTCCCAAACCACTTGTCAATTTTTTTTGTAACATAAGCAACTTCTTAAGAAATAACACAAAGAAAGAAATTTTGAAGGGGAAAACAGTGCACTGTGGCAGCACTATGTCAAATAAGCACGACAAAGAAAATATCCAAAGATTGGATGGATACCTTGAGAAGAAGAGCATTGCAAGTAGACTCATGAATTGCTCTCTCTATACGCTTTGGATTTGACATCAACAAGTCATCACCTACTACCTGCAAAATCACTCTGTTAAATGGACCTAGCCAAATATAGAAAAACATGAAATTCTAGGAACTTGAGGAGGCTGTCCAACAGATCTACTGGACATGTTAATTGTGTCAATAAGGACCATATTTTATCCAGACTCTTAGGTACATTAAAAGGAAAACTTATTAATTAGAAAATCCCCCATGAAATTCTTTTTTGGGGCGTAGAAAATAGGCATCCTGAAATATTAAAATTATCCAAAACAGAAGCTTCTGATGGAAGGGAAGGAAGGGGTGGTGGGGCAGACCATTTACTAGCACTCTTAGAACCCAAAGACAGGGCCTAGAATGTCTGTTTTATGATTTCTGCACAAATGTTGATCTGCTGGAGCATGTATCTACAAAAAACTTTAGTTGCAAGGAAACAAAGAACAAACCTGACAAATTCCAAGACCAGAAATATACTTGGTATGTTCCCAATCTTCCTTGTCAAAGGGATCTTCAATTGATACAATTGGGTAGTCTTAACACAATCAGAAAAGGAAAAGAAGGAACATTAATACTGTTGGGCATATGAGAATCAAAAACAATAAAAATATATGCAGAGAGAGACAGGATACCGGCACAAAGTTCTTTGTACATTTCAATCATATCCTCTCCTGACTTGAAATTTTGCCCTGATTTGTTTGGCGATTTGAAGTCTAAATCATACTTTGTACCTGTATCAACAAGAAATAAAAGGAAAATTCTTGGTTGTTAACAAGCAAGCCACGCTAATGACACATCCTATGTAGTAACCCAAGTTGAGCAAACAGCCAGGACAAGAAGATAATATGGACTGTGGTCCCAGATATATGAATTCTCGTATCTATAAAGCTGTATGACATATAAAAATTTATCAGTTCAACTTAGCAACTCATAATAATATATATTGAACTGTTCTACACAGGTACAAAAAGTGGCTCTCAAGTAATAACGCCATTGCTTATTCAAGGGGAAAAAGGAAACTGTATATATTGTGCATGCAACCATTCTTGTAAGCCCATTTGGAGTAATGAATTCCTCACCTTTGCAAAAATCGGTTGCAGCAACATCAATAGCTATCTTTATCTTCTCATTATATCCTGTTCTGTTGATGGCCTCTTTAACAAAATCTAATCCTTCTCTTATGCTGCTGACAGAAAAATGCAGGCATACACAAAGGAAAAACAACATGATATATGCATAACACCAGCCTTTACACCTCTGGGAAAGGGAGAGGGGGTGCATTTGCCTGAAAACATAAAGATACCAACAATAAACACCATACAAAAAAAACTTGCCTAGAAATATTTGGAGCCAAACCACCATCTTCACCAACATTACATCCATGAGGACCCCATTTTTCTGCAATAACAGCCTGTCCTTTTGATGAAAGCAATCAAAATCAATGGGTGAATTCATGACTCTCATTCTTATCACAAAAGATCAGAAGAGAGAGTAGATACATAGTACTGAGCCATTATAGAGCTGAAAACTGGCTTGACCATTTAAGCAAATGGGAATAGTACAGAAATGATTACCAACATATTTAGTTAAAGTGACCAAATGTTGGAAAGGTGCATTAAGATGATGCTAACACTTGTGACTTTCATCATACGTATGCAAAACTTAATTTTCTTTTCATAATGAGCCATTTGAGATACTTGTGACATTTGGGAAAAAATTCCTGAGTCAGTAGAGAAGAATAACAAATCACCTTCAAGTGATGATAGGTTTCGGAACCCATTTGCAGTGCCTCCTCAAATCTACTTGCTCCAGTTGGGAGAATCATGATTTCCTGATGATATTTCAAGTCAAATTGATTCAAGTGAAAAGTCATTTATTAACACGAAAAAGTTTTGGCACCTTCTATTCAGAAGCTATCAGATACATCCAATGAATATCTAGTACAACTTATCGAGAACAAGATAATTACATGTACAGAAATAAGTGATGCCTTAACAAAGTATACCTGAATGGCCAGATTACTCCCAGCATGCTTCCCACCACTTATAACAGTGAATGCGGGTACAGGAAGAGTCAGGTTGGTTTTACCAGAAAGTTCAGCAATGTGTTTGTAAAGTGGAACCTGATAATTATTTATTTGTGAGGTATTCATGAAAGCATGCAGAATTTCTGTATAAATAGATAAAACTATTGAATAGCCATATTGACAGAAGTTCATGCCTCCTTTTCAGCAGCCCCTGCTTTGCATGCTGCGATTGATACAGCTAATATAGCGTTTGCTCCAAGTTCACTCTGCAAGCAGACAGAACTGCATTTAAGATGTGAACAAGTAAAATAACTATAAGTGCTGCTCCTTTCCGAGTGAACAAGAAGCTTTAATTATGACCGAGCATTGAGACTTATGTTTAAATGAGTATCATGTATTACCATCAAAGCTTTCATATACTTAAACAGGCATGTAACCAAAAGAAATGATTAATTACATTTCAGTTGAGTAAAAACAAAAAGGATACCTTCTTTTCTGTTTTGTCCAAGTCTATCATGGCTTGATCAATTTGAGACTGAAGTGTCGGGTCCATACCGATCAATGCTTCGGATATTCTCTCGTTGACGTTCCTGACAGCTCTATTTACACTGTTTCCAAGATAGATTCCCTTATCACCATCCCGCAGTTCAAAAGCTTCATACCTGGAATTAACAATCTATATTAATAAGAAATAGTTTAACCTAAGTAATGCCAAGTGCCAGGTAAAAAGCATAAAATTGACTTCCTATTTTGTTTTGTATGTGGTATAATTTCATAACCCCCAAAGAAAGAATAGAAAAGAATAAATATAAGGGGCAATTCAGCCTTCAGGTGCAGACAATAAATCCAGACTTTGACAATTGAATTTTCAGTTTCTGTAGCAACACTTTTGTTCAAATTACCAAACACTGCTTATTCAGCGCAATATATTCTTAAAAATTCTCACATAATAAATACAATGAATATATTTAAATTGTAATAATAATGATGAAAACTTACATTCCAGATGGATCGCCGCTAGGAGCGGAAGCTCGAAACATGCCTTTATTGGTGAACAAGTCGACTTCAACAGTTGGAATCCCTCGACTGTCCAATATCTGTCTTGCTTTTATCTTCGTTATCACTGACGGAACTGCTTTTCGCATGTGATTAGACTGTAATAAACATATAAGAAAAATAGAAAACAACTTGCTTGAGAAAATTTAACGGTAATAGTAATAACAAGAGAGAGAAGAGAAAATAGGGAATTACGATGAACAGAACGGGATCGGGAGATTTAGCTCTGACGGCGGCATTGACGGCGTCTTCAATTTTGCGAGAAAGCATGTGCTTGTCTAGATACTCTTGCACCGACATTTTTGCTTTAGTAAACCAGAAAAGCTTGAAAATTTGAGCTCCGGGAGAGTTTCAGAGTTGTTTACTTGAGCACGAACTGAATCGTGACGAACGAAATAACAACAATGGTGAATATGCAGCTCTGCTCTCTGTCTTCTCTGAAGAGCTACTGCTCCGTAACTGTTTAAACTATAAGGCCCATCATGGCTATTCAATTAATCGAGCCTGGCCGAATAAGGCCCGGTTTCCAAGCCTACTATTGTCGTCGGCTTGTTTAGATTTTAGCAAAATAATTTGTTAAGAAAACACATTTTAAAAAAATAATGATAATTTTATTATTATTGTTTTTTTTTTTTAAATTTAGATAGGTGAAAAACTTAAAACACCAAAACCTTCCTTCAAAAACATGAAATTACATTTAGGGGTTGGTAAAAATATCCAATCAAACCGAACTAAATATTCGATTCGGTTTCAAAATTAAATTTGGTTCTAATCAATTTTTAAATAATCGATTTAAAATCGAAATCGAATCAAAATGATTGTAAAATTTCTTATAAACTTTATTAATTTTATAAATTATAAATAACTAATAATTTGATAATAATTTATATAAATATACATAAAAATAAAGATAAATATTAATAATTTTATTTATGTATTATAATTATAATATAAATTAAAGATACCAATAAAATTTTATAAAACAAAAAATTCGACTAAATTAAAACCGAAGCACGACTTAGAAATTGAAGTTGGACTCCAATCGAACCGAACTTCGATTCAATTTTATTATTGATACACTTCAAATTCGGTTCGACTTTTATAAAAACCAAATCGAACTTGATTTTGTCCCTAATCATACCGATAAACACATATAAGATATAACAATAAAAAATTATAATTTTATGAAAAGTGCAACAAAAAAATTAATTTGTTTATATATTCAAAATTTGTATAGTAATTTACATCCTTAATATTATTCACTATATTTAGTTGCTTCTTGATTTATTAATAAATCAAGTTTATGTCAATTGATTTTTTTTTTCAGTAGACATATATTGCTAATTAGAAAATACTTACATTCTATACATCTGAAAAAAACTAATAAATAAATATTATCAACTAGATTTTGCTTGTACTGCTGGCGCACTAAATTTACACAAACCATGTAAGCATGGGGAAGGTTAAGGTTAATGAATCAAAGATTATCCTCAGTTCTCACCAACCTAGAGTTAAAACTTCTTTTAAACGAGGCATAATAGGAGCTACAAGAATTCAACGTTATATTATATTATCACAAGATCAAGCTTATAAAAGTACAGTACATAAAAGTTTGAAGGTTCTTCTCATGCTACCACAAAAGCACTAGATGAACCGGTGAAATGGCGAACTGATCCCAATAACCCTTTTGAAGCACCAAAATGTCGTATTCTGTACACACCAGGAGGGGCAGATTCTGGGATTCTCCATTCTATGGTTGCAAGACTTCGGGGACTAAATTTTGAAGGTCTAGACCATTTGAAACGAAGGCAGAAATCATCATCATCATAAGCTGGGATCCAAGTTTCTTTTCCATGGAGAATTTCCACAAGGGAGTATGTACCTTCAGTCATGAGATCATTTCTGGGGCAAGCTGACCAGAAGACAACCGTTACCATTTCACCTCTCCTGAAGGTGGAGTTTTGAGGAACATCTGACTTGACATCCCCAAAATTTACACCGGCAGGTGTGGAGTCCATCACAACTGGTGTGAGTAAGCTTATTTGGTTATCCAGGAGATCTGGGGGTTGTGGGCCAGGTTTGACAGGTTGGCCACTGACAAGAAAGCTTGCAAGCTTCTTGAACTCTTGAATATAGGCAGTGAGCGTGTGTGGACCATACAGTGTAGAGGCACCCTGAACAAGCCAAAAAAACAGTTGCATAACCAGATATTGGTGGTGCTTCCAACATTTTGTGTTCTCTGTTTTATACTTCTACCTCTGTGCGTGTGTGCTTAGAGAAAAGGCTATATAATAATAGATAATATTTTCAGCAATTCGAATGATTGATGAATTTGTTAAGGGTGTTGTATTTAATGCACTGACTATATTGAAAAACTACTACAGTGATAAAATAAGAACATACGTCATATGCATTTGTCATGAAACTGAGCACTGACCTCGTATCTCTGGACCTGGTACTCTTCAAAGGTAGTCACATACTGCGAATAGGTATTAGTCAATCCCGCCAAAACAATATGAACATTATTATTAAATTCACCACTAGCAGTGAGCACTGTCTTCACCGCATCACGAAGACGCCTCCCAGCCATTGTTGTAAACTCTGTTAGAAACAAACTGATTATAAACTCATGTCTCTAAACAGACATTTTCAGAAGCAACTAAAGACAAGGACCAAGGAAATCGATCTAAACGCTAAACCTCTCTCTCTCTCTCTCTCTCTCCCTCCCTCCCTCCCTCCCTGTTCTGGATCAGAATATAGTGCTTAGTGGACTGACTTTCAGGGAGACCTCACGCCAGTCATCCTCATCCATGACTGCTTCGAATCTATATAGTAATGTAACATGTGCTGCTGCTTATTCTATTCAAATTGGAAGATACGTTGGTATAAAAAAAATGAAAAACAAATTCCTGTTATTAGAGAAAGACAAGGCAAGGTACTACCTCCAGGTACACTGAGAATGACTAGCTGCCCTACTCGAAGGATCTGGATTGGAAGAATTGAAGGCTGCAAAGACCATGAACAAACAAATGTTTCATAAGTAAGATGATCAATATTGCAGAAAGAGAATCACAGAAGATAATGATGGTAAGAACATCACACAATAACAGTGCTTTTCATGCCTTCAGCTATACCTATGGATATCCATTCATTAACAACATGCCCACGAATTGAGGAATGAGGATGCTTAAATCTTTTGCAGCAATATAGACAGTATCAAACAAAGTACTACAGTATATAGGAAAAGAATCTGCCAATTACTTAAAAGTTTCTAATAGTTTGACTTCAGGAAAGACAATAGTTAGACATGCAGTCTGGAGAAACCCTGCATGTAATTTATTATATACTATTCGAAACGTTTCTTCTACAGCAAAGAAATTCGGATGCTTATTTACAACCAATGAAGGAGCATATCCATTAGAGATTTTAAAATCTAAATATTGGTAGGGTGCCATGTTACTGCTAACTAACATTACAAAACAAGAATTTAATCCACCTAAAACTACTCAAGTGTAGATGTCTTAATTAGGGAAGAACAGATTTAATTATTTAAATTCTATTCTACTCATTTTGAATCAAATCCAAGCAAGATTTCAACTTACAGCCCAGTCATACGGTTGCTTCATTTCACCAGTATCAAGTAAGATGGGCTTTGGGTGTTGACAATCAATTTGCTTCTTATCTGGTGTTTTAAGCAAGTTGCGTACCAGCTTCCAAAAAGGATTTCCCTGAGATAGCAACAAAGTAAGCTCTAAACATTTATCACAGGAAACTTAACACAGAATGATGTAGGAACCACGAAGAGAGCAATCATATATTACCGAGTCATCTCCTTGCTTAAAATCAAATGCTCCAGGTCCATCAGTTGTTCCCGCAGCAAATGCAAACCCCATAGCAGCAGGACATGTTTTTACTGTCTCCGAACCTCCACCCTGTTTAGGAAGTGTCACCTCAAGCTGGGAGAAGTCCAGATAAGTGTGGCGATAGTCAACCTTTCCTTCTAACTGTTCAGATGCTTTGTTGAAAAGATCTACAGCTTTCCTAAGTTGCCTCTCTCCAATAATACGTGTACTTTCAAATTCATCTGGATAACTGCCAAGTTAGTCAGTATGCAGGTTAGTATCGACCGAATGGAAAGATACAGATGCCAAGCTGGAAAAGATTCTTAGCACACAGAGATTTAAATACCCTGGTCCTCGGCCGTAGCACATCTCATTCTTCCCACTGCAGGTACTATGATTGAAGTCACAGGGAATCCCAGTGTCTATACAGAATGCTCCAAGTACATTTGGGCTGACATCACCACAGTTGGACTGACAAAATGCGGATACAAATATAGGCTTCTCAGCCTGCCTAAGAACACCCCTGACACGTCTTGCAACACTCAGAATCTTAGTTGCTGGCCTACCAGGGGGAGACTGGAATGATGCAGCAAGCTCCAGTAGCTCATGATCTGCATCACAAAGTCATCAATATAAACACAACATCTCATTTCTCCTCTTTTGCATTATTCTGAAGAAAGACAAAGTCATAACCTTAATAATAATATATTGTAGAATTCACATCCTTCACATTAATATTTAATTCAGAACCAACATCCAAATTGCATATTCCATATTTTTAAAAACCCTCACTTTTCTATGCTGATTATATCCTATTGTGGTCATTACATAATCAAATACAACAAATGTAGATTGTTACGATTTAAAATTCAGACATTTATTCAATGACTTCATTCTGACACTCCTTACAAACTCACAATCATATGAAATAATGCATAAAGAACTGAACTCGCTACCAGTACTTGAGCTGCTTACTCTTACAAACCTATGTGACAGTGCAATATAGAACAGGCAGCTCAACAATAGACCAGAGTTGACAGTTATTAAGGAACTACAAGCATGAAACAGCAGTTCCAATAATTAGAAAATTTTTAGCCTTACGACATTACATAGTTTGTTTTGTTTCAAGCAGTTATCTTTTTCCTGACAAATCTGGGTTTCAGCTTATTATTTGCTTTAACTTCTACAGTCAAGTAGCACATAATTACAAACTGTGGAACAGTTTGTAACAATAAGGTGCTATTGCCAATTGCAAGCAAAAATTGAAAACACATTCTGAAAATTTCTGCCCCAGCAAGTATCAACATGGACAGCCTTAACAGTATTAAAAATGGCCCTCATCATTTTGATCTGTGGAACCACATAGTGCATTTTTGAAGCTATGACAGACCAAAGGCTATCTTGGGAAATTGAGTGGCATCTTGAAACTGTGATTAAGAATATTATTTTGTTCATCCTCTCATGATTTATTGCTTACTCTGAAATGAAAAGATAATTACTTACGATTATTACGAACATTGGAAATTATGTTTGAAATTCTTCGAGGGATTCCGTCAACTAACTCATCAGCAGATGAGCTTCCAACAGCATTATTCTCAAACCAGTCTTCCATAAATCGTGCAGCAGCACCCTTGTTATCTCCACTAATCAAAGAGTTTGTACGACTCATAGATGTTCCATGAGTTGCAAACCAATTGAAGCTACCCACTGGACCCCACTGATCATCTACAAACTTCAGAAGAGTCATTTCCGTATCAACATCATACTTATATTTGCTGCGCTCTGCTGCAGGATTATTAAGATAAGCACTAGGACTGCGGTTTGTACCAGCATCTAAAAGCTCTCCTGCAAGTCAAAACCACAAAATCTTTGTTGGTGTATGTATATGCATATACCAATAAAAGGTAAAGATGTGATAAGAACTTTTCTCAAAACACCATGCAAACATGGTGGCACACCAGATGTAGAACACAACTGTTTTCAAATCTTTTTGTTGAGACAGCCTAGAAATCCAAGTAGTGAGCATGGTACCAACAGATTGGTTTCATCTTGCAAGATAGGGATATGAATGATCAGTTAAAATTTTCTTTCCATGTTACATAATTATGTAGAAAAGTGAGATCCTTTATGCATCCAGCTATCAAATTCTGGTCAACTTTATGTATAGGAAAGAGTAGAACAAGTATAAAAGTCCTCTCTCTTACCCTTATTCACAAAAACTGATCCAGGCCGTAGATTATCATGAGCTTGTATAATGCTTTTCTCAATACCATCTACAAGGACATCAAATGACTGACGCACAAATCCAAGAGATGTCACTATATACACAATATATTGGAGATAACCTCCAGGACCAGCATGTGTATGAATACCACTGATAGCAACATTTTTTTCTGTATAAAGATCCCCATACCTGCTAAGATAAAATCATAGGTCAGCCACACAACTATCCAATAGACCTTTGCTATCCAGCTACAGATCTATTAGAAGCTAAGCTCACTACATAAAATCATGCTCAAAATATTCTGTATTTCTACAACAAAATGAAATTATTGGTTCAAACATAAAATTGTCCCTACTTCCAAACAAGGTTAGCAGTATACATAACTAGTTGAGATGATAATTACCTTGCCTTCAACCTCTCAATCACTTTAATTGTGACAAGTTGTGACGCCATACAAGCATCGAGATTCACAAACACTACCCGGTTCCCCTGTGGCTCTGCCACAATGAACGCACGAGCACGCAACCTGAAGTGAACCCCAGATGTGACTTGCTCCATGTTAGCATAACCCATCATATTAACATCAGCAGCTGGGCCTGTAATGTCATAGCTCCCAAGACCAATCAAATAATTGGAATCTGATAATACTCCCCCACTATTCCCTAGCAAGAGTACCAAAAATATCCAGAACCAAGTAATTGCATATTGCTTTCTAAGACTTAAAGAAGCGGATAAATCCATTGCAAAACCACTGAGTAGACCAATAAAAAACTTAACCAGTTCCTTCCATTCACCTACATACAAAACACAAACTATATCAACACATATAATTTCAAAAAGAAAAGGAAAAAGAAAACCAACCATCAATGGATTCAAACATGTGTACAGCCTCATAGAAGAGGATAACCAAAAATTACAGAAAATGGAGTACATAATTCAGCTTCTCACTTTCACAACTATCGAACAAAAACTGGTTCAAGCACAGAACAAAATACTGAAAATTTACATAAATGGATTATTAAAGGCAACGAGAGAACCCAAAAGCAAACTAAAACCAAATCTGACCGTTTGATTCAATAAATTCTTCGGTGCAATTGTAAAGCTCTGAATTAATAAGATATTTGATCACAAAGTAAAATTTTATTACATATTATCAAACGTGAAACTACTAAAGCAATCGATCAAAGGATTGAACACCATACCTTAAAATGCGAACATAGAGAGATTAGAAGAGTTAAGAATGGAGTTTAAGAGAGGAATATAAAAAGAAAAAGTTTTGTTCGCTTGGAATGGAAGACAGTGACGGAGTTTAGCAATGGATTTGAAAGTGTGCTGTGCTCCCATTTGTTTGTTGGGATTTTAGTTTGATTGTTAGGCGCATGGAGTTTTTGTATTATTACTATTCACCCATCCCTTTTATCCCAATTTTTTTTAAAAAAAAAACTTGTTATTATAAAAATATCTCTTTTTTTTTTAAAAAAATGTTGTGCTTATCTTTTTTTTATATATAAGGAATGAATAAAAATAAAAATAAATAAACAGAAAATGTAGGACCGGTGGCATATCTAAAATATAGTGTTATAATATTTTAAAAAATTAAGTAGAATATGTGTATAGTAGTATTTATTGAAAATAAAGTAAAAAAATTATGACAACTTACTTTTTAAAATAAGCAAAAGAATTGTTTTAAGAACCAAATTATAGTCAAATTTAAAAATAGTTAAAAAACAAAAAAAATGTTATTTTTAATTTTTAGCTAAAATTTTAAAAATAATAATCTTTTATTGCTATTATTTAAAGAACGTTGGTGGGCTGAACTTAATATCAGGAATTTCGGATTCGCAACGGTGTTAGATTCACGAAATTTTGAGCTCTCGTACTACGAGAAAGCCAACACACAAGACAAGCTACTAGTTTCATCCTTCGACAAAATCATCCCACATTACAAAAAGAAAGCCACTTAAAATATAGTCCAATAATGTACAGCCAGCTAGAAATATCAATGAAGTTCCCATGGGCCCGTTTCGGTGGTCCCAGGTGCATAGAACCTTTTGGATAATTTCTTGCATCTTTTACCCCACATTGTTAAGTTTGACCATTTTTCCTGTTCTGGTTGCAAATTGCTTTTACATCACTAATTTAGAGAAACGCACGTCTCCAACAAGCGTTGTCGAATATTTTTATTAGAACGTTAAAAAATTGAAAGACACTGACTAATGAGTCATTGTCATGCATATTGTACGCAGGGTTCACAGACAACGTGCCGAATTTGACGTTGTGAATCTTTGCTGATACGTGAAAACTTTTGTGCCGTCAAGGCAATGCTGCTTTGATTTGATAAGGGAATTTGATGTTAATGATATTAACAAAGGAATGATTTGCGTTTGTCCCATGTAATGTCAATGTCCCGGTTTGTGTATTTTCTGGGAAATTTCTTGCCACTAGGAAATGATAATCATGTTGTAATGCGTTGTTGGGGAAAATGGGTTGAACAACAGACATCCTGCTCCTCGTTAGGATGATCAATTGATGTACCATAGTTCTTGTTTGTGCTTGTGCGTCTGTAATATCATAGCAAATAACTCAAGATTGTAATCACAATGCATCCTTTGTAGGATGCATGATAATGAAACAAGAGTAAGATGACAAAAGTTTCTGATGAACATGCCATGTGTTATCTGTTTTAAGAAATCAAGGAGTCTTCAATATTATGGATTCGGCCCTCCAAAGAAGACATTGGTTAGAGCAGATTTAGACACAAAAGAAGCCACCAAAAGACGCAAAGCCTGCAATACAAACCAAATTCTCATAAATGGATATCGTTAACTGCCATAAGAATGCTCAGTGAAATGGACTGGATTGTGTTTGCTGAATATGATATGTTAACAGTTAACTTACCTCTTCTCTGCCCACATTCACCACACACTCCTTGATGTCACTGAAAGGTACCTTCAATTTTTTCAGAAGAGACAGACCAGAGATTGGGGATATAGGTGTTATGATCAGATCGTCAGTAACTGTAAACATTGCTGGTCCGCTCATAAATCCTTCTCTTGTAGCTTTCTTACAGCTAGACTTCGGATCCATGACGGTTAACCTTGAAACTCTCCCCATATTTTCTGGAGGGAGAAGTGATTCATCAGATATCAGTCTAAAACTCTGATAGAAAGATTCAGCTTGTACCAAGTAGTATGGTGGATGTTCATGTTCCTCAATGGCTAAAGGATGATTTGTATAGCTAAAACCAGGAGCAAGCTTGGGACTGACTAGCATTGCCTTGTGCTCATTCGATTTCAGGAATTGCCCCGCATCAAGTTCCTGAATGCTACTGTACAGATGGTTTAAGCAGGATCCTTTTGAAGTGTTTCCGTGCATTTTCTTTACTATGTACCCAAGAGGAACAGTGAGGAAACTGAAGAGCAAATCAACAAAATCTTCACTTGCTTCTGCATAGCAAACCATCTTCTTGGATCTGCTGACAATAAGCTTGATGTCAATCTTCCCAACCTTATTTGATGTTGGGTCTTCCATTTTAAATTTAATACAGCTGCCTTGATCAAAATCTTCATCCCCCATTTCAGGTACTGGATTCTGCTTCAATAGAGCTTCTGTCAAAGGTGCCTTTGAGACCAGTGAGCACTTGAGCAAAGTCAAAACCTGAAAGAAGACATCAGGCCACAAACCCATGACACATGCATAATGATTCAGTATGCAATAACTCATAAATCTATTAATCGTCTTTACCATTGACGACCAAATTATGAAAGAATAGTATCAATTAAGATCCAATCCCCAGCTGTTTGCCAATTATTATTACATCATTTTCCTTTCTAGCTCTAAATTTTGTCATTTTGTTAGCATCTGGTAATGTTTTACCTAATATGTGATAACATTATTCTTTTTGAATTCCCATGATTCACTTCTAAAAAGTTGAACTGCATTAAATGATTCTTTCCAGTGACATGGTCTATTAGGAAACAAACAGATGTATATTAAATAACTTCATTACAAACGTCATCGAATCATGATCGAATCTGTTTAAACCATGTGATATTTGAGTCAGAATGAGTCAGTTACCTCATCTACTTCTATGTTGAGATTACATTCCTCGATGGTGCTCCCATCTGTTACTCCTACCTTGGTAAGTAAAGAGAGACTTGCCTCAGTTGATGGGGGAATTGCATGTAATTCGTCAGTTATTATAAGTCGGGTCAGTCCTTTAACAAATACTCCTGTATTAGGAGTACCTGGACATTCTTCCTTTTCCAGAAGTATTTGACGGTTCATGCGACCTCCACAATCACAAGTAGCATTTGGGTAATGACTCAATTTGTACTCAGTGCAATGCAGTGTTTGGCACAAGAAGTACCTCAGGGGCTCATCATCAATGATTTTCAATTTCAGACTCTTGCACTGAGCTGCAGCCACGTTTCTTGGACATAGCAACATGCTTTTGCATGCTTTGTTCTGGAATCGCTGCACATCAATATTCTCAACACTTTCATACAAATTGTTCATGCAACCTATCTCCATTGTTGGTGGCCGATTGCGGACAAGCCTAACGATTGTTCCAATGGGCATTGTCAAGAAACTGAAGAGAACATCAACAAAATCCTCATTTGTTTCTGCAAAGATAACTCTGTTGTTCTTCTTGTCCACCAATACCTTCAAGCTAATAGCTTTTGCCGGGTGATCGAATGTACTCATTTGTTTGAAATTGAGACCGAACTGCATGATCATTGGTTAATCAATTATCCATCACTCCCTCAAGCCTAAGTTATATACACTTCAAGAATTATAAAAAGTTCAGCAAGAGCTCCTTCTGTGCTTAACCACAAATATTTTCAGGATCTGGTAAACAAGTATAGCTGCAAAACTTGAAATTCAACCAATAGCTATTTCATGAAACAAGGAAAAGGATAGAATTAAGTTTAAAACTCTGTCCATGAGATACGAAATTTTGTTGCCTGTTCAGGTATATCCATTCAAATATGAATTAATATATAGGACAAGTTGTTCTATTACATCAAAACTCATCTATAGTCTCTTTCAGAATAAAGATTCTACGCATGAGTTTACTCAACGTACAATGGAGCCATCAATTTCATGGGATAGCTTCAGACTCTTTAACCTTTCTCTTGAATAAATATTTATTTAATTTTTATTTGTGTTTTTCCCCACATAACAAAGTAAAAGTTCATCTCTATAATTACAATATGTTGACATCTTTGTGTGTACGTCTTAGATGATACTTAAACGACTAGACAAAAAAATAGACAATGGAAAGCTCGCAAAACTTGAACTTGTATATTAGTAACCAATCTAGACAAATTTTAGTTGCTGACACAACTTTTGCAATTTGTGCTATAACTAACTGACGCTTAAGTTCGGTTAGCGACCAAGCTATGGATGACAAAATTCCGGATCAATAGATCATCACTGTACCGAAAAGCATATTTGCTGCATTTACAGTGTTGGAAACTTCCAACTTTTATAATAACTCTACAGACCAAAAAGATCAGAATGCCCCATTTCTCACATACCAAACATCATAATCAGCCAATGATTGTGAAAATATGTATGTTTACCTTAAGATTAGCAAAATGCTGCAGCTGAGCTTGCTGGAGGGTGAGCGTGGAGAAAAGCAGTTCGGGAGACCAGTTTTAAGGAAAGTAACAAGTGTGCCCTCCTTTTAGGAAAGCAGCTTTACTAGCGAATGTATGAACAGTCCCATATTCATTTCACCTCACTTCTATCTTCTTGTCAAAAACCAACACGTGGAAGAAAGCCATACAAATCTCTCTCTCTCTCTCTCTCTCTCTCTCTCTCTCTCTTGTTTTATATATCGTGGGAAATAGAAGAGACAGTAAGTGAGAAAATAAGAGTAACCCACAATTCTTCTTCGTTGGTCATTGAATTTACGAGAGAAAGAAGACGAGAATTTGTTTTCGAGTTTCTAACGAATACCCCTCCAATTAATGATTAATATCTTTTTTTTCTTTTCAACGCATAAAATTAATGATTAATCGACAAAGAACTCAGGAAATGGCGCCATACATACATACATAATAAACAGCCGAGGAGGAATGCTTCAAAGGACATGAAGGGAATGGGACGCAACATAACAATGTTATGTTTATGATATTTTATTGGATTTATTTACTTAGAGCAGTTGAGGAATCATATATCATCTTACATTAACTATACGTCTTATATCATTTTTATTATAAATATGCATCAACTTTTTTATTTACTTTAAAAATATTTTGAAAGCTATAAAGAGAAATATTTTTATTAGAAATAATTTCATTAATTAAAATCACCTATGACTTAAATTTTTTTTAATTATTGACTTTTATAGGTTCTAATTCTATATATTTTGTCACCAATTATAATCCTTAATAATGTGTTTAAAAACCATTGTTCTATCAAGCGGCAAACTGTGGGCATGTTCAAATTCGGTTCAATTTAATTCGATTTTAAAAAAAATAAATCAAATTTAAAATAAATTTATTTTATTTTATTCAAATTAAAATAAATTTGTTTTATTTTATTCAAATTAAAATAAATTTATTTTTTATACGAATCAAATTAAATTAATTAATTTTGTTTGAGTTTTGTTTTGAAACAAAATAATTAGTATATAGCGTGGAATCTTAAATTGAGATATTCATTCTTAAAAGTACATTAATAATTTATGAAATCATACAATAAGAGGAAATTCTATTATCAAGTGATCACATTGACTAATAATCTCTATATATACCATTTAGATTATTAATTCATAATCCGTGCTCGACTCTCCTAATCTTTATTTAATTTTATGCGAATTTTAAAGAAGTAAATTTGATTATATCTCCTGTTGAAGTCTTCTTTTTTGTTTAACAGTATGGTACCTTACATTCTTTCTTAACATTATTTCACAATCTATGAATTACTTACACAACGATACTTGTCATTATTCTTAAGGAATAAAGTCATGCTATCGAATAGTATATTAAACAAGAACATGTATTATTTAAAATAAATTATAATTATTAATTTTGCAATAATATGCCGGTTGATGAAAAAAATAAATTATAAAAAAGATATTGTGATACATTCTTAACTTTTAAAAAAATAACAGTTATTTTTTAATTTTTAAATATTAAATATCTTAAATTTTAAGAAGATACATATTTGACTTAATTCAATCAATTTCACATGTTATAATATTATAATTTTAGTCCATAAATTTTTTAAAGTTAAGTAATAAAATGAGATATAATTTTTTCGTAATTAATAATTTAATTTCAATTAGTTTTAATACATTACTTATCAGAGATTAAAATATTAAAATTAAAAATATATTATTTTATTTTTTTAAACTTAAAATAATGTTTATTTTTTTTGTCTGAATATGACTTGAAATTTGAATATGAATAATATGTTTATTTTTTAATATTAAATGTCTGAATATAAATAATAAGTTGTTTGTTTTTATAAAAATAAAAAATCCGAGGTTGATGTATTGACATATATATTCTAAAACATCATATATTAATATATTGAGTTATTGACATATATAAATATTAAGTAATAAACTAAGAGTATTATTAACCGATAAAATATTTAAATTATTCAGACATTTTTAAAAATTTAAGTCAAATTTTTTTAACTTAATTATAATCAAATATTTTTAACAAATATTCAAACATAAATTAAAAAACAAATGGCTTTTAATAAAGAGTAAGTACTACAACTTGAAATGTATCCTTAAATTTTAATATTTATTCTCAAAATATTTTTAAGTTCATCCTCACAACACTAAGAGGATAATAAGTACGAATTCGTTACAGTAAGTTCAAAATCAAAATTGGCAATTTACAATTAAGATGCTACGTGAAATAAGCTATTTAGTATTTACATAAAGTTTGTATTAGAAGAAGGAAGAAGGAAATTATCATCCGTCAAATTGCCGTCAACACGTACCAGTTGAAACAATGGACGCCGTCATCCATCGTTAGCAGTACAAGATTAATTAAGAAAAATTAAAGCCTTTATTCGTTCTTAAAAAAAGGTTTTTATTTTTTATTTTTATTTATTTTCGAAGCAATTTGTATATATGCTGAAGCACCAACACTGCGTCGAATATTTTCACGCCATCTCCGTTCTCTTCACAGTATTCTGAAAAAAATCTGGTGCTCGTTTAGCTTTTATCGTCGATTTATAAGATTCCGAGTTGAGAAAATCGGCGGTACCGTAGTCATCAATGCTTTTAATACTTGCCTACGAATTCCCTGAATATTTTTCTGATCGTTAAAACCCTAAGAAATTAATTTTGTTCATTTGTATTTCAGTTATGTTTGGTTAGGGGTTATAAGTAATCACCATCGAAGCAGGGAAGAGAAAAAGGCCGGGTAAGGGTTTATGTACGTACAGCTTAGCATTGGACTGTGGTTGCTGGGAAATTATATATGCAAAAATAAATTAAAATGTCAAGTTTGCATTACAACTAATTTGCACTTGTTTGGCTCCAAGCTTCTTTTGCTATGATATTGTTAGGTGAGCTTATTTTGGTTGTGCGCTTCTGTATTCTTGTAAAGTTTATTTTCTCTGATGCAATTTGTTTATTGTGCAGTGGTGCATGTCACTGCTTAGAAGTGTCATTCATAAGTTGTGTTTAGCTTATGCTGGCATGGTCATGTTGATTCACTCATCTGTGGTTTATAATTTTGTGCTGATTATTTTCATGTATCTTATCCACATTGTAATGGTTTGTTGCCTCTATGTTTGCATTGACAGACTTAACATTGGGAGAGAAGCCAAATCATTAAGACATTATGGGATTTGATAATGAGTGCATATTGAACATTCAATCTCTCGCTGGAGAATATTTCTGTCCTGTTTGTCGTTTGCTTGTTTATCCGAATGAAGCGTTACAGTCACAATGCACTCATCTATACTGTAAACCTTGTTTGACATACATTGTGAGCACCACCCAGGCATGCCCTTATGATGGTTATTTAGTGACAGAAGCAGATGCCAAGGTTCTCTCTTGCACTGTTATTGTCTTTCTTGTTCTCCTAGGAAAATGATGCGTCTTATTGATATATTGTCCATTTAACTGCTCATTGCAGCCACTAGTAGAATCGAATAAAGCACTGGCTGAAACCATTGGGAAGATAACTGTTCATTGCTTATTCCATAGAAGTGGGTGTACATGGCAGGGTCCTTTATCTGAGTGCACGTCCCATTGTTCTGCGTGTGCCTTTGGCAATTCTCCCGTCGTGTGTAACAGGTGTGGAATTCAAATTGTCCATCGTCAAGTACAGGAACATGCCCAAAATTGTCCTGTAAGTTGAAGTATGCATTTTATATACAGAAAGTGAGTACACTGATGTTTTAGCAATTTTGGTAGTTTGATTCTTTTTCTTAATACTCAATGATAGGGTGTCCAGCCTCAAGCACCACAAAATGAGGGTGTTCCTGATGCTGGCACCACAGGTGCAGCAAGTACTGGTGAGCAGACCCAGGCTGCCACTCAGGCAGGAGTGACTGCTTCTCAGGTCCAGACACAAACTACAGCTACACCACCTGGAAAAGACCCCAACCAGCAACCCAGTTCAAATTCTCAACCCCAAGCTGTACTGCAGGCTGCTGTGCCTACTACAGAGCAATGGTATCAACAGCAACAGCAGTACCAACAATACTACCAGCAGTATCCTGGTTACAACCAATATCAGCAGAATTATCAGCAATACTACCAGCAACAGGCAGTTCCACAGTATCAACAACAGCATTTGCAGGTTCAACCTCAGGGTTACATGCAACCACAGCCTCAATCTCAACCCCAAATGCAGCCACAGGCACAGGTTCAGGCTCCTGCTCAGTCCCAACCACAACTTCATCCCTCACATCCGTCTGTTCAGGCACCTGTTGCTGCTCAACCTCAGAACCAGACCCCAGTCAATCAACAGCAGCAAACTCAACCTCTACATCATGGGCAGTCGCTTCCTCAGCCTCAGGCTTATCCCCAAACTCAGCCTCAGTCTTATCCTCAGCCTCATACACAACCCCACTCAATTCAGCCTCATCCCCAACATATGCAACTGCTGCAGTATCAGCAACCACAGTCTCAGATACAACATGCGCAGCCTCAAATTCAGCATCCTGTTCCTCAACCTCAATCTCATCCACAGACACAGGTTCAACCTCATCCCCATCCTCAGTCCCATGGCCAACTCCACCCTTCACTACCCAACCAACCTCAGGCCCAGCATGCTGCAGTGAATGCAGTGATGGGCCATCATTCTTACCCACAACCCCAAACTCCTCAGCAAATGTCATTGAGCGGTCCACCCCAACATTCCATGTATATGCATCAACACACTGGAGCACAATCACAATTGCAGAATCAGTTTCCTCAACAAGCTTCTTCGATGCGTCCGCCCCAATCTCTGCCTGCAATTTCAAATCAGCAGCAGTCCACATTGCTGCCTTCACTAGGGCAGGTTGCAAACATCCCTCCGGCCCAGCAGCTGGCAGTTCGCCCTCATGCTCATCAACCTGGAGTTCCGGTGACCCAGCATCTTGTTATGCAGTCGGTTCAACAACCCATACCTCATCAGTATGTGCAGCAGCAGCCTTTTGCTGGACAACATCAACAGGGTCCTTTTGTGCAGCAACAGCTGCCTGTGCAGTCTCAGTTACATCCACAGGGTCCGTCTCATTCATTCCAGCAACATCTTCATGCCTATGCACAACCACATCAGAATGTTGCTCCAGTGCATGGCATGCAACCCCATCAACCTCAAAATCCTGGACAGACTATGACTTCAAATCACAGAGTACAAGCCCAGTCTTATCAACAATCTGCCAATAGTCTGCAGGGTAGACCAGCTCAGCTTGGTGCAAACCAGTCATTGCCAAATCAAAGTAATTTTCCCTGGAGCAACAACCAAGTGCAGTTGTCCTCTGAACAACAGTCTGGGGCATCTTCAAAATCAGCTATGTCTGATAAGCAGGAAATTGCTGAGAAATGTGCACATGAGAGAGAAGCTGAATCATCCTCTGAGAAAACTGCTAAAGCTGATAATGTGGATGCAACTTCTGGTGCTCAAGCTGATGCAGTCGGGGTGAAAATCCCAAAATCTGAAACTGATGTAAAGTTAATGGTTAATGAGATCAAATCTGAAGTTGAAGAAAAGACTAATGTGGTTGATACTTCTGCAAAGGACTTCGTTACAGACCTTGAGCCACATGCAGCAGAAAATGCAGAGCCTGTAAATAGGAAGATGGTGAAGGAAGAGGTTATAGAAAATGTTGAGGACCAGAAAGCTTCAGCTAATGTTGACCATAAAAAAGAGGAGCATTCTGTGCCCAAGGAAGTTCAGGACGGTCCTCTTCTTAAAGTTCCCACAATGCAGGAAGGTGCACAACTTTCAGAACAGAGTGGCAAGCTGCAGAAAGAAAAATTTTTTCCTCAAGCACAGGGTGTTTCTCAAGGTACTGGAGCTGTTCCTCTGGCTGGTCAGGTGCAAGCTGGAGGTTTTTTTGCAGTCCCCGTCATCTTTTTATGGATCCTCTACTCTTCAACAAAGGCCTGCTGCGCCTTCGATGCTCCAAGCTCCTCCTCCTGGAGTAGTACATCAGACACAAGCACCAGGGCACCCTTCTACTCAGTTTAGGCCATCTGTGCCCAAGCCTCAGGGTCCTCAAATGCCTCCTGGAGGCTTTCCAGTTTCAGGTCCTGCAGCATCCTTTGGAAGGGGACCTGGTCACCACGGTCCTCACCAGCATAGCTTTGAACCACCGTCTGTTGCACCTCAAGGGCTTTATAATCTAGGCCATCCACCTTCGTGCCACATTGGGACCACCAGATTATCACATGGTGATCCTGTTGGAGGGCCGCCACTGCACGCAGGACCTCCTAGTGCATATGGCCCTGAGGGTCAGAAACAACCAAGTAATTCAATGGAAGCAGAAATGTTTGCAAGTCAGAGGCCTGGCTACATGGATGGCAGACGACCTGAGTCACATTTTCATGGTTCACTAGAGCGTAGTCCACTTGGACAGCCATTGGGCTTGCAGGCTAACATGATGAGAATGAATGGGGATCTGGGTCCTGAGTTGCGGGATGAGAGATTTAAATCTTTTCCAGATGAGCGTTTGAATCCATTCCCCATTGATCGAGGAGAGTTTGAAGACGATCTCAAGCAGTTTCCCAGGCCTTCTCATTTCGATGTTGAGCCTGTTCCCAAACTCGGGAGTCACTTTCCCTCATCAAGTCCCTTTGTCAGGGGTCCTCATGGTTTTGGAATGGATATGGGACCGAGGCCATTTGAAAGGGGACTGAACTACGATCCAGGATTGAAATTGGATCCGATGGGTGGCTCTGCCTCATCAAGATTTTTGCCTTCCTATTATGATGATGCAGCAGGGAGATCAGATTCTTCTCACCCTCTTCCGGAATTTCCTGGACCAGGTCCTGCATATGGTCGGCAGCGTGTCGGTGGCTTGAGTCCTAGAAGTCCATTCAGAGAATATCCTGGGATACCTTCACGTGGGTTTGGGGGACTTCCTGGGAATCTTGGCAGCAGTCGATCAGGGCGAGATGATATTGATGACAGGGAATTTCGTCGATTTGGTGATCCAATTGGCAATTCATATCATGAAAGTAGGTTTCCTGTTCTGCCAGGCCATATGCGAAGGGGTGAGTTTGAGGGGCCTGGTAGAAGTGGTGATTTGATGGGCCAAGATTTTCTGCCTAGCCATTTACGTCCTCTTAATTTACGGCTGGGAGAGGCAGGTGGGTTTGGTGGCTTTCCTGGTCGTGCTCGGTTGGGAGACTTGGGTGGACCGGGGAACTTCCCTCATCCTCGGCTTGGTGAGCCTGGATTCAGAAGCAGCTTTTCTCGCCAGGGTTTTCCAAATGATGGTGGAATCTATACAGTTAAGAATCCATTGGTTATTTCTGTTTGTACTGTATGTTTGCATTTACATTTGACTCTGTGTCTTTTCTAGTAGAAGCCCATCATAGATTTATTTCTGTTTGGTAACTTCAGGGTGAGATTGAGTCTTTGGAAAATCCAAGAAAGAGGAAGCCACCAAGCACGGGATGGTGCCGCATTTGTAAGGTTGACTGTGAAACTGTCGATGGTTTGGACCTGCACTCGCAAACAAGGGAGCATCAAAAGATGGCTATGGATATGGTTGTAAGCATCAAACAGAATGCAAAGAAACAGAAGTTGTATGTAGCTTTGGCTTTATTGTACATTGCAGTACTTCATTCTTTCAGATATTCATATTGATTCTTTTATGGGTTAGAATCTTTTCTTACTTTTGCATTTGTTGGTTTATAGAACTTCCAGTGATCATGGTTCAACTGATGATGATGCAAACAAGACAAGGAAGGGCACTTTTGAGGGCCGTGGGAAAAAGCATTAAGTTATAGTGGCTACTGCAAGTTGGATCTTATTGCTTGCTTTGCGGACGGGTTGATTTTGTTCTTTTGGTATTTTGCAATTAGCAGAATAGGTGATTGACCCTTTCATGCCTCTTTTCTGCTTTCTGGGTGGTTTATGCTAGTCTTGTTATTTCAGGTTGCTGCCATGTTAAGGAGATGGTTTTTGGAACTGAAGTTCAATGGCAGTTAAGTTTGTTGATTTTCAATTATTTTATTAAACTGGGCTTATTTTCATGTTAACATTAGCATTATCCAGTTAGTAGTTGGTATCATTCTATCAGCTTTATATGTGATGCTTACCTGTAACCGTTTGAGATGGCATTTTGTTATGGTCTTTTTGTATCTTCTTAATCATCAAATGTTGTGGACACTTTTAGGAGGTTCTGAGTGTTTAAAAATATATATTTTTGTCCAATATAACTAGTCTGCTTTTATCGTTGTTATTTGCTCTCTCTGTCAAAACTTCTCTAGGATACTACTAATATTGTCTCTTGCTTTGACTTAGGACACTCTTTTTCATCTTGTTTGGAAACTGAAGATATCTGTTGTGCTAAACTAGCTGGATAAAATTTGTGGTTTTTTTCAACTAAACTGCCATTTTTCCTCCTATGATTTTGCTCCATAACACTCTTAGGTATTACATTCTCTTTTATACAATAAAGTTTGTTGAAAATGCATCTGTACTGGAAAGGTAACTCTGATAACATGAATACTGGGAAGAGAAATTTAACTGTAAAGGCTTGGGGAATATTTTGTGAAGAAATGAACTTATGACATCTTTCAGAGATGGTAGAACATATTTAGATGTGATTACTTGTAAATGTTCTAGAATACGTGTTCCTTGTTTACTTCATACTGTTTATAAGGACTTTCTGATAATGCATTTAATGTATATGACACCAGTGATTTCCCGAATGTTGACTTTATAAATTCAGGTTCTTGGGATCCAGTCTTTTTACTTGTGCTAGATATGAATTGTGACTTTCTGCTATTCAACAGTAGTTCAACTTGTCATTATCAAATTCTTTGAGGGCCCTACTGGAAGAATTCTTTAAGATTTTTTTCTCCTTAATACTGTCAAGATGGGACAACTGTTATCAAGGATAGGCTGATAAAACTGAACATTTTGCAAGACTTTCAGGAGGATTATCATTAGTAGTTGCAACTCAAGTGTTCTGGAGGAAGATTTAATTTTATCCAAATGCATGTATGTAGCATGTGACTGTTACATAACTAGGGGGACATTTCATGGGATCCTCTGTTCTAGACAGATGAGTGCTACATAAAATGATTATTGGGCCTTATTGTTAAATAATCAACCCTAAAATATTTTGCTTGATAGACTGGATTTTTTAAGGAAATTTACACACTGACTCTTAGTTACACAAAATAGCAAGAGAAAATTAGAAGTAGAAGAAGCCAAAGCAAAGCTTTGTTACATTTGTTTCTCATGTCAGTTGGTGGTAGCTTCATCAAATTACCCGTTGTAAAGTGTTGTATCCCAATTTTTAAGACGCCCTTCTGAGGCTATGCAGTGAAACCAATTAGTGTGTGATAGCCTTTTCACATCCCTTGGGTAGTATATTACAACCTTGATACTCCAGATATAGTAAATTGTTTTAACTGAGGAGTGACATATTTCAGTACCTATGCTATCAGAATCTACATCCTTCTAGCTGGTATATCTTGGAGCAAATTATTGGTTTATTAGCTGGATTTTGAAAATACTGCTTTTTGAGTGGTGTTACATCATGGAAGTTGATTCTTTTGTTGATATCATTTTATTAAATTTGAGGCCTCATGCATAATAACATCACAAGTTATTTTAGCTCACTAGAGTTAATTTTTTCTTTCTGTTGAAATTTTTTTTTCTATAATAGATGTTTTCAATTCGACCCTTCTTTTTACGGCAAAGCAGACAACATACAGGCTGAAAGTTCAGTGGAAAGGTTTACTCGATCATCTTGTTTAGATTTGGTAAGATTGTGTTCAGTGTAAGGATTTTGTTTGTGGTGAAAATTTTCCTTTTAGCATTGATTTTGGAATTGGTTGCACGTGGGAGATTCTATTCCTTGTTTCACATCGATTTGAGTTGTTTAATTCTACTTTCCCACTGTCAAGAGTTCAGTTGATGGAATTTTAGGTACTTTATCAATCTTAGGAAAGAAAGCTTTATATCAAATTTTATCAAATGTTGTAATACAACATAGGTCAATTTGCTGTCCTGGTGATTTGATCGTGATTTACATTTTTCTCCTCAAGTTCCCTAGCTACAAGATTTTATCCCTTGCCTTCTATGCAGCCATATACATATAAGATGTTACAATAGGTGGTTTGATAGAAACTGAGGGTAAATCTAAGATGATCTCAAATATTGGAGCAAATAACTGGTTATGTGACTGATTATATGGTCAAATGAGAACACTCGTTTTTTTTGACAGTGGAACATGTAAATAGTTATTAAATTTATGTTCTCTTTAGGCCTAGTGGCAGACTACATCAGTAAGATTAGCTTCTTGTGAAACCAGCTAGAGTAAAATTGCTAACATTATTCAGTGTTTGGTATCTGCCATTTCTGCACTTTGTGAACAAAATTTCTTCTTGTGTTGAATTATATTGGGTCTGGACTTTATTTTCTTTCATTGATTCTTTTGCGTTCTCTGTTTTCTATTTTTGCTAATTTACTGGGTTCTGTGTTATATTTTTTTGTTTGCAGCTAATTAACTTTCTATTGTAAATAATCATTTTTTGTTTGACTTCAAGACTGACCAACTTGTTTTACTTTATTAGATTCTCATTATAATTAACTTTTTCTGGTTTCTTGTTGGCAATTTTAATTGTACATATCTAAATGAACTTGAATATGATTAGATCTTGATGTATATAAACCATTACAGTATACCATTCTATTGATTTAAAAATTTTGTATATCCCCTATTTGAGGGGAAAATTTTCTCATATTTTTTTTGCATTTTTGTGTTTTATTTTTCTTAAAGTCTTGTTTCTTATGATCCCAATACCTCATGTCAAACCGATTGAATGGTCACCAGTATACTATACAACTGTTAGTGAGTAATGATTGAAGTTCATATTCCTGGATGTTGCGCTTTAACTGTAGCTTTTAGTTTGCCATTTGAGCATGAGAGTTTAAATCAAATTGCTGTATTTTCTTTTTCTTTTTAAAACTAATAAATTTAGATTTATGATCCTTTATGACCAGGGACTGAACCAGAAATGTTGTACAATAATTAATTTATGCATTACTGTTGTCTTTGGTAGACTTTATTATTCTTTTGAAAAAAATTGTTTGAAATGAAATATTTAATATTTTAGAGAAAATTAAAGAGGGTTTGAGCTAGTATAGAGTAGCAAAAACAAAAAGAAAACAAAACAAGAAAACCTCAACTTCTTGGATCAAAGTGGTTGCATGCTGAAGTATTTTATTGCAGTAATAAGGTTAAACAAGTGATAGTGTGTATGGATAAAAGAAGAGAGTGGACATTTTTGAATGAAATGAAAATATTTAGGACAGTTCTGATAATTCAAAAAATGTTTTGAGAGACTGGAAGAGGCAATGTGTTTAGATAAAAGAAGAGAGGGGCATCTTGAACAAAATGAAATATTTAGGATATGTTTGATAATTTACAAAAGCATTATCAAAGTCTAGAAGGGGCATCCGTCCATTGTTGGCCTAATGTGGCTCCAATCCATGTTTATGACACTTATTAATAAGTTATCATCATTAATAATATATGGCCTTTTATCTGCCATGTTTGAAAATAACCGAGTAGCAAAATTTTAAGCGGACTTGTTCCAGTAAGAAACCTCAATCCATTTCATAATTGTACTGATAACTCTTTTAAGCAATTGAATACTATTGCCATTACTTACAATCTGGTTAAGTTTTGCAATTCTCATTCCTTTGAGAATCTCTTAGTGCTTTATAGACTATTTTGTCATATTTTCTTGTGAAAATCGGGGCTTTAACCGAAGTTATAGGACAACCTCTGCAATGTTGGGTGGCAATTCTGGATGGGAAATCATGCTTCTTCATGTGTTTTCTCCAGGTTTGCAGTTTTATTATTGACCCTTTTCTTATTGGGATCTTCCTCTTTACAATAGCTCTTTCCATATGGCCATGTTTTTCATTTTACTTTGAAGATTAAAGAGTTTGGTCTTTGAAATTGTTAATTGAATCATATTGGTCATCAGTATGTAGCAGAATGTATAGGTCAGGCCCATTAGATAGAGATTATTGATTCTGGATAAAGATAATTTTATGACACGAAATAGTAGATTAGTTATTTGAATGGCATATATCTGTTTGGTGAGGCCACGAAGCTGCAATGGTGTTACAATTGGTTGTCACCAATGACTTTCCTGCTGCACTTGGCTCTTTTATTTATTTTATTCTTTTACATACATACATCAAGCCATTGTTTGACTTAAATATATGGTCATACTTGGCTTGGCCTAGGGATGTTGTGGCTCACTTGAGCTGTATTCTGTACACGCTTGATTTTGGAGATATCCGCCTGAAATGCAGTTTCCAATTCGGTGATAACTGGTGAATGTAAAAGGTTTTTATATCAGCTGTGCATCGCCAACAACAAAAAAGAAAACAGATGAGGAAACAACAGGAATATATATATAAAACAAAAAGGAAACATGTAGAAACTTTAAACCTTAGAGCACCATAAAAGATTGCCGTGACCAGGTCCACATCTTGGAATTTTCTTTGTTGCTGCTTCTTGATTAGTTATTGTCATGAATTTTCTTAGAACTGGAAAGAGCTTTAAGCAGCATGAGTTTAGTAGCAGTTTTACGTGATCTGCGTAACTTTCCATATCATATAATACGTAACAATTGCTGAATTAAGAGTTTAGAGTTCTCAAGGTTCTGTTAAGTACTTAGTGATTTTAGGACTATCCTGAGTTATTAGAGGGACTGGCTTACTGCTATTTATTCATGAATTCATTCAGCTAACTAAATTCTTTTGATTTGTTAGATAGATATTTTGTTTCAATGATTTGATTTGTTTACATTTTCAAAATTGTAGATAGAGAAAAGAGATTAAATCATTTTCTTTAGACATATCTTTGTATATTTGTAGATGTACTTGTTTGTTTGAGATGGTTTTTCTACAACTGCATTGTGCTGTGTTATTTATTATTCAGACAGCAAATATATGTTTTGGACAGTGTTATATATGTTGAAATGATGGTTTTCCATTGTTTGCTGTAAGAATTATTTGGGACAAGTAGTTGTAGAAAAAGTGTCCAGTAACTTGTACCTGAATTTGATATGAATAAGTTGATGGTGATACTTCTTATCTGTGAAGCGGCGGGCAAGAATTTTAAAGTTGTTGAAAACGGGACGATTCCCCAAAATGTGTTTTATCATACCTTTCAGAGCCATATGTAGGGGTATTATTCTCACGTGGGTACTCCCGTGTGAGTTCTACTTTGTTCTTGGTTCCCTTTTTACTTTTGAAAGATTAGTTTGGTTTAGTTGTGTGTGAGGTTATGTTCGAAGGAAAGACTTTTATCCTCCTTTTAAATTGGAATTTTAACTTATGCCCACATTCTAAGCACTTTTAGCTCATTTGTCCAAAAGTCTAAATACAAATAAAATATAATTATATTCAATAAAAGCGTGAAATCCATAGATTTCTTATAAATAACACCAGTGCTCACATTTTATTGGTCAATTTGGAGACCTCACATTTTAGATTAATGTTATTTTAGTAATATCTCAAGAAGGTACTTTAGGAATTCGCATTCCTGAAGCTTTTTGATTTTTAATTTTAAAATTTAAATTCTCCAACTAACCCAATTGTTATCAAGTGGTGGGATCTTGTAGCGACTCTCTCTGCCCTGCCCTGCCCTGCCCTGCCCTGCCCTTGGTTGGTTTGCAAGGTACAGACAGCGAAGACTTGTTCTCGGAATCTTTGCCAGTGTAAGAACAATTGTTCCCATCTCATGAACACTATGTGTATTCTTTACTCTTTTTTTTTTTTAATTTTTTGTTCTTTTCTTGGATATGCGTGTGTAATATATATATATCCACATTTTTTGTGCGGTGAAAATGATGAATCTTTTTTTTTTTTTTATAATTTGGAAATTGAAATTAAATTTTTTAACCCTCAATTTCATCTTGCATTTCATTTCTTCTTGCTATGCTACTACGAATTAATAATATATTCTCCCACCCTAGCCTGACCGACTCTCTGTCCAATTTTTTAGTTTCAGGTGGGAGCTGAAACCTGAAAATCATGGAATATTATTTTTATTTGTATCCAACAAATGGAGGAGTTTATTAGCTTCATTTCTCTCCTTCAATGAATATTACACGCTCTTAAGAAATTAGGTTTTAATATGCGGAATTTCTTTATTTCAAGATGTTGATGTTTAAATTATATTTTATTTTGGTTTTAATCATTGAGTTCCTTATTATTATTATTATTATTTTTAATCCTTTCTCAAATAGCAATCGTTTATCCTTTTCCTTTAAAGAGACAACAACGGACAGTTCTTGAATTTCGGTGAAACAATAAAGAACAATACATTTGTATTATTTGAATTACTTGTTATTTTGTTTAAAATAGGAAATCATGCCAGGACTTATTTCTGTTTTTTGGTTAAAATTTAGGGATCATTGACCTGCCCACTGTTGGAATTGGGAAAGACCTATTTGAAGTTACCTTTTCATGGTGGGGTTGGTTTTTTCCTTCTTTTTTTTTCAAGAATTTTTTTTTTATATAAATTCTAAAACAAGAAAATTCCAATTCTGCCTAATATTGTGTGTCGGGTTTATACTGTAAATTTTTTAAATGACTCTACCGATTAGTAATCACATATTTATTGTCAATTTCATTAGAATAAAGATAATTTCGTTAATTTTTTAAAGTTGAAATGATTTTAAAGGGTAATTTAGGTATTTGAATATAGGAGGTGCAAGGTTTATTTAAAATAAATCAATAAAAACTATATATCCTTTAATTTAAAATTACTAATTAAGGAAATTTTTTGAAAACAATTCGGAACCGGAGCTCTAGGTTTTGGTTCGAATCTCAATGCTTTGCCAGCTCTCGATTTCTAGTTGGAGTGAGCTAGCCGGCACGTGCTGTTGCCAAACCAAGTATTTACCGGTTACAGGTCAAAAAAGCCTGTTCTCATGTACTACGCAGGCCCAAAATAAGCACGTTAACGACGTCGTCTCCTGTATCTTAAAACCCAACAGGCGGCGGCCGGTTGGTTAGTTGCCTCCAGCTGTATCCACCAATTTGAATTTCAAAATTTTTTCTACAAACTCACCTTTTAACGGTTGCTTTTGTATCCGTTAAAACCTTGAAGTGGCAGCCTTGTGACCGTCGATTCTTCTTCATTCATTAATTAAATAAATATTGAAAAGAAGCCCTCAAAACATCTCATCCCTCTGTATAAAAAACCTCTCAATCTCCATTTTCACATCCAATCGCCTCTCTCTCTCTTTCTTTTCATTTCAAATCTCTTCAGCGCTTAGGTTCAAATTCTCTTCTTCTCCTCTCACAGCCAAGAAAAATACAAAAAATGCGTGAAATCCTTCACATCCAGGGTGGTCAATGCGGCAACCAAATCGGTGCCAAGTTTTGGGAAGTGGTCTGTACCGAGCATGGCATAGACTCTACCGGACGCTACGGTGGAGACTCAGACCTTCAACTTGAAAGAATCAATGTCTACTACAACGAAGCCAGTTGTGGTAGGTTCGTCCCGCGTGCTGTTCTCATGGATTTGGAGCCCGGAACCATGGACAGCGTTAGATCTGGTCCTTATGGTCAGATTTTCAGGCCAGATAACTTCGTTTTTGGCCAGTCTGGGGCTGGAAACAACTGGGCTAAAGGTCATTATACTGAAGGTGCAGAGTTGATCGATTCTGTGCTTGATGTTGTCAGAAAGGAAGCCGAGAACTGTGACTGCTTGCAAGGTATATCTTTTTTAACAAACTTTTTTTTCTTACTTTTTTTTTCTCTTTCGGTGGTTTGGGTTGCCGATGTGTTGTTTGGGTATTTGCAGGGTTTCAGGTGTGCCATTCATTAGGGGGTGGAACTGGGTCGGGAATGGGAACGCTGTTGATTTCCAAGATAAGGGAAGAATACCCAGACAGAATGATGTTGACATTCTCTGTGTTTCCGTCTCCTAAGGTGTCTGATACGGTGGTGGAGCCATACAATGCTACTTTGTCTGTTCATCAGCTTGTGGAAAACGCAGATGAGTGCATGGTTCTTGATAATGAGGCTCTATATGACATTTGCTTCCGGACGCTTAAGCTCACTACTCCCAGCTGTAAGTTTTCTTTTGTTTTTTTATGGGATCTGTGACACTAATAGGCCCATTCTTCATTTTGCTGTTTGTAGTTATCTGTGACATAGGGGGACTGCCTAGAATCTGGTATTTTATAGTGGTTAGAGCTAGATCTGGTGTGTAATTGAGTTGAGCTAAATCACCTTCTATTAGGTCTTTTCTGTATCGTTCCATTAGGATGTTTATAATACTTAGTAGCAAACTGCTCTGTGAGCTATTATTGTGCAGCTCTGAGATATTAAATGTGCGTTGTGGCCAGTGAAATCTGTTGTTTGCTTTCTGTTATTTGCTGAGAAAAAGGATGGTTTACTGACTAAGTTTGTTATGGTTCATTATGGCAGTTGGTGATCTAAATCATCTTATTTCTGCAACAATGTCCGGTGTTACGTGCTGCCTGAGGTTCCCTGGTCAGCTTAACTCTGATCTGCGGAAACTTGCTGTAAATCTGATCCCATTTCCTCGTCTCCACTTTTTCATGGTGGGCTTTGCTCCTCTCACTTCACGTGGGTCGCAGCAGTATCGTGCTTTGACAGTTCCTGAGCTCACCCAGCAAATGTGGGATGCAAAGAACATGATGTGTGCAGCTGATCCACGACATGGCCGTTATCTAACAGCGTCAGCAATGTTCCGTGGTAAGATGAGCACAAAGGAAGTAGATGAGCAGATGCTTAATGTGCAGAACAAGAATTCTTCGTACTTTGTTGAATGGATTCCCCACAATGTGAAATCTACAGTTTGTGATATCCCTCCCGTTGGTCTGAAGATGGCATCCACGTTCATTGGCAATTCCACATCCATCCAGGAAATGTTTAGGCGTGTGAGTGAACAATTTACAGCCATGTTTAGGAGAAAGGCTTTCTTGCATTGGTATACTGGTGAGGGTATGGATGAGATGGAGTTCACTGAGGCCGAGAGCAACATGAATGATCTTGTATCGGAATATCAGCAATACCAAGATGCAACAGCAGATGAGGAAGGAGAGTACGAGGACGAAGACGATCAGTATGCTGAAGAGTATCAGCAGTAATATCTTTATTGGATTGATTTCAGTAATTGCTGCTTGGCAGCAATTCTTTTCAACCTCAACCTCCAGTTGGTGGTTTTTTGTCATGATTTAGGTGTCTCAAAGCAAGTAAAAATAGCTTTTCATTTTGCTGGAACCCTTGTATGAACTTAATTTTCATTTTGGAATTTAAGAATTGGCAATTCTCTCCTGTTTTCTTCTTATCTTGTTCTGGTTTATGTTATGTTATATTATGTTGTGGTAACTTCCTTTTTCACAGAGACATGTTTGGCTAAGTGAACAGAAACAACTTCATTGTGATAATAGAAGAAAAAGAACCCGAGTCTATGGTCTCAATTCTTTTCCATCCGTCCATTTTTTCTATATATTGCATAATGCAAACTGTTTTTAAGTAATTGATGTATTTGTCATTAATTTCGATAATCAAATAGACTAATTTCAAATTTTGTATGATTTTTGACGTCTGATTAATAAAATATTACATCGTTATTGAGATAATCATCTGCGATGCGATACACACTCTTTTAATTGCATTTAGCAATATATAGAAAAATGAAAAATTGTGATGAGTTAATAATTTTTAGAGTGTGTAGTTGTAACTTAGCAGTTACTTAACGCGCCTACCAAAAGGAAAAGAAAATTAATTACTTAAAACCTAATTTAGTAACGTAGACATAAAAATTTAAATATATTCTATGTTTTTGTTTTAACAGCTTATCTGTCATTATTGTTGTCACATCACCTCATATACTATAAATAAAATTTTTTATTTTTTTTATGCATCTTAAATAATCCAACTCAATAAAAGCTGAGTTTAAACCTTTTGTAATACACTCATTTTTTTATTTTAAGTTTTGCTCAAATCACAAAATAGTAATCGAGTTCAAGGTATTTTAGTCGTAAATTTGCTTAAAATATTAAATTTCCGTTTAAAAAAAAGATATTATCATATATCTCTCTAAAATTTCAAAAGCATTATCTTTGTATCACAAACCTCTCATAATATTTGTGTTGACTGTTAATTAGCTATTAGTTTCAAGGATAAATTGAATAAAATTAAATGATATTTTTTTTATGGCTTTTGCCTTGAAAAATCAGGGACGTACTTTACTCATTTCAATTAGGTGAAAACTCTTTATTAAAAAGATAAAAAATAAAATGTAGCCTTTCGTACTCATCTTAAGTACAAAATACGTTACATTAAAAATCTGATTAAACGATAAGGAAGGAAGAGATTTTTTATGAAGAGAAGGAGGGTGAACATTGTGAAAACAGCTATGAGAACGCAAACGAAATCAAATTCCAACAAAAGGGATTTAACTAAATTCTATGTGGGATGGATGATTTTGAGTCCATCAATAATTGTCACAATTAAGTAAATGTGATTGCGAGTCTTATTTATGTGAAAAGATTCGAAGAATGCCATTAATTTTGGCGTCACTTTTAATAGCATGTAATTACTAAATAAAGAGATAGCAAACTGATTTTTGAGGTTTTGAATTGAAAGTTGATACAAAACCTAGAATTCGATAGAGTTAAGAGTGAGAAAGAGTAAAATGATAAAGTTGAGGGGTGAGTATGGAGAGATAAGGAAGCTATTGGAGATGAAGTTAAAAATAGAAGCACTTCTAGTCATATTAGTATTGAAATTTGAAAGTGCAGAGTTTCGAATTGTGAAAATTTTGAGAAATGGTGTATTGGAAAGATAGTTCACAACTTTGGACAGAAACAATGCGTTCAAACAGTGGAGTTACGGGTCTTACCATTATTTTATTACGTGATGTGTCAAGGGAAGATTTGTAATATAAAAATAAAACCTTTTATTTAAGTGATACTTTTCAAAATCTCACTGAGATATATTATATCCCTAAAAAATTAGAAAAAGAAAAGACGTGTTGTGGTACACGACACCGTTTAATACGTAGTTAGCAATTTTAAAACTTACAAGTTGAGGGGCCAAATTACAAATAAAATATAAATCGTAAGCTCGTCTGAAACCTGAACAAAAGCGCAGCAGTCATTGTACACACAGAGAGTAGCAGCGAAGCATCCTAAAATGGCGACTAGTCTCGGAACCAGAGCTTCTCCCAATCAAACCCTAGGTCTATTCAGACTCTCACTAAACTTCCTCAAAAGCTTCAGTACTAGTTCAGCTTCTCCTTCGGCTTCGGCTTCAGCTTCAGCTTCAGCATCGGCTTCGAGGAAACCAAAACGAAGAAAGAAGAAGAACTTGTTCGAGGTGGTCCAGTTTTTGCCCAACTGGGGAATCGGTTATCACATGGCAAAAACTCATTGGACGAATGTCTCGTATGAGATCACCAAGATCAATCTCTACAAGGTTCTCTCGAATTTTATTTTCTTTCTTATTTTTTTCGTTTTCATTCTTTTGTTCGGTCTATCTGTGCTGATTCGTGTAATTGAGAATGAGATCATTATAAGTGTGGGTTTCTTTTTTATGTTTTTAATTTTTAAAAGAGTTTCTAGGGTTTAAGGGTTACACATTTTTGACATTTTGTTGCAGGATGGAAAGCATGGAAAGGCTTGGGGAATTGCTCATAAAGACGGTCACTTTCATTAATTTTTCCATTTTATTTATGTGATATATACAAACACACACACACACACACACACACACACACATATATATATTGATTCTGCTATTTAATTTTGGAAAAAAAATGTTATTGTTTCTTTTCCTTGCATAATAATTTTGTGTTTCACGTGTCTTTGTTTTATGAATTTCATAGGATTCTGTGGATAAGTTTAGGCGAACTTTTTCAAGCATTTGTTGCATCCTTGAGTGAACGCGTAGTTTGGGAAGCCCTCATGATACAAAATCCCTATGGGGCTGAGTGAGCAGGGAAAATTATGTTATGATTTTAATGAAACATACAAAATCTTATTTCTCTGTTGAAATTTGGATTTGGCTGTATGTGTTTACCAGAGTTTGTTTCAATTGCCACATTCTACTTTGTGGCTTCTGAGGTGAATTTAATACATGACAAAAATTGATTTAGATGATTAGAAAATTTAGTAACTTAGAAGTTCAATGAAGTATGTTTCTTTACGGAAAATAGAATAGCCAGAATTTTATGTAGCACCACTAGGGCAGGTGGCTAAGATTTTTGATGTCTATAATTTGATGATCCTCTTAGTGAGGGTTAGATTGTCCGCATTTGAGGGTGTGAATAGAGTAGATTATGGTGGGAGCAGTGAAACAGCTGAGTGAGAACTTATATGGCTAACTTTTAACTTCATTAGTATCAGGAGCAATTTTGATCAGTGCTGTATCATAAAAGTTGGTGACAGGTTATTTTTCATGCTGCTGTAAGCATGCATTAAACTATTTTGGAACTGTAAATAAAGTAACCAGGAAAATACTGTCACTGGTATTTATCTTATGTTCTAGGCCATAGTTGAAGAGTAATGGTGAACTTTGGATTTTTAATTGATGTGCAATTTATGACCAGTGTGGCTGCCTCTTAAGATGGACAATTTTCCTTTATTTTAGTTATGCTTGAAACTGAAAGAACTGCTAAAATATGTATCATAGTTACTGTCTGGTTGGTTTCTAAATTTGATGTTATTTTTTTCAGAATGAAGTTGATGTTGTTGTTGATTAATAATGCAGGCTTGCCAGTAGCAGATGCTCCCAAGAAAATAAGTGGAGTTCACAAGCGCTGTTGGAGGTACATTCCAGGCTTGATAAAGTCAATTGAAAACAAACCAAAGTCAGAAAATGCCCCAACTGCTGAAGTTCAAGCAGCTTGATGAATTCTCTTAAATTTTTGGTACTGTTGCCTGATCATTCATACTGTAGTGCCCTCATTGGTCAATGCCCTGTGTTTTGGAGTTGCACTCCATTCTTTAGATGTGATAGTGTTCTTCAATCATTCATTCATTTCTGTGTAACATACCCATGCCTTGAAGCCAGCTACACTGATAGAAAGGCAAGTGGTGGTCTGTAGTCAGAGTAATATAAAGCAATGGAGTTAACTGTTTTCTTCTATTGGAAGTGAACTGCAGTTTACACAATCCCAATATTTAAGGAATGTGGCTGGTTTTAGTTTATTTTTCTTCTTTTTGTTTTGTTTTTTAATTTTTTTATATTCTTCTCCAAGCCCTTAAAGAGTGTATGTTTATTTTATTGGCGTTGGTAAGGTACTAGTAAATGTAATGGACGACTTGATACTGCAAGTAGTTTTTGTTACATTAAGACATGGGTTGGAAGAGTATTGTTTTGCTCATTAACAATTTGCTTTTGTTGATTATTGTTTTTTCACGGGTGTATCTTGAAGAAGGTTGTGTTGTGTATGAATGCAGTGTGAGGATAGGTTATAGGTTAAATAATATTAGAGCTCAGTTGGTTTTAACTCTCTGTAGTGGTTCTTGTTTGTTTGGCCTACTGCCTCACCACTGCGGTGTTGTCTCTGATGTTTATGGTATTATAGGATTTATTATTGTACAGAATATCTCTAATGTCGTAGTTAGAACTTTTTATTGTGCAAAACATCCATCCCTTGTTGAAACATATTTAGTAAAGATGGATAAGTAATTGAGCTAGAACCCTGCTGATATGTTCTTAAAACTCATGATTGGATCAGCACTGATTCTCCTACCCCCATTTCCTTTCTGTAATCGATGCTGCACTTGATCCAGAAATAGCTGTACATTATCCCAGTAACGTCCATTGACACTCCATTTATCGAAGGGTTTCAGTAATTTGCAGTTGTTGAGTATAGCTGTGCATTTTTTTAACTTTGTAGGGAGACCAAAAACCTTAAAAACTTTCGGAGTAGTAAAAGTATTTGTATGGTGAAAAAATACAGATGCGCGCGGAAAGGTAAAAGACAGCAGAGAAGAGAGGAGTTAGTTTATGAATTATGAGAAACGTCCAAGAATATAATGCAGCGGCATTCTTCTTGTAACACCATATGTCAAACCAAATTATCATTCCGGAACTCTCAAACAAACTGCAGGATCAATATGAAACCAAGTTACTATAAGAGTCAATCTCAAACGTAGTGACAGAAGAGAGGCATTGGGTTTGGCTACGAGTTCCAATCTCAACCTGCCAATTGACAACAAAGCCCCATAATTTTAAAGACACATATATTCAGAAATAGGAAAACCGTCCTTCTACAGACACGTGTCGCAGTATCAATTTTCGTTGCCACCAAAAAAAATCAAATATTCCGCTCCATTGTTGTTACGTGTTGACATGATTCTTGGTTTTTAGAAGTTAAATATATCAGATTACCTTACATCATAGGTTATTGTCATAAGATTCCTCGAATGGTCTGACTCCAAACTTGTCTATCACAATTCACAACTCAACTCTTCCCTTATATAAATCATCAGTCTAAACCCTGAATAACTACAGAAATATTTCCATTTCCTAGATAAGTAACACAGCTTCCTGCCCAAAAAATGGCCATGATGATCCTCTTTCTTGCTTTCTCATTCTTCCTTCAAGGAGCTCTTGGTAAATCCATCTTTGCTTCTTTATCAATATTCCTTCTTCCTTCGCAAAATTATGGACTAATGTTTACTATTACCTGTTTCTTCTTGTTTGAGCAATGCAGGTGGGATTATCTGTGAGCAGCTGCCCCTTGAACTTTGCTCGTTTTCAGTTTCGGGTTCTGGCAAGCGATGCTTGTTAGAGAACTATGCAGCAACTGATGGCACCATGACATACCAATGCAAGACATCCGAGGTGGTTGTAGACGTAATTCATGATTGGATTGAAACTGATGTATGCATTAATTCCTGTGGAGTGGATAGAAAATCTGTTGGCATTTCATCAGACTCCCTCCTTCAGCCTCAGTTCACTGCTAAGCTTTGCTCCGATGCATGCTATCAAAATTGCCCAAACATAGTTAACCTATACATTCAACTTGGCTCTAGGAGAAGGTAATTTTTATCCTTTAATTTTTCTTGCTGAAATAAGGAAGTGGCCTTGCTCTTATAAGACGTTTTACATGTACAGGAGTGTATTTGGCTACTCTGTGTGAAGCACAAAGAACAAATCCAAGGCGTGCCATGTCTGATATAAGGAGCTCTGGTGTAGCCAGCGAGCCTGCTTCTTCATCAACAAGCTCTGGTGTAGCCTGGGGTCCTGCTTCTTCATCAAGTAGCTCTGGCGTAGCCTGCGCGCCCTCTTCTTCATCAACAAGCTCTAGTGAAGCCTGGGGTCCTGTTTCTTCGATATCAACTCCCATTTCTGATGATTCATACATGACTCCTGGTCTAGCTCCCTGTACCTAATGATCCATACATGACTCCTGGCCTCGCTCCTATTGCTGTGTGATTACTTCAGTCACAATATTTGTTCTAGTTACCTTGCTTTGCTTTGGTTTATCTATTAGGTTTCTAGCATTCTGTGTGAGTTGAACTTGTTGGGGTGGATACACCATTGTATCACATTTAACGATTATGATTAATGTTATCTATCTATGAGTGAATTATTCTATTTCATCTTTGTTCAAATTTCTTCTGAGATCACATTTTCAATAATACATTGGTAAAAGACGATCGACTGTTTCAGCTGAATGCTGATGGAATACAGAATTGCAATGGAAGCTCTCATCATATTGTGGCTAAGAGAAAAAGGTAATCCTCCATTTAGCTTTAAGATTTTGCTAATGACCCTAGATTTATTTCTTTGGCTTTTGAATGTCTAATCAATAGCTCTAAATTCATTGCTTTAGAGAGAAGAAACGAGTCCATCTTAGCCTTCAATAGTGTCTCCATGATAGCAATCCAAGTCCCTAAAATTTTCAAGAGTGCAAGTTTATGCATGCTTGAGGACTGTTGATAAAAGAGCTAGCACCCACCTCAGTAGGCCTGAGAAATGATGTCAATAGCTCTGAGAAAAGCTACCTTTTCTCCAGTTCAACTGCATAGAACCTATTTGAACGTTAATCCAATTGCTTTGTGCTCAAATCATTGGTTGTTGCTAGGCCGCAACTACATACTGTTTAACAAATGAAATCGTTGGTCGCTATAAGGCCACAACTGAATACTGTTTAATAAATAATAATAATAATAATAATAAAAACACGATTCAATATTATATATAATGGGACTAACAGAGAAAAAAAAAAAAATCTCTTTTGGATCAAAATTCCGGCTTCTTTTACATAATTTTACTTATTATTAATAAATTATATTAATTTTTCACTTATCCCCACAGAAACAGTACCAAGCACAGTCCACTCATAATTCTCCCTCACAACCATAACTGTAGTTTCCTGTCCTTCCTTAGCGTTTCTCTTTCACCAACTCTGCAAGAAACTGACACATACGTACATATGTAACATATATATTCACAGACAGACTTTGATAGTAATTTTGGACACCGAAAGGGAGACAAAACAAACATCTTTCCCCTCACCTGTGCACTTGAAATATAACTTACGCCCTTCAAGAGAAAAAGAACAAAAGAAAAGCAATCACCTTGCTCTCTCTCACAATTGCATGACTTTTCCTTTGCTCTTGCTGGATATCATAAAATGCCTTCTTTACAGACTCCCCGTGATGACGTCTCAGTCTCCAGCGACTTTTCTGGCGATATTGGGGATCGCGGAGGCTCAGATTCTTCGTCAGAAGTGGATTTGGAGAGTGGGGTTTTGCTTGTGAAGCTGCATTCGGGTGATAAGGCGGAGAGAGATTGTAGGATTTGCCATTTGGGTTTAGAGGGCAATTCTCAAGAGTTGAGGCCTTCTTTAGAATTGGGATGTTCTTGTAAAGGTGATTTAGGCTATGCTCATAAACAATGTGCAGAGACTTGGTTCAAGATCAAGGGTAGCATGTGAGTAACAACACCTTGATTTCATGTTCTCTGTGAATTTTTATGCTAAATTTGAGGGTTTTTTTTTTCTCACTTTTTCTGACAGATGATGGATACCCATTTGCTTGTTTAAAAAGAAGATTGTTTATGATTATGCGTTGTGTGATCAAAGTATGATCTTATGCCTAGATTATGTGTAGTTGTTGATATATGGACACTCATTTGGAGGTTCGGAGCAATTGTGTTACGTTTTGTGTCATAAAATTGCTGTTTTGATGCTAGATTCTGTCTTCTAGTTGATAATTTGTTTTGGATGCCTAGTTAGTGAGTTCCAGAGTGTTTAAGATGGAACCTTGCGGTTTCTGGTTTCTATTTAATCGCTTCCTGTTTTGAAATTATGAATTTCTAATTGCCATTTCCGTACTCTTGTTTTGGTTGTCTCTCTTTGCGGCTACTATACTAACAAAGGGAATAAAAAGAAACATCATATCAGTTATGCATATGATCTTATTGAAATTGCTCATTTATTCATAAATAGAGCGAGAATCTATCATGCTCAAACTGGGAGTGAATTAAGTACCTTGTAGTGCTTCCGATCTGTTTGCTAAACACCCACTTTTATTTGACAGCTAATATTTATTGCTTACTTACACGCTTGTACTAGTGATTTTAATTTATAGCGGATGCTCACAATAATACCAAATGGAGATTATGGGGGCAAAGGGAGAAAAACATAGTTTGGTGGTAAAGAATAGGATTAATCAAACAATTAAGTTTACCAAGAGGAATCCAACTTCAATTAGTATTGTGATATGCAAAAGTTCATCATTTGGATGAATGTAGTGCAAGATTTTACTTTTCTCTCATCTATTAATGCAGAAGTATTGCCTAATAAATCATCTCATTCCCAATTATCTAGCTTCATCTCTATGTAGGATTATCAACTCTTCTGACCAACTCCATCAACTGTAGTTTATATCATCTTCCAAAGGATGAACAGTTTACAAGAGAAAACTTTGTTAAAGGAAAAATGAAAAAAGGAAAACTTTATCATGACAAGCTCTTAATTTTTCATCTGTAACTTCTCATCATGTCCTTTACATGTAGTATGGACACAAAGATATAGGCTTCAATAGGCTTCCAATTGACTCTATATTTAATATAAAATTTGTGTTGCTGGGACCTTTTAAGCTGTTGACTAATATAACAAGTCAGTGGACATATTGTGTGGAAATGCTTGAGCTTTGGTAGTAATCAAGATTCATTATCATGTAAGAGAGGAGATGCAAAGCTGTGTGGTGGTCTCGCTCTTAAGTTGAAAGTACAGATTACATGCTTGAGGTCCAACCTCGATGTAGAGTTGTTTTTGCTGCACCATTTTATATTTTGTTTTTTTTATTATTTTTAATTCTAATGATGCCTGCTTCTCTATCGTCAATATATTCTATCTTGTGCATTTTCAGGAACTGCGAGATTTGTGGTTCCATTGCAGTTAATGTTGCTGGTGAGCAGATGAACCAGATAAATGGTGTTGCTGCTGCAGCCTCAACATCAGCAACACCTGTGATCTTCGTGGAAACTCAGAACTTGTGGCATGGCCGCCGCATAATGAACTTCGCACTCGCCTGCATGGTCTTTAGCCTTCATCATCTCTTGGCTCTTTCACTTCAAAGTCTTATCGTGAATCTAAAGTACGGATGTGTAGCATTTTGCAAATCTTGGAGAAACAATGTATCCGTCGGTCTGCCAGCCGTTGGTGTTTGTACTTGGTCTCTTATTCAATACTCCTGCTCAAATGTCCCCAATTACCTAATGTTGTACGCTATCACATACAGCAGTAAAAGCCTTTGTGCTTCTGTAGCATATGTTGTATAATATCTTACTTTCAAGTAGGAATTGCACTACTGTTGTCTTTTGAAGACTTGACTGCTTTTTATAATGTACTATGAGAAGATGATCTAGAAAATGTGAGTCTTGTATGGGGAGTCCTCCAACACATCCAAAGTACAATATATCACGTGACGTTATTGAATGGTCCTGTAAGAACATTCCTATATCAGATAAGATAATTAGCTTGAACATGCACTTCACATCTAGGATAGATGCATTGTTCAATAGGAAATGTACTTCTCCAATACAAAAGAAATGCATAGAAGACCGTGATTTGCAATTCCAGTTAAATTAGCCCATACGGATTCCTGCAGGCTTCGTTCGGTCATGGCTGCCCAACCTTGTTCAAGTCCTATGCCCTGTTTTTGTAGTAGTAGCAACATCAATTGGCACGTTATCCCCGCAACAAATATTAAAACTCCAGCAGGCCTGGTGCTCCTTATTCTCCATTGTTGCATAACATCTAATTCAACTCGGTAATTTGCTCTAACGCCAACAATCCAAAGGGTTATGACTTACCACTACCAGATGCCTGCGTTACTTTTGAAATGCTATGTAAGGAGTTCCAACAATGTTTATTTTAGTGAAATTGAATAATCAAATTGATTCTAACAGATGAAGGCAAATAACTCAGCCAAGCCAGCAAATACGAAACAACGCAGCCAAATAAATATTGAAAACACCTTTGAATTGAGTCAAATGGTAAAACTTAACCAATGTGTTCAGTTACATTGATAAATAAATTCTCTAAGGATTGACAGTCTCAATCACTCTTTTGAGTCAATTTTCATAGCTTGTACTCCATTGCTTGCTTTAAAATCATCAACAGCCTTGTCAAAAGTGCTCCTCACATGACGGCACATCAACATCAAATCTTGACATGCATCTTTCAATACCTCGCTTGCTGGATCACCTGCAAAATTCCGGGCAAAAAAATAAAAATTCACAAGACGGAAAATAGAGATTCTATCAGTTAACAACTAACACTAAATAAACTTAGAATTATGATCTGAGGTAGAAAACATGAAATATTAAAGTTTGCCACCACAAACCTAAAACCTAGTAGTTTCTAGCTAGAGGCACTCAATGATGTTCCCTATATGTATTTGCCACCACACAGCTACATGCCTTCCAATTCACAGATAAAAGCCCTAAAGCAATATTGCAGATAAATCTATCAAATACTCAAAGATGGAGTATTTGGAAAATGGACTAACATGTTGAAGACAATTGTGATAACATATAATAATGGAAGAAACCAATAGCAGCATATAGTGGACAGCAATGTGGTGCAATCTCCAGTGAGATCATAACTGATTATCAAAGAAAAATAATCTACATACTAGTTACATCTGTTGATATGGATTGAATGGGTGACAGCATACAAGTTACCTGTCGTCTGAACTCTAATATTAACTCGAGCATCTGAAGGATGAGGAATGCTGTACCCAGATAAGGTTACCCTTGGACTGCAAAAGTATAGTTCTATGCCATGTCAGCCAATGAACCAAGTTTTTATACAGAGACACTCATGTTTCTTCTACATGATTTGGTTTGAATGAACCAATGTGAAACGTAATTTGGAAGAAACGGAGAAAAGATTCTTGTTTCAACACGAGACTCAGAGGCAGAAATAACTTTCTAATTTTTTTCCGACTAGCAAAATATAAATCAAACGACAAAAACAGAAATTTTATGCAGCTAACTAGATAATTATAGCAAAGTGCAGTTAGTAATCACAAACTTCAGAAAAAGCTTTCGGTTTTTCATCATCCATTTATCCCGAAAGAAAACAAACTAAATTGACACCATCTGATATATCGATTGAAGAATAAATTGACATAGAGTGAAAACTAAAAGAAGCTAATGCCACACTAAAGTATGCTAGCATGGGTGAAAATATGAAAACCAAAAAAACAAAATTGGCGGAAACATGTTTCAAAGAAACAATGTGGATACTAACTCTTGATTCAAGGTGAATCTGACAGCATTAGCCAGCGTATGATCTTCTTCCGTCAAAGAAAAAGTTGCCTTGCTTTGATCCCCGAAGGCTCCGTGCTCCATTGTTTAATAATAATTCCGCAACTCAACTAAAACCAAACAGATAATCTAACACCACGATAGGAGAAAAATTATGAATTTTTATACATCTAAATAAAAATATATATATATATCATCCTTCATATAAAATCCAAAAGCACTCTGTTTTTAAGACCAAATTTTAACAATTTTGATTAAAAAAATTACAATTTAACAGCAGGTCTCGTATATTTTATAAAATTTTTTGAGAGGTAGAAGAAGAAGAAATGTTATTCGAGTGAATACCTGAGAATGTTCGTGAAACTGAAAAACCTCGAACAAAACCCAGAAACCTAAAAATTCTTTGTAAGAATGCTTTAGCAAGTCTTGGGTGTTTTACTTGCACCGAAGACGTGTGTGACACGTCAAGTGTTTTAATTGCGAATTACACTTTAGTCCTTTGGCCTTAAGGTTTAATATGTCAATTTGAATGTTTCTGCTACGTGTGACCTGATGATTAGTTGTACGTTTACTCCACTTGATCTTCCCTAAAACCCTAACCCGTACATATCTCTCATATATATAGAAATATAAGGGGTTTTCCAAACTCGGCTCGTGGTCTGATCTTTAAACCCTACTTTCGGTGTTCAACCAATTAATTTCTCAAGGTAAGTTGTAAGTCGTTTGGTTTTAAATTTCTGGGTTTTTTTGTGTTTGATTTCGATGGAGTATTTTTTTTTTTTCCCTTAAAATAATGAATCGTGAATATTTTTCTTTCTGCATGCAGGGCGTAATGGCTGCCAATAATCCGATGGGTATTGACAAAGAGCAGGTGGGTGCTTTTCTCTTGTTCAATTCGTCTTTGTTGATTATGGAACAGTGAACACGAATTTAAGTAATGCATGTGTATTGAACCCCGGCAATTAGCTTTCATTTGAACTTGCTGGAAATGGGTTAGCTTTAATAGTCATTAAAGTGAAGTATATTCAATGTGTGTTGGAAATTATGTACTTCTAAGCTAAAAAATAATGCTTAGCATCTGGTTTTGATGTAGCCTTTTTAAATTGGGTTGGAGTTTAGTTATGCTGATCCAAAGACATTGTATGTATCATAGAGCTAGGAATGATGGAGCCTAGGCATTTTGCCAGAACTACAGGTGGGAACTGTGGAACATATACTTCTACATTTTGGTGTTAAGGGTTGTGGAGTATCCTATTGTCCTTTCATGAGTTGTTGAATGATTGTCTGTGGTTTGGTATTCAGCTTTACTTTTATTAATTGTAATTGCAATGTTTTTCTTTTCATTGTCCTTCTTGTCAAATTGTAATGGCAATGTTTGCTTTTCATTGTCCTCCTTGTCATGGAATGATTTTAATTCTGAGTTTTGATAACTATGCAGGCCTTTGGTATGGCAGAAACCGAAATGGAGTATAGAGTAGAATTGTTTAACAGGTTGGTAAATCCATGTTGAGGATTTTATGACATATTATGTTGACCAAATGATCCATTTTTTGTAACTTGTGCTAATTTTGTCCTTAAAAGATGCCAGAACACTAATTTTTGCTTGGGAGAATAAAATTTGTGCTTTTGAAATTGATTGGATTGGAGATTCCTGTCTCTTAACCTTTTTGGGAGAAACATACCCCAAAACCTGTTCACCTAAGCTAAGTTGTTTTTTATTTTTTTTGGTTCAGGCTCGCTCAGACATGCTTTAATAAGTGCGTTGACAAAAGGTAAAAAGAAGTTTCTTTCTTAGCATTTTTCTTTAGTTTGCATTAGCCAATTTGAAATGGTCTGGCTCCTCTTTTACCTTTAAGCTACTGAATTTCCCTTACTCATGTTATCCTTTTTTTAGAAAGGAAGTGTTTTGAAGTTCAGTTTCTTCTATTATTAGGTACAAGGAATCCGAGCTAAATATGGGTGAGAATAGTTGCATTGACCGATGTGTTTCAAAGTATTGGCAGGTAATCTTGGTACATTTGTAACGGATTTAGTTAAGTACTTCTTGAATTATAAACACTGATTGAGTGATACCATGACTGAAGTTCTTCCATATCGGGAAATCTATAGTTTCATAAATATTTCACAAAATCACCTGATTAACTATGTTACTTACATGTTACTGTTTTAACTGGTGTCAAGCATCAACTCTGAAGGAGTTGTATCAGGTTTGATAGTTGCTGAGTGGTGGAGAAATGTTATGCTTGGTTTGCTCTATCATATAGAAAGTTTTTGTCCTACTTGCCATTTGTTTTTTGTGAACTAGCTTTTTGGCCATTTTGATCTGTGATTTTTAATAATGTGGATGGGCATTCAGAGCTAATGCAAGCTGTCTATTTAGGAATATGAGTCAATTCTAGAAGTTCTACACTTGGAATTGCTCTATTCTCAATCAAGAAATTGTGTAAGCGAGGATGCTATGGATGGCTTGTATAATAACACTCCTTTTGGCTATTTTCCAGGTTAATAGTATGATTGGCCAGCTGCTTAGTGCTGGTGGTCGGCCTCCAATGTAAAATGCAGGGTTTCTCCAGATTGAAGTTTGTTTAAACTCAAAGCATGCAAGGTCTGCTCTGCTAGTGTAGACTAAAACTGATTTTGTCTGTTATCACTTTCTCTTTACTTCAGAAAATGGTCACTATTAGTTGTTCGCGAAAGAATTTGTGGCAATTGTTAATCAATACCATCTAATAAAGATTTCGAGTTTGACATTGGAAGATATATTGCAGACAAGAGGATATCTTTTGATTGTTATGTGTTCACCTTGTATTGATAATTAGTTGTCTTCTGATTCTCAACTTAAGAGGGTTGGGCTAATTTGCTTTCAGCGAAAGAATAGAAAACGTATAATTGTTTAATTTCCATCTCTATTGCTCTCTGCTCAGTAGCAACATTGACTCTTCTTGTTAGCAGATCAAATGTTTCAACTTCGAAAGTTTATGCCGAATAAATGAGAAACCGGCCGTAGATTTCAGGGCCCATTTAAATAGCATTTTAACACCGCCCAATTATATGCGAAATGCAACATGTTGAACAGAGTCATGATTATCACGCGATAAGAGTTAAATCTTACCTATAAATTTCTTCAATTCTGGATAAGATCCAAACAGGAATGACAAAGTATATTGGCATTCTGCTTCTTAGCCAACACTTAACGGCAGTTTTGATGCTCAATGCTAGAAATTTTGGCCATATATCAATATCTCAGCATCTGAGTCATCTTTGACCTATATTGTTTTAATAATCAACGATGAATTCAGGTGCAGGTCTAAATTGTAATTATGATTCTGAAGGAAATTTCCCCAAGCCAAACTCAAAATCCATTACTAAACACCAAAATACCGCAGCAGATTTCAGGAAAAGGGAATTAGCTTCTTTTGGGTCTAGATTGGCATGATAAAAATTGAAACGTACGTCAACAACACATCAATATATAAATGTTACAACTATCCCTGTGGTGCTGTGGAAACCCAGCTGTCAAAAAGGAAATAGACAGATAGATAGATACAAGAAATATTTAATTAAAAGAAGGCGCAAAAAAAAAAGGGGAAGGGAAGGGAAAACCTATATACTTTCAGTTTCTATGTTTTTTGGCTTCCAAATTGGTGCCATCTTTTAGAGTTTCCTGAGCATCATTGTTCATACCAAGGCTGAAGAGGGCAGCAGCTTGAAGGTAGAAGGCAGTGGGCCAATCTGGTGATATGACTTGAGCTTGCATGGCATCTCCAAGAGCTTCTTGGGGCATGTCACTCAGCAAGTAACATGAGCAGCGTCTAGCAAACACTGTTGGTGATACCATGGTCCCACCATCGATGAACTTCAGTTACAAACAAAATTATTACACCAGTTAGTTGAAACCAGAATCATTAATAATCCATCAGAATATGAGGGATGACTGAACTGGTAAAGAGTTACATTCATAACTAATTAATCTATACTATACTGGAAGGGGTACTGGTTTCAATCTGACTCGGTGGGAACTGGAAAGGAAACGTAGATAGTTTTCAACTATCACATTAGGTTCTTGGATTTATCAATGGCAAATACTAGACAGAGAAACCTGACACTCCCGTCATTGCACCCCACCACTTGGGAAACTATCTTCTATTTTTCTTTTTAGAGGACGTCTAGTACCCAGTCTTCTTACCATTAATATATAAGCATATATTCTTAATACTGAGATAATTTCCATGTTATCGTAGCAGTATAATGATGCAGCAGTTTCTTTCAAGATCATGGATTTGGCATTTGTTAAGGGGATGACTTACATGTGTGTAACATTCAATAGCAGTGGGAAAATCTTTTGCTCGAAAAGCAGCATCTCCGCGCTTCTTGGAATTTAATGTCTCCTGTATCTGATCTGTCCACATCTGGAAAGAAAGCTGCAAAGCAAATAATTTCCCAAGACACTTCAGAACTAAACAAATGTTCTAGAGGAGCCAAGAAAAATTCTATAAGACCATTCTGTGGATATTGAATCAAGTAATCAAAATATTTTTCAGCTCTACTTCAGCTTTGTATGATAAAAGTTTTCAGAACCAAGACAAAAGTGCCATGAAAACCAAAAAACTCAACATCTATCAATTCATCAATGTATGCAATTAATATCTCAATTTAAGGCATGAATTTTTTCTCTCTCCATTTGGACCAGTTTGCAATAAATGAAGTTACTGGGAATTACTGACCTCATTTGCAATGCCCTCATCATCCTTGTATCCAACCTTCTCTAATATTTCATGTATTGCAGTAAGGTCAAGTCTCGAACAGGCTTCACCGAGAGGCGTTAGAGTCACCGTTTGCTTTGTGGATGCAGTTCCATGCGGAATACCCATCAAAACATATGATGGAGCCTATCAGACACCAGCAGATGAGATGATTTATCTCCAAAGTAGTGAATAGAGATGCAATTGCCTTAAAAAGCCAAAAATAGCTAACAAACTTTCACAATAGCAGGGTGATGCATGTAATTTTGTCCTCAAGGTTTAATACAAAGAGGGTTTTCACATTGTCCAAATTCTAATTCAATAAATTACCATTTGATAATCAAAATTCAAAATTTTTCCAACAGCTTAATCAAGTTAACATTGGTGCTATTATGATGAAAAGTAAATGCCATGTGTAATTCAAAATATTTGATCTAGTACAACTTCAAGACATTGGTAGAAATGATTAAGACCACATGCAGTAATGGCGAGAGATGAAGTTGGGCTTACATCAGTTTCCTTCTGAAGAGGAGTGAGAGAAGTCACAAGGGACTTTGCATTTGGCCTTTCACGAGGTTCATATTGTAAACAGCGTGAAGCTAATCGCACTAGTTCAGTTCCATCGTCGTTTGAGAAATGACCCTCCAAACATGAGTCCATCAACATCAGAAAATTTTTCCCACGTATTAGGTCAAGAGCCTGCCGAAGAAGAATAATGAAAAAGTATTTAGCTCAAAATTTTCTTAAGTGACAAAATCAGAGCAACCAGTCATAATAATCATCCAAATATAAAGCATCTTGGCCAAGTCATTTCTCAAAATATGTTTTAAAAATTCTTTCAAGTACATTTAAAAGCAAAAAATTATTTCTGCAGCTGAATATTTCCACGGGACTCCAAAGTAGTTTCTATGGAAACCTCCATCTTGAATGAAGCACAATAACAAGGAAGAAACATTTACATGACTTGGGGGAATGTGTTTGCCACTGAGAAGATCAAGCAACAGGGTGCCAAAGCTGTAAACAACACTCTCTGGTGTAACCCTTCCTGTCATGTGTAGATATCAACATTAGCTGGATTAAAGAACCAGTACTCATGTATTAGAATGTAATGTGTAGAAAAACTGAAAGCGAAAAACCCAGTTAAGCAGTAGCTATTACCTGTTCTCAAGTATTCTGGAGGGGTAAAAGCTAAGTTTGTACTATAGCTCTTGCCATCTCTACTATTCTTCATAAGACCAAAGCAGGAGAGCCTGGGATTACCATCCTGTAAAAAGCTAACTCAATAAGAAGTAGCCTACACAAGACAGCCAATTTCTTGAAAGGAGATGGAAGCTAGAGGGATGTGAAATGCCAAAGCACCTGATCAAACAAAATCCTATAAGCATTAAGGTCGTGATATAATGCCCTCCCTTTACTGCTACAATATTCAAGAGCTTGTGCCAGATACAGAGCCACTCTCAGCCTCATTGCCCATTTCATGGGTTGGTTCTCCCCTGAAATACAAAATATAGTAGGTTAACAAAAGCTAAAACACAAAGAAAAGACAACACGTATTACACCAACAGTAATTTTCCAGTAAACAATGGCATGTTGTAAACAATACTAGTACCAAATGAAGGAAGTGAATTTAGTTTACCCCTTTTAATTCCCTGAGCATTCCCATTGTGAAATTTGCACTAGTGTAAAACATTCTTCTGCTAAGAAGATTACAGCTATAAATAAAACAAATGATTTACATATTTTACTACCACACTCCTTGGTTGCTCTGAAAATTGAAAACATTAACAAAATTGATATATCAAATCTAAAATAGTTGATCAATCTAGATCACATTTAAATTACAAAACCATTTGGAACCCCAAAATGAATATAAATATGTAAGACCTCAACAAGTTATCCGACTTAAGCTTTTGGTTTTAAATCCAAAAGCAACACATAATTGGGAATTCCATTTTATTGTTCCTCTCCTTCCTCAGGAAAATAGACCTCAACAAGTTATCCGACTTAAGCTTTTGGTTTTAAATCCAAAAGCAACACATAATTGGGAATTCCATTTTATTGTTCCTCTCCTTCCTCAGGAAAATAGACCTCAACAAGTTATCCGACTTAAGCTTTTGGTTTTAAATCCAAAAGCAACACATAATTGGGAATTCCATTTTATTGTTCCTCTCCTTCCTCAGCAAAATATTTCAAATGGAGTTTAAACCATCAATATACAGCACTGCAGTTAAGGCAACTAGCAAATAAACATAAACAGACAATAATGCTACTGAAATTAAAAAGCAGTTAGTGAAAATCATTTACAATGAAAAAGATGCTTAGATAGAGTCTCATTAGGCATAAACTCAGCCACAAGCAATCTCTCCTCTCCCTTCACAGCAACACCCTATCAAATTCGCCAACCGCTCACTCCTTAACTGTCCTACTGCTCTTGCCTCCTCCTAAAACCAGCAAATCACAGTCAACAAAAAGAAAATACCACCCCATACAAATACACATTATAATGAATTTATATTTTCAAAAGGTGATTTACAACATTATACAAAATACACATTTTTTTAATTGTTACTTAAAAAAAGTCAAATATAGCACTAAAAACCGAAGAAAGAAAGTTGACAATTTCTGAAAATTGATAGGTTTCAGGGACCATTTATTTTTGGGGTTTTTAGGTTCCAAATTTTTCATTCAAAGAAAAAAAAAAACTCCAGATGCTAGCCGAGCTTGGCTGACGAGAATATCAGTTAAAACTCAGATAAGAGTTAAAGCAAAACACAAACAATGAGTTAAGTGAAAACCAAAATAAATTAGTTAAAAGGAAATAAAATGTAGTTAGTAAATTAGAGTTACAAAGAGCAAAGCACAAACAAGGAACTGTCTGGAATCGGGCCACGCGGATCTATTGAAACGTTTCACGGCGATCCAGCGATCTTCTTCGAGGAGCTTCCCTTTATAAACCACATTGGGAGCTTTCTCTCCGTGCTCCGACACTATGTTGTCCGTGCAAAACCCTGACGTGGCAGCTCTCAGTTGGTCCAAACTAAACTCTCTGAACCCAGGCAACGCGTCCGTGCTCCCATTCTCTAACCAAGCCAAACCAAACAAAACAAACAAAAAAGGAACTTCTTAAACTCCTTAAGTGTGAACTCTAAGACGATTTTTCTCGGGAAAATAAGGAGTTTTTTCTCCGGAAAAGTGATACAAAGTTTCAGTTGAACTTACCGAGATCGGAGGAGTCATGGAGGTTTGACTTGAGATTTGACGGCCACCAACAGAGAGACAACTTGGAGCAGCGAGCTCCCATTGGCTACGATGTGTATGTCTTTTTTGTTAAAAAAAAAATTCTTAAAAACTCTCTCTCACTTTCTAGCCAGCAGAGTAGAAAGGTTAGCAAAGAGTGGGAAAATGAGGGAGCAAGATATAAAGGTCCGAAAGAGGCATTGCGTTTGGGAAGCGAGAAAGCTAGAGAAAATTAAAAAAGGAAAACTTTTTGGATCCAAGGTCTCTCTCCTTCCCTCTCACCATTTTTCACCACCTCATCATTCTCTCGTTTTTTCATTTCCATAAACCACAGCAAAACCCACTCCACCGGTCGGCGCGTGAACCGCTCTCTTATTACATTTAAGACGACACGTGGCGAATTACAAAAGTGAGATTATTTCGGTAGAATGTAAGAAAACGTAAATACGTATCTTACATTAAAATATTGTTTATTTATATAATAATAACAATTTTTAGAAAGAAATAATCACGAATTGACAGTCGAATAACATTTTCAACTTCATAAGGTATAAAGTCAAAAAGGAATAAATAAATTTCAAATAAGAAAATAAAATTTGAGAATATGGTATACTATATAGTAGAGTTTACTTTAGGTAAAGTTGCATTTGTTGGATAATTATTGATATATTAATCTGATGTCGTTATCATAATATCCTTGAGAGAGAATAGTTCTCTATAAAGATATTAGGTTTGATAATTGCTGGCAATGGCATATAATAAATTTTCATTGGAGGAGTAAAGGTGTTACGCTTTAGGCCACAATTGGTGCACATAATGGCTGTCAAATTAATTTGCCTTTTGGGATGTCCCATATAATATAAATATACATAAGTGAGGTTTTTGATTCTTCTTAAATCATAATGGTACTCTAAGTCTAGGATTTATGCTTCACAAATATATATTAAAAAGGAATTAAGATTTTTTTTTTTAAAAAAATATTACATAAATTTAAATTAAGATTTAAACTCCAAATATTTTGTATTAGTAGTCCAAAAGAAAATTGGTATTTTTTGTTATATTACATACTGAGTCGCATAAAAAAGGTGTGAGCTAACATTGTTAAACTGATGGCATGATTGATGGTAGTAGCATCAAAAAGCAGAGTTGCTCAATTGGACACCAAATTTGCCAGCGATATTGAGCTCCTACTGTGGACCCGACCCTTTGTGCAAATCTTAATTTGTTATATATAATTAAAGTAATGAAAACAGTTTGTTTTAAGCCCCAAAGAGCGAAAGTCCATAAACAAGCAAACAACACTGATAGTTTTGTATGACAATACAAAGATACTTTGGCATGCACCCGTAAAACACCATCTCATGTCAGTCTAAAAATGAGAATGGGGGTAGTAAAGAAACCATATAAAATTGGAGAAAAGAATAATGGGGGTCTTTAGCAAGACATGCTTCAAATGATGAAGAAACCATTTTATAAACCTAAAGAGCTAGATTCCACTTGACCAACTTTTCCAGCTAAATTGACACCAAGAGTGAGTGACTCAAGATATACATATATAAGTATATAACTGCTTTTTTCCATAATCTTTGTGCATGCAAGTGCAAGAACACCCACATGGGCAAGCAAAGGAAGAGTAGCTGTGAACAGACCATAGTTTAATATAAAATTGCTTTTGCTTAAATTTCAGCACAGACACAGAAGATACTGTCAAGGATCTGTTTGGGAACTTTCCAACATGGAGGTTCTTGGAGTTGGGAAGCACAAGAGCAAAAGATCCGCTTCTTTTTCCCCTTCATGAATGTACCACCCAAATGTGTATTTAAAACATAAAAACCATTCTGGTTCGTGGATCATTTCAGCCCAAAAAACAAAAAAGTGTCATGCCCATTCATGTGGATGCGGTATAGTAATCTAATCTTTGAATATTTTAGCTAGGCAACTGCAATAATTAAAGATGCATTTAAACTGTATTTTAGAGCTTTGAAGCTGTTGTTGCAGAAAGTGGTTTTGCTTCCAAGAACAATTTTAAAAGTTATAAAGCATGGCAGCGGGTTGCTGGGTAGAGAAACAAGCACCAGCAACTTTTACTGAAAATGGCGCAGATTAGCCAGGCTTTTCATTTTGCACAAAGAAAAGCCCAGAAAGGAAGTGCATGCAGATGTAGATATGATGATCTCCATTTTTCTCGAGAAAATGATCTCTGCTTTTCGATAAATTCGACATAGTAATTGTAGGGCAGGCAGAGAAGACGGAGATATCCACGTCCTGCAAGTACTAAAGATAAAATAGCGAAAAGCAAAGGGAACAAAAACAGCCCTTTTGATAGGAATTCAGAGAATAATTATTATGGGGGGATAGTTTAATTAAGATCCTCGTGTATGTGTATTAATTCCTTTAATAGCATAGAGATTGACATAATAATTTCTTACATTCTAAAATTAATCACAGATATTCCTCCATGAAACTGTGTGGTAAGATCATCTAAATTGAATTTTAAAGTAGGATAATCTGGTTCTATCACTGAGGCAAAGCACTATCATTTTTGTAGTAAAATTTACTTCAAGTGAAGAAGCTATACTTATTTATAGTATAAAAGACAATACGGTCTTCTTTTTAATAAAATTATTACTAAATGAAGAAAGGCATGTGATGTAAGAAATGGTGTCTCCAATTTCATTCTTCAATTTCCTATGGAAAGAAATGTGCACGGTGAGCTCAGTGTAAAAGCAGAGAGTGGTGACTACCGGCAGTGGGACATCGGACAAGAAGCATTATTAAATAGCATCATTGGCTCATGCCAGCCTAAAAAAGAATCACATGGCTTCTCATCTTGTCACTGTTATCTCAAATAATTTTCAGTCTATTCTTTCTAAAAAAGCAAACATATAGACAATACAGGTATTGCACAAAACAAAAGTGATGTCACTGATTTTCCACGCCTCCAAGAACCAAAAACAATGGAAGAATTAAATAGCACTTACAAACGAATAAGAAAAAGATTAAACTAAAATATATCATTCTATTTCCAATGAAAATACAAATATGACGCTCCTGAGACTTATTGGGTTGAGAATGCCTTTGTTTATAGTTTGATATTTTGGCAAGATCCACTCCGCTAACAGCACAGCTATCTTCAGCTTGTGCTGACATCTAAGTTCTACTTATGGCTGACTATTTTCCTACTTTGAAAGTTGCTATTTACTTGTGTTCTATGTCTCTATAGACAGCAATTAACAGATTTCCCGGGAGAAAGCATTAAGAAATAAGCCATTCAATGGTGATTGCAAGTATCATCAATAATCCATGCTCAATCTGTAGCGTCCCCAGAACTAGAAGTCCCATTATGTGATCTCTGCTGCTCATCTTTGTTCTTCCCATCCTTGTCTCTGGTGCTCGTGGGTAGTAATGGCAGAGATGAGGATCCATTGGACCGGTCAGGTAGTTCTGAAAATGAAAATAAAGAGCTTTCAGAAACCATAGCCCAAGAGGTATCAAAGTAAATTGAAATACAAAATAGAGGTAGATTTTCATCTCCCACACACGGAGGGAGAGGAAATCACCAAAAAGAAAATCATTTTCTCCTTTTTTAGGTCCTCAGAATAAAATATGAGCAAATAAGGTTAAAATACCAGAAAGAAATTATTTAGTACTAACCTGGCAACTTCTTGTCAACAAAAAAAACTACCAAATTTACAGTATACCTGTAAAATATAAAACAAGAGGAGAAATATCAGTAAAAGGAAATATTTTCCTTGGAATTTTACTTCATGAGCAAATAGATTCTGTTTTACCATGCAACAACAATGTCAACTGTGTAGTGCTTGCGAGATGCTATAATCAGGAGGCTTTCAACAACAGCAAGCAACCAAGCAAACTGCTTCACGCACCTACAAGCATACACCGTGATAGTGCAGATTAAGTTAAAAGCTTGAAATAACATCTAGGACAGTAGCCACATATTCAGAAACTGATACTGTGATACAATTAGTCACTCTGGTCTACCAGGCACTAATACTTGAATGCCATCTCGGGTCAAAAATGGTTGTACAATAATAAATTACCTTTTTGTGCCATATTTGTGATATGTGCGCACAAATATTAAGGTAAAAATCATATGTGATGAAAATATCAAATCGCCACAGCCATATATTATCCCACGGGGAACTGCACCAGTAATGTAAGTCAAATGAGCATCTATTGTTGATTAATCAATAATGAGCATCTATTGTTTAATAACCAATAATGAGCATCTATTCTTGATTAACCAATCAGTGAACCAAAACATAAAAAATTTAAAATGTTGTAGGACTAACAATTGATTAAGAGCACTTCAATTGCACTTTCTGGGCGGGGCAGTCTGGCAAGTTTTGATCCCTGAAAGAGACATTTGTACCTGATTGTAAAAAATTTCTTATAACAAGAAGTTAATAGATAACAAAATTTGAACTTCCTTTACAACACTAGGAGTCTGAAGCATATCAAACAGTCAATTGTGCTAAGCCTTTCAAAATCTTACCTCACGGCAGTGATAATTTGGGCCAGGAAGCTGAGTTGAATAGAAACTGACTATCCGTAATATTTGGGAAACCTAAAAATACAAATATCCTAAAGAAATTGTCAGACAAAAGTAGCAGGAAAGTATGAAAGTTCTTTTAGTATTATTCAGACATCTGTAATAAATATGTATGCCTGCCGGTCTATAACATATGAGAGGTAGTTATAAGAAAGACTGCAATTTCATGACAGCAAAAGAAGACATTTATTTGACTCAATTTGTTAAAGCAAAATAAAATGCCTGGTATCGAATCAATAGGAGGCAACTCAGGTATGAAAGGTACTTGTTATCAACAATGAGCAAATAAACCGGATGACTGTAATCAGTACTTACAACTAAATAAGCAAGAACCCTGCACCAAATCAGAACTGTATAGAACCTTTTGCTCTGGAAAATGAATGGCTGAAGAGTCCACTGCACCGAAATAACACAATATTGAGCCAATTAACAACTAAAGTTTCTATATTAGCATCCTTACCATCAATGATCCAACCTATCGGACTTCATAAAATGTCAAAACAATTAATTCGGAGGCAGTTAGCATAAAGAGATGCTGTAAATGTAATTTAGTCCCAGCCCATGGAAATGATTTGGTAAGAATGAAAAAGGTTAATAGGACAGTCTCAAGAGAGGGCACATTTTCAAGTCATAAACATCCACAACAGACATAATATAGGAGTAACTGTAACACAAAACAACGTTCGGCAAATTATATATATATATTCTGAATTTCACAAGGTGCCTTAGTCCCTAATTAAATCAACTACCTTAAATGATTGATTAATCTGTTTAGTGAGCCTTGAACTTAATTATGCAGTAATAGATCTTCAATGAAGTTGATTAAAGAAATGAAAATAGAAGATGGGCATGCTCAGGATAAGAGGTTTGAGTCTACAATATCTGGTGAGAGGAAATTCCGTGCAATTAAGATACCCTGATTGAACCCTAGCTTGTGAAACATATATGAAAGATGTCAGCCTAATATTCAGAGAGGTTGAATTATTTACATTTTAAGAAGACTTGGAGATACTGTACATTTCACATCTTGATAGTTTTGTTTAATAATGAACTCCTTTGTTAATTGCCCATTTAACTTGATGTTGGAGACTTAATCAGCCAAGCATTTGCTACAGTCTTAGTAAGCACCAGTGTGCACATCGACTAAATCAAATAGCAAATATATATGTGTCTCAACATCAACACACACTTGATACAGCAATTGACTAGGCACTGTAGATATTCAACTGCATTATTCAAATATAACTGACAGCGTGTCTAATGTCATACCTAATCTAAAGAGAGAGACACGACGTTACACAGGTGAAGCAACATCCAGGTCAGATGCATGTGTCTACACAATAAATACATCTAAACTTGACAAAGACAAAAGAAAGACGCAAATAGTGAAACAGAATAACAGTTTGAATTTAATCACATGGAATCATTCTAATGGAAATAAAGAGAAGCCAGAAATGAACCCAAGGCAGGTAAAATGAAAGAAAGGAATCAGAAAACCTACCAACACAAAGGAACTAAAGATGAAGGTGAATACACTCTCACTGATATAACCTTTATCTTGACCAAGTTCCTAAAATCACATATAAGTAACAGAAATAAATGTCACAGGATTGCAGATAATGACCTAAAGACCACAGTAGTATCATAACTCAAATGAGAATTAAAACTAAAACTCACAGGAACAAGTGAGTATCCAGAATCCTGAAGTATTGGCCCCGGCCGATGCATGTAATGAACTCCATGAGCAGCCAATCCATGGATATACTGAATTAAAAAAGAGTATGCCATAAATTCTAAATAAATTCAGTTTATACACTGATCATATAACTTGAAAAAACAAACGTATCACCTACAACTGCACAAGAGAAGACCGATGTCTGATATGTCAATTATAGCGAACTGTATAAACTCTAATATCAGCTTGGTAGGTATATACAGCATTAAAATTCTCATCTCAGCTTACTATAGCTACACCAATTACAGTTATTGCTATATCATTCATTGTATTAACATATCAATATCGTCAAATCATTAAAATAAAAAAACTAATAAACTAAACAAACAAACACTCCTCAAAGTTTTTGAGGCTGCCGTAATTATAAGCAACAATAAGCTAAAAAGAAAGAACAATTATTACTAAAGACCTGAAAAATAACTCCAGCAAGTATGCTCTTCCAATTTTCAGCGAGCAGCGAAATCTCTATAGTGAGTTCGGCACAAATCTTCCTCCATAGCTTCACATTACATCAATCAAAGCAATCAATCAATCAATCAATCAAATAATAAAGAAAAGGTCAACTGCTGAAATTGAAACCTTAGGAGCTTCACGATCAACGTAAACCGGCATTGCAGAATTCGAGGTTAAGGTTCGACTTCGACATCAATTAATCAAAACAATCGTAAAAAATGATTTCCCGCATTTATATTGTATTGTCTCCACATAAACCGCTCATAGTTCGAATTTAAATTTTCGATATAAATTCACCAAAAAAAAAAAGTGCTAAACAGTATTTCGAAACCAGGATTAAGGGGGATGATAGCAAATGAAATCATGAGATGATAAGATTCGTTTTAAACAAAATAAAATGTCGTTTTTGTGTTTGTTAAGAAAGGGAGCAGTTGAGAAGAGAGTTTTGAAAATGCGAATGATTCAATAACGTAATACATTTTAGTTTGAAAATCGATGAAATCCAAGTTTAAACGGGATTAGCTTTTCATTCTAGTTAGGTTAAAGAAAATGATAGTATGGATCGACAATCGAAAGTGTCTTCAGCTAATGTGATCTCACCGTTGGATGAGAAGACTGTTGGGCAGTCACTGGACAGATGAAGGTGGGCTTTTTAACTGTACGGGCCTGTCGAATAAATAGCCTTAAATAAATAAAGCAATAGCATCAAGACCCAATTGTAAAAAGCCTCCAACTCAAGAAATTGTCGGAAACGAAAGCTGAATAAACGGGGTACGTTTGTAAGCGGTGAAGATTAGGCATAAAATTTTTTGCTACAGTTTGTTTAGTCTCTGTAATTGAAATTCTCAAGTTTTAATCCCATTTTCTCTTTTTTTTTTGGCCTTAAAAGCATTATTTTTTTAAAAGTTTTATTAGTCAAATACTATAAATACCCACTATGCTTGATGCTTTATGTCGAAGAACATTTTCTGAAACATTTACTCCACAAATTCAAGCTCGACCCTAGCTGGAGTTATAACTAGAACCAAAATACCATTTACTAATATTATGCACACTTGCATTGTGACGATAGTTTATTTTCAGAACAAAGTTTGCATTACTTCCCCTGTCAGAATTAGTACAAAAACATAAGATTCTCGATCATTTTAGTATCTTATCCCACTATAATAAGGGGCTCAAGGACCTGAGAGCGTATTGTCCCTTCAACTTCACAGATGATGTTATTCAATTCGTGCACTGCCCACCCCAACTCCGGAAATATGTATATGCAGGCTGTCTGTAATTGCAAGATCACTTTTCATGTAAAACTAGACCCGTCCAACTGGAGAAAGCGGGGGATATGAGACATATCTTGCAGGAACCTCTCCTTCAGTTCTATCAGCAGGCCTTTTCCCATCATCTGCGAGAGTTTCTCCACAAGCTTTTTCTTCAAACAAGCTACTTATTTCGGAAACTTCACATGCTTTTCTACTATCTAAAACTGCTATACATATGGAGAATGCTTGTAGAAGTGAGAGTGATGAATTGAATTCGACTGAATATATACCATCCTTAAATGGGGCCAAACTGAAGAATGGCTGATTTTCTTGCATTCCTCCCTGATGATAAGCATTGAGAGGAAAAGAAGATGTCAATCAACAATTAACATTATAATTGATGAACAATTAGTTTGGCTAAAAATTAAAAGACTAAATTACCTGATAAAATAGCTCAAATTGGTTTGATGGGGAGCACACTTCGGAGGAGCCTGCCTTCCTGATGAGTTGATTCCAGTTGGCAAGAATCCTAAGTTTGCAACCCAAATCCCAACCCCCACAGTCACACGATCCACCTGATCTCCATCGTTGGATGAGTGATGAAGGCTCTCCTTTATGTGGTAAAGCATGAACACCACTCGGTAGTATGACTGTAGCACCAATGTCTTGACTAATTGTCAAAGGGTGATTCTCAATTTTTGTCCCAGAATTAGAATCAAAAGTCTCCTCTGGCAAATGATCTCTCAACCCCAATTCTGGATGATCTTTGTGCATATCACTCTGATAACCATCTCTGAGTGAACTTCTACTGATCCTCATAGGGATCTTAACAACAACAGCTGCAAGCTCCTCATTTGGCTGGAAATCAGATGTTTGTTGATCTGCCTGTCTAAGTTCCACAGAGGATAGAACAAACTCTCTGAGGCTAAATCGATCCACATAGTTCTCTTTAATCAGATTAGAAGAATGAGAATCAGAAACTTTCATTTGTGCCACAACATTAGGGATGTAGTCATGACGTTGTCCTTTGCCTCCTTGATTTAGCCACCTTCCATACTTCTTTTTCACTTCTTGGATGGTGAAGAAGGTATAGATGCAACTATAGTCCTCCTTCCTTGAAGTACTTAACTTCTTCAATGTAGCTGCAAGAATGTCACTTTCGTTGTCAACAGCAAATGTGAATAAAGGCTGGCCATTCTTGACAGCAACACGAAAAAGAGCTTGAACTGCTGGTGATCCATGTTTCTTCTCCTGAAATGAATTGTTGACATCAACTATCCTACAACCAGTCATATCTAGTTTAACTTTTCCCGACTGACCAGCAATAGTCAAAGAATATGGTCGGCTGTCAGATGATTTAGATGCCCTATCTTTTGATATTGTCTCTTTACGGTCCACATTATTGCCACAGTTTGTTGGCTTTGACTTCAATATTGGATCCAGTAACCTTCTCAATGGGCTTGACCTGGCTCTGCTTGTGGCATTTGGTTTATCAGTATTTGAAGTATCAAAGCCAGAAGAAGCCACCCCATTCTCTGAACCAGATTGAGCAGAAACATATGTTGTGCTCAACTGTGGCAAAGCAGAAGCCTCCTTCAAACCAGAATTTTTGCCTATCTTACCCATACCAAAGCTCAATCGGCAGAAAGGTGAAGTGCTTCTTGCTTTTTCAGACGCTATTTTACTTGCTTTCAGATCAGATACCATGAGAGGCTCATTGGCAGTGAGCTTGTTGACTGTTGTGGCCGATTTTCTGTCATCCAGATTTCCACCTCCAGATGGACAAATACCAACTTTTGCAGAACGTGGCACTGAGTGAGATCTTTTGGATGAGCTGTCAATCTTTGGATCTTTGCAGCCATTCTGTTTCATCTGTGAGTGTCTACTGTTATCCACCTCACAATACCGACCTACATCCTTGGATCTTACGGCAAAGCTCCTTCGCCTAGTTTCTGCTGGTTTATGGCCTATTAAGGTTGTTGAATCAGAAATACTGGGTGTCCTGGGATCATTGCTTTGACAGAGATCTGTTGGCAAGAGGAGAACAACAGTTTCTTCTATTCCAGGAACATCTTGGTTACCAAAACCTGGATTTCCTTCTTGCAGCTTCTCCGCTCTCTTCACATATTGACCATCTTGACCCTTCATTTCCATCTTCGTAGTGGATGCTAAATCATATTTCACCCCATTTGGCAAAGTTCTACTTTCTTGACCAATCTTTAGATTTGAATCTTTTCCCTTGCATTCTTCTGGTTTGATTTCTGCAAGGGCGTTGCCAAATTGTTTTCCAATGAACTTATTTTGCTTATTTAAGGTCTTACTCTTGGCATCTGTGAGATCACGAAACCTTTCAACACTTTGTCCAGAGGATTTGACAACTTGCAAGTGACCTTCCACAGGAGATGACATCAGATGAAACTGCAGTGAAGGGCGATGCATCTTGTGATGAGGAGAGGAAATGTACCTTCTGCTAGAATGGGAAGATGATGCATCACTCGAGGAAGATGAGGACAAATTACTACTGGATACTGAGGACCTGCCACCCCCATGTGGTATCTGTTTCTGGCTACACTGCCACTTTTCTAGACGCCCCCAGTCAAGGACACCCACATTTAAAACTTTCTCCTGTGGATTTTTTCCCCTCTCCAGATAATTTGGCAACTTTGACATGTACTTGACAAGCTCATCTTCATAATTTTCCTTTCTGTACATTCGTTGTTTTTGGTGATTCCTTGAAGACTTAGGTGATATATCCTTTGCATTTCTGGTAATTTCGTGATGGAGATATGCATATGACAAATTAGGCTTTTCTAGGTTAAACCTGTCCTGCGGATCTATCCTTTGACTAACTTGGGGCAATGTAGCTTTAGCAAAAGTTTCAAATTGCTTCTGATCCCTTGAATTCCTTTTGAGCTCTGAATGGTGTTCCATAGACAGGATAAGTTCTGACTCCAGTTTTGTCTCAGATGCACACGCACTGATTCAGATTAAACTGACATACACTAACTGATAAAGATACGATGGCAATTTACACATTTGATATTTCTGCAAAAGCTTGCTCTACAGCAGCTCCTGGTGTTTCCTTTCAGCAGCAAATTTAAGTATTCACATAGATGCATGCAGTCTACTCTGCAGATATAAAAAAAGAAATTGTCATAATCAATATTGATTTTAGGATTTTATAAGTCTATTGAAGGAATGCTGTCAATAAAATAAGATGTTATCATACAGCGATTAGATATAAACTAAGGCCTTAAAGAACAATTAGTAACCCTCTCAATGAATGAGCAGGCGTCCCTTTATAACTTCAAGTATATTTTACCAACTGGATCAATTTGCAGAATAAGATCACCTAATTCTCCTAAACCTTAAATCACTTAGATTTCTCCTTACCATAGACCAGTGCATCCAGTAGTATAAATTTGCAAGTCTGTAAAATATGAAAGGCAGATAATAATTGCTTCGTCTTGGGTACAATTCAAATTACAAATTTGAACGATTTGCATCCCTTAGCCAACACTATGTTGAGGATCTAAAACAGTTACGGTTCCCACATTCAGATATGCGATAGAAAAATAACGTGCAAATACAATTAGCACAAATTCTTCTTTTTTCCTTTGGCAGTTCTCTTCAACTTCATAACATGACAATATGCAATAAATCACGTATTACAGAGCTTAACACTCTTAAATACAACTAAGTTTTTGTTTTTTTGGGCTAAGACTTAAATACAATCGACTTCACAATAACCAAATATTCTTCCTTGCACAGCTAAAATTGAAATTTGAAACAGAAAGACAAATTAAGAAGTGTATATCAACGAGAATGAACCCAAAATTTGAAAATTTTTGAGTGGTCCAAGTTAAGTGCACAACAATGAAAATCTTAAGATAAGATAAACCGACCCGTCTTTATCGAAGCCAAAGGACAAAGAACACCAGCTATCAGAAGACCAGAGCGCAATTATTTTTTAAAATTCGAAACTTTAGACTTCGCTTGGTTAGCCTTCAAAACAGGATAACTAAAGTTTAGAGAAAAAAGAAAATAGCTGGTCGACGAAGCACTTTCCCTTACAATTCAAACAGTAGTAAAAGGGAAGAAAGAAACAAGACTGAAAAAGAAAAAAATAGCTCAAAGAAGTAAGCACTTTCTCCTTTTTCACATAAACAAACAGTGTCTAATTATCTATAATTAACTTAAGCTGAAAAAATTTCTTTTAAAGGAAATCAACATAACTTATAGAAATAAATAACCACTAAACAAACATTACATGAATAACAAATTCATACACTGAGCCAAACGATAGAACTAGAATTTCTCAGGAAAAAAGTTTTAGCCAGTCAAACAGTAAATTTTGGCGGAATTTTTCGCCAAAAATTAAACTTGAAGAAAACAAAAAGAAAAACACGTACCGAAGCCAGTTATGAAATTTAGAGCGAAGAAATGCCGTTTGCAGAATCTCCACGGTCAGCAAGCCGAAGCAATAGGTGTCGGTGCATCATAGACTGAAACTAAAAACTAACGGGAAACAAACCGAAGTATTCCCGATACCAGAACAGAGAAATTAAAATGACCGCTTCCTTTCCTTTCCTTTCCTTTCTCTCTGCAAATTCCACAAGACAAACAGCAGTTTTCTTTTTTCCTATAAGAGAAAAGAGAGAAACACAGAGAGTTTTGTCCGGCTGCACCTCGCCTGTTTTGCTTTGCATTTGTTTTTTAACAGTCCCTGAGTCAAACAAGTGTAAGTGGCAAGAGAGAGGAAAGAGAGGGAGAGATCGTTGTCATCGGACGGCTGAAATAAAATCTAAACACCAGGTGGTCAAGTCATGGTGACGCGGTATGTTCCTGGGCCCCGCTTGTAAGACCTTTTATTTACAGGAATCGTATTATTTTTGTATTATTATATTATTATTCATAAAGTTTTTAAGTTTGTGATCAAAGATGGGCCCACGAGTGATAGATCTATCATCTATGTAGTGGGGTTCTTATTATTTATTGTACAGTGATTATGGTAGAGTTGCGAACCTGAGGTGATGGTATTACGAGAACTTGTCGTTTTGTCTTTTTGTTTGTCCATCTACGGTTGGTTGTGTTTCTTGATTTATATTTATATTTTTATTTATAGAGAGAGGAGAAGACGAAGCCTCCGTTTTTTTTTTTCTTCTCCCCCTTTTATCTTCCATCTCCCTCCTTCCTTTCCCTCTCTTTCCTCCTTCCCTTCTCTTTCCTCCTCTTCCTTCTCCCTCCTTCCTTCTCTCTTCCCTCTCTTCTCTCTCCTTTTCTCGTTCCTTCCTTTCCCTTTCTCCTTTCTCTTTCCTCTCCCCTTTTCTCCCCCCCCTTCTTTCCTCTTTTCTTCTTCTTCTCTCTCTCTTTCTCTTCTGTCTTTCCTCTTTTCCCCTTTCCTTTTTTCGCTCTCTCTCGCGCTCGTCTCTCTTCTCTGACCCGTGCATGTGGCTGGCGTGTCTTTGATGGAACACAAGAGAACCCTCCCCCAAATAATAATAATAATAATAATAATAATAACTAAACAAAACTCGGATGAAAGAAACGCCCACTTTTATTATGAACAAATTAATTGCAAGCTTTAAGGCATTATAAGGATTTTGTGGACATTCCTCGTAACGTGAGGTCCCTCCCTTGGGTCACATTATCAACTTTATTACATGATTAATTTTTTTATATATAATACAATAAATAAGTCTACATTAGAAATTTCAGATAGTAGCACAGCATCTATCATATTAGATGAGATATCAATATTGTATTAGTAAATATAATACTGCGGTTATCAATTATCTTTTGTTAAAAGTATATGAAAATTTTATAAAAGAATAACAGTAAAGATAGCGTGCCTTTTAGGCCGCGCCTGACAGCAAGAGTGTTACTTTAAGAACAAAAGATAAAGGCCGAGAAAAGAAGTGAAAGATCAAAAAAAAAGGAAAAAGAAAAAGAAAGGATATGCGTCTGTATTGTGTTGTGTGTTCGTGGGCAGATGCGTGGGATTAACTTTAAGATGGAAGTTATAATGGCTTGGGAGATCCAAGAATATGGTAATGATTCTATTCTATGCCCAAATAATAAAATCACTCGGACTTAGTCGCACTGATAATGCAATCGCAGTTGAATGAAGGAAAAGTGATGATATGGCATTACTAAAGTTACAAAACAGCTCCTTCAGACTTGTCGTTTTGCCGAAGGATAATTATTTGTCTTTGATTCAGTGATGAACACAGGTTGGCCGAAGACTTTTTCCGTTCAAAGTATCTGTTGTTTGTAGCACTCTCTTGTGGTTACGGGTTTCTCTGTACATATCAGTCACAAGTTACAAGGCTAGTCATATTTGTTCATTTTGCTGTGTGCATGTGAACTAAACTAACAACTAATAAATCAATAATTATTGTACTCGTCTACAAGGAAAAAATAAAAAATCCTTTCGTACTTAGTTATAGCGAATAAATAAATATCTGCAAAGAAATGTAAAAATTTGTTGCGTAGTTAAAAAATACATGCATTTGATTTCTCTATTTTTATAATAAAGAAACTACATATTGGATAAAATTAATAATATTACCAGAGGAATGGGGTTCATTACTTGGGTACTGAAATCCAGCTTGCAAATTCACATGCGGTACTATAATTAGCAAATTGACTGAACATCAATACATCATTGAACCTTTTTAAGACTTTATATATGGAGATTGCAATCACTTAGGCAGGAGTGATCTTATCGTCTTTGAAGTAGGAAAGGAAACATACAACTTATAGGGCGGCAGATAGCTGACCATATTTAAATAATATTAATAATTGTGATTGTTGTGGCAATTTGTCTTGGTTTTGTCTTGCTCAATTACATACAAAAATAATAATTCCTACATGCGACAAATTTAATTGCCCTGCCTCCCACTCAATGTTAAATGATGTGATTACGAAATAATCAACAATTGAATCCAAAGCAAAGTAAATTATTAATTTCGCATTTAATTAACTGGTTTTCATAAAATATGAATACAATAATTAAAAAATTAACCTACTACAAATTTCGCATTTAATAAATAAGGTCTTATTGGAATGAGAAATTGTAGGCAGAACAGAAGATGAGCCGATTTTGTAGATTGTAATAAATGCAAATGAAGGAAATAATAAAAGTTTTGGAATTGGTTTCGCGTCACGTCTTTGATGTTATGGGCTTTCTCTTTCTTGGATGTGTTATAGGTAGCAACTATCAAATGGTATTGGTGCTGAGGCTGACGCGGGTGGGATGATTGTACACCAGAAAGGACCGCAAGAATTGATATGAATGATTGCGATTTGATCATCACGTGATCGAAGATATTCTGAATGATCTTTTTTTTAGTAAAAATATTCTCTTAAATATTATTTCTTATAAATACAATTTCTTTTTAATGTATTCAAAATGCTACACCTACAAATACAACCAAAACCGTATTAATATATTTTTGGTCATTGCACAGATGATTCCACAAATAAATTATTTATTTAAATAAAAAAAATCAAGAAATAAGAAAAATTTTAAAACGCACACAGAAAAGATAACATCAAAACAGTTATTGTTACTTTTTTTTTTACACATACATGTCATCTTACAGTAAATTTTAAAAAATAAAAAAATTATTTTTTAAAATTTAATTATAAAAATAATTTTATTCTATATATAATATTAAATAAATATATTTTAAATTATAAAATCTAAAATTAATTCTATAAATAATTTTTAAATTTTAACTTTAACTTTATTTAAAAAATAAAATTGTTAAAAAAATTATTTTTATTACTTTTTTATTTTTATTTTTAGTTATTATATATATATACATATTTTATAAATTATTTTAAATAAGCATGTAAATATTATATCATATTAAATACTTAAAAGTAATTTTTATTTATTACTATTCACTATATATATTTTAGTCATTTTATATTGTTATAATATTTTTAACCATAAATTTACCAAACGTACAAAACCAATTTTTTAAATTTACAACACCTTTATAAATAAAATTTACTACACGTTAAATTAATTATTTTTAAAATTGATTATTTCTACGACACAAAAGAAGTAAAATTTTTCAAAATCCACAACAATTCCAAACTGACCCTTAATATCTGTTTTAGAAAACAAAACTCATAGATCATTTGATAGCAATTTAAATCAATTCCCATGGCTAATATCTCTTGAATTATTATACAGTTATGAAAAATGACTAATTTATCTTATATATTTAGAAGGCATATTAATTGATTATTTTAATTCAATTATTAATACGTAGTAACTAATATATCCTTACGATTTTTTTTATAATTGTGTATTCAAATATTTTTTATAATTAGTCTCTAAATTATTATTAATATTTTAAATATTTTTATTATCATTATATTGATATATAATACAATCAACTCAAATAAAAATTCAAATAATATTTGGATTATATGAATTATATTCTCTATATTTTGAGATTATTTTTAATAAATAAATATGTCATATTAAATATTTAAAATTTATATATAAAAAATATTATAAATAATGTATTCATGAAATTAGTTTTGATTTATTTTAATTATTTGTATAATTTATAATTTTGAGAACAATTATATAATTTATAATTATATTAATTTATAAATAAAAAAACTTAAATAATTTATGTAATTTATAACCAAATATTCTTAATTTATAACACAATCAATTAAAATAAAACCTAAATAATATTTGAATTATATTATTTATAATTTATATGTAACTCTATTAATTTATAAATAAAATAATTTGAATAATTTATATAATTTAAAATCAAATATTTTTAAAGATTAATTATAAAAAATATTCGAATACATAATTATAAAAAAATTATAAGGATATATTAGTGGGAGAATGTCTAATACTCCTATGTTTTTTTGCCCAATATCTCATTACTTCCCTATATTTTTTTAAATATTTCATTACCTCATTTCATTCCGATTTTTTCCTTCAATAATTCAAATATTTTTTATTTTATTATTTATAATTTAACATAAATCAATTGAACTGAAGGGTAAAATCGAAAAAAAAATGTCAGAGAAATAATAAGATATTAGAGAAAATATAAGAAGGTGATGGAGTATTTAATAAAAAAATTAGGAGATATTAGATATTTTATTTATATTAATTATTGTATATTAATAACTGAATTAATATAATAAATTAATATATAAAAATAAAATAATTATTTTTTAAAATTTATAATAACTCAAAAATATTTATCTAGTTAACTAAATTTGAAAAGAGTATTCAATTTTATTTTTTCAAATATCAAGAGATATTTGTCTACTATTTCAATCATGAGAAGTATCTGTCGATTTGGTTATTGTATAAATAAAGGTGAAGCATTATCCTACAATTCGAAGTCATGGGATTCATAAAGAGATAAAGTTTAAATATATATTTATAATTTTCTAAACATAATGATCATGTGGAAACCATCATACATATGTGTAAACACAATATTCCCCGGTTTCCATTGAAATTTGAAAATAATCACCGACTTAGCCCCCATATGTCTTGGCTTTCGAGACCGCCTAATCTCCCACCCATAAAGTCACCACTGTTGTTTCAGAAATAGCTACAGCAACATGATCATACGATAAAGATTACCTTACCTGTACTGTACGGATTCCTACTAAAAAATGTATATATATATATATATATATATATACAAAAGTTGGCAAGAGAGAGCACATGAAGATGGCAGTTATAATCTCCTGCCGTAGTCAAACAAAGCTTCATCAAATCATACGTACGCATATGTATTTTAGCTTTCTGCTTTGGTCAGCTCAGTATTATGTATTGACTATAATCACGCAATTCCGGCAACCCATCACACTACATAGATTCATCAATCCTCCAACAATTACCATTCACCTTGCTTTCGTCTGATACGAATTTATACTTAAATTGCTTATAATACACTATTAAATTGCATACATATGAGTATCTGTATTTATTAAAAAAAAAAAAATTCCTGAAATTTATATTAGATAATCCGGCACCACATGAGAACGTCGTCGTGCACAGGTTGTAGTCTCATTTTGGAGAACTGGCTCACTGGGCTGAAGCAGCGTTGTAATTATTAAGCCCATCAAAGAGACGATTGGGAGCCTTCGAGTAAAGCCTCAAAAGTTCGGGTAATTACGCGAACGCTCGGTTTAGTCATAAAAGTACTCGATTTCTCCCTTGCTTTTTTATAAATACCCGCCGTATCCCCGCTTTGTATTGCGATTTTGCGAAGAAACGAAGGGCGCACTTTCTAAAGCAAACAAACAAACAACTTTGAGTCCCGTATGCCTTATATTTACACAGAAAATGGCATTGATTCCTAGCTTCTTCGGTAACTCTCGAAGCGGCCTCTTTGATCCTTTCTGGGATCCATTCAAGGATTTCCGTTTCCCTTCTTCTTTCTCTTCACTTTCCTCTCCATTCCCTCAAGACACCTCCGCTTTTGTCAGCACTCGGGTTGATTGGAAGGAAACCCCAGAAGCCCACGTATTCGAGGGCGATCTTCCAGGGTTCAAGAAAGAGGAAGTGAAGGTTGAGATTGAAGATGACAGGGTGCTTCGGATAAGTGGAGAGAGGAATATAGAGAAAGAAGACAAGAATGACACTTGGCATCGTGTGGAGCGTAGTAGTGGCAAGTTCTCGAGGAGGTTCAGGTTGCCGGAGAATGTGAAGACGGACGAGATTAAGGCTTCTATGGAGAATGGACTTCTTACAGTGACTATTCCTAAAGTGGAAGCCAAGAAAACTGATGTCAAGGCCATTGAGATTTCTGTTAAGCCAACGCAATGTCTGGTTTTTCTGATGAAACACTAAAGATGTACAGGGTAATATTGATTCTTAGGAATGAGAAATTATTGGCTATTGTGTCTTAAAAATGAAGTGTTATTCGTGTCAAAAGTTTCGTTGTCCCTATTTGTTTCAAGAAAGTGTATACCTGTACGTTCAAAAGTTGTTGCTATGTAATAACGTAACTAATTTACTGGTGTTTTAACATCAATTTCCTCCTACTCGATTCCTCTTAATCCTTTCTAATCTTTATTTCTTCCTAGCTGCAGAGCAGAGCAATTTTTTAAAGTTCTGGAAATTAAGTAGGCCACTTAAACAGGCTTTGACTAGATGTTCCGTAAATTGATTTAAAACTAGGATAGGATAGGCAAGGCTTACACTAAACTTCAATAATTATGAATGGGCAGTAAGATTCAGCAATTGTTGCGAATTCAACTGTATGGTCCTCAATTCAAGTATTGTGCTTGATGTATTTTTCCGCAAGCAGAAACACGGCTATGGTAAATATATGTCATATTCCATCTGAGAACAAAGGCGGGATTGTTTGACAACATGACACCTTGCATTTTCTTTTGATTTAATTCCTCTCTTTTCAAAGTTTTATGTTAAACTTGTTGGATATTTTTAAAATAGATCGGAAAATGTAAAGAATAACACAAGATATATTGAAGTTAAGGCATGCATAATACATTGTCCTTAAGAAAATTTCTGCTCCTTTAGGATAATGTCCTGGTGTAAATAAATTTTTATGACAGTATTCTTTTCAAGATATAATGGCGGTTGATTTTATAAGGGTGCACTCCCAAATATAGAAGAACTTTTGAACAACATAAAATCAATAACATTATCTATTTTTTTCTTTTATATAATGTCCAAAATATGACCTCTATTTATAAGGATACATGCACCCTTTCATTTAGGACATATCTCCTTATAATACCATTTTATTTATAACTTTCATACACTATCAAATATATTTTGAAATATTCGTATATTTATAAAATATACAACAATCCCCTTCTATTTCAATATACTTATAAGATATTAGAGAATATTTAGAATTCAATGTATATGTATTGGTGCTTATCAGGCTATGAACTAGTCATTGAACAACTAATAATGTTTTACAAGAATTTGGTGAAACATATAGTTTCTATGATCAAAAGTCCTTTGGCGTAAGTTAGAGGACTAGTTATCCACATTGAACTCTCACAATGAGTGTTGTTCTGCGATTTGACACTTTTATGACCCTGTGCCTACTTGGAATTCATAAATGCTTTAGAGATGCCTGCCTAAGCTCTCATAGAAATCGACTCAATTTCACATTCATATAGGTGAACACTCCATCAAGCATGTCTTTTAGTTTCAACATGTCACCATGCAATATTTGGGCTATGGAGTTCATTAAGAACTTAAAGGCTCATCATTTGTCACTATAGTTTTAAGTACTATCTTACTATAGGGAGTGACTCACTATTATGTATAAGATCGATAGTATACAACAAGACAACAATTGACTTGTTATTATCCCTATGAATCTACTTCATGGGATCTCCAATCACATAGGTGAGGTTCCTATCACTTTTACTTTTTGTTCTAAGCATAGTCTTCTCCCCTCAATTTTTTAAAATTACAAATCTCTTTAATAGTTTTGTCAAAACATTGGCCAAAATTATACATCATGTATTTTTACAGACTTTTCATTCGATCTAAATAATATAAAGATCGAGATAAACACACATTTTTACTTGAAAAGTTTTCAACACACTTAATCTCTACTATAGGCAATTCAACATCAATATATCACTTTTTACTATTGCCTTTAATAATAGAGGATTATTTTATTACACACTAATGATGCATTTTAAATATTTATTCAACAGGCTTTTATAGGCAATCCAATAATGTTATTGAAGACTATTGATACATTTATAATTTCTCAAAAATATAACAATGATGTCTATAACACATGAAATCATATTTCATATTTCTTACAACTTTTATTGAATATAAAAGCTTACTACCATAACACATATTTTATTTAGTAAAATGAGACTAATCTTCAATTTAATAAACATGTATTATATAATAATTACTCCTCTCATAATTTAATTAGAAGTAAAATTATAATCTCTTTTATTTCTTTCATGCTAAAAACCAATTCAACATATTTATTTTAATTAATATAAAACTTTTGGAATTAGCATACAAAATAGATTAAGGTCTTACAAATATAATTCAAAATCACACCAATATTGTAATGAAATATATATATATAATAAAACCTTCACATCAATATACAAATATTATGTCAAATATGCTCAAAATAATAAATTATTTAATAAAAATTTTTTGGGCTTATTTATCAACAAACAGAAGTTATTAGGGTCATATTAATATTATTTAATAAATTATCAAGGTCAAATAATAACTTTTCAAAAAGGTTAAGTCAAACCCATAATTATTTAAAGATCATCTCAAGCATCATAATTAATCAATAGATAAAGACTTCAACGATAATTTATAAATAGACTCATAAGATATTAACCATCATCTTCCTTTCACTAGACACAACGGTATAATCATTTCAACATACTCGACTTTATAGTAATATTTTTTTCATTTTAGGCATGTGATTTTGTGTCGCCACCGAGATGTTTCATTACATATCAGAGAATTACATATGAAACTAAATTAAATTTAGTCAATATTTTATATTTGTTACTGAAGTTTTGACGATAAACTCATTAACACAATATGCTTTATGGTGTTGATCACATTCAAGTTTAAGCATATTATAAATACAATAACAAACATGAAAATCAAAAGCATACCTCATAATTCACCATGAATTTTTCTTGCCACAACGGTTTCCTCCCTTCCTCCCCAATGTAAAAGTCATGGCTTTTCAAGTTCATTGAATTTTAGCCAGATCTCCCTGAACTATCAAATATGTTTCCATTCTAAATGACGCCCCAGTACATCATCATAAAAATAACATTTCTTTAAGATTGTTGGATATTTTTAAAAGTAGATTGGATGATGTAAAGAATAACATAAGATATATTAAAGCTAAGGCATGCATAATACGTTATCCTTGAGGAAATTTCTGCCCCTCTAGGACAATGTCCTGGTGTAAATAAGTCTTTATAGCAGTATTCCCTCTAAGATATAATGGCTGTTGATTCTATACGGATGCATTTTCAAATATAGAACCCTTGAACAATACAAAATCAATAACATTATCTATTTTTCTCTATTATATTATGTCCAAAATATGGCCTCTATTTATAAGGATATATGTACTTTTTCATTTAAGACATGTCTCCTTATAATACCATTTTATTTATAACTTTTATATACTGCCAAATGTATTTTGAAATATTTGTATATTTATAAATTATACAACAAAACTACTCTTAAGTTGTTATAATTAAAAAATGGTGGCGTACAATTTAAAAAATAGAAACATGGTTGACTAGGTGTACCCATACATTTCATCGTTAGCAAAAATTGACAGTTGAAACTAAGAAAATAAATAATATTGAATATCAAGCAAATAGAAAAGGAAAGGCTGCTTTATTCAGTCTTTTAACAACTTTTTAAAAGATAAATAAAACGGTCAAAGTTAAGGAAGGAGATGATAACTTTCACGATTTTTATATTATGAGTTTGTCTACTAACGCAACTAAGGTGGATCATTATATCATCCTAGACCAGAATTCAACCAGATCACAAAGGCGCTAACAAGATTGGCTTGTTAAAGTATGTTTCAAAATTTATTTCGTGATCTTGCTAATTAAGCAACTGAATTCTTAATTAACGGTAACATTTCTAAAGTTGTAAAGATAAGTTTACAGAAAGAGAGAGATGGAGAAATAAGGACAGAGGTACTGTCGCCTGGTGCTAGTTCCTTTTCTATTCCAAGGTCACATAAATCCCATGCTTCAACTAGGTAGCATTCTTTATTCGAAGAGCTTCTCTATCACAGTTGCTCACACTTAATTCAACTCTCCCGACACATCCAATTATCTTGATTTTGTCTTCTAACCATTATCAGATGGATCATCATCTAAACCCAAGCTCTCTGATGATTTTATAGCTTTTATATCATATCTTAACTCGAACTGTAAAGATCCACTCCTAGAAGTTATGACTCAAATTATAAAGGAACAGAATCAGCTTGAGAAGCTCCATTGTATCATTTATGACAGATTCATGTCATTTGAAGAAGCAGTGGCTTGTTATTTGAAGCTACCAAGTATCATTTTACGGACTAGCAGTGCTGCAAATTTCTTAACTTTCTACGTATATCCTCGATTCCAAGAGGAAGGTTACATCCCCTTACAAGGTATGTCAACTCAACATTCTCTTTCAATAGTAATAATTAGCATGTTACTGTAGTAATGCTAGTTATCTAATACCCAAAACTACAACTTTCTACTGCAAATTCTAAGTTATAGGACACAGTGCCTGGGCTTTATCCCTGCAAGTTCAAAGATTTAGCCCTTCTTGATTTAAAAAATTTAGAGCCCTTCCTACAGGCAATTGTTGCTGTACGAAGTACAAGAACATTTTCTGCAATCATTTGGAATAGTGTGGAGTGCCTTGAACAATCCTCGTTGGCTTCGCTCTGATAACTATGCCAAGTGCTAATCTTCTCAATAGGCCTTATGCACAAAATTGCTCCACACATATCTAGTAATTTACTAAAAGAGGCTATTGTGACACTCTAGATAAATTTCACATTGGCAAAGTATGAGAGAGATGCTAGGTATATAAGATAGTAATTTTTAACCCCCAATAGACGCGTTTGGGGTTAAAAAGCCTGAAAAAAAAATCGTGACGGGCTGTATGCCCAGAATAAATAATATCTCTAGTGGGCGCCTATTACTATCGGTATCAGAGCCACTCCGCGTGTCCTCTTGAACGATGGTGAGGCAAACCTCAGCAAGGACATTGAGTCCTTAAGGGAGGGTGTATGTGACACCCTAAGTAAATCCCACATCGACAAAGCATGAGAGAGATGCTATTAGAGCTACTCTACGTGTTCTCTTGAACGATGGTAGGGCAAACTTCAGCGAGGATGCTGAGTTCTTAAGGGGGTATATGTGGCACCCTAAGCAAATCTCACATTGGCAAAACACGGGAGAGAAAGGGTGCTGAGTCTATAAAAAGGGTGTATGTTGCCCTAGGCAAATCCCACATCGGTAAAGCACGGAAGATATGTTGGGTATATAAGATAGTAAGCTCTAATCTCCAACAGACGCATTTTGGGATGAAAAGTCCGAAAATAAAATTGTAATAAGCCGTGTGCGTAAAGCGCACAATATCTCTAGTGGACTGAGTTGTTACAATTAGTATCAGAGCTACTCCTCGTATCTTCATAAGCGATCATGGGGTAAACTTTAGCGTCTTTAAAGGGGGTGTATGTGATACCCTAGACAAATCTTACATTGACAAAGTATGAGAGAAATGCTGGGTATATAAGATAGTAAGTTCCAACCCTCAATAGACGCATTTTGGGTTGAAAAGCTTAAAAATAAAACTGTGACGAGCTGTGTGCCCAAAGAGGACAATATCTTTAGTACACTAAGATGTTATAGTTGGTATCAAAGCCACTCCGTGTGTCATTTTAAGCGATGGTGGGACAAATTTGAGTGAGGACGCTCAGTCCCTAAAGGGGGTGTATGTGATACCCTAGACAAATCCTATATCGGTAAACTATGAGAGAGATGCTAGGTATATAAGATAGTAAGCTCCAACTCCTAATAGATGCGTTTTGGGTTGAAAAATTCGAAAACAAAATCGTGACGGATTGTGTGCCCAGAGCGGATAATATCTCTAGTGGACTAGACTGTTATAACCACAGTTGCGTCACATGACTTAACAAGCAAGCTCACAACTCAACTGTATATGTAAGTTTGGGGAGCATAACGTTAATGAATGAGAAAGAGCTGGATTAAATGGCTTGGGGCATAACAAACAACAAGCAATCTTTCTTGTAGGTACTTAAGCCTAGTTCTGTTCATAGATCGGAATCTGCTTTTTCGTTACAAGATGGTTTTAAGGAAACTATCGATAAACGAGGTTGTATAGTGAAATAGGTTCTATAAAAGGAAGTGTTGACAAATATTGTGGTGAGAGGGTTTTAGAGTCACCGTGGTTGGAATTCAATCATTAAAAACATATGTAAAGGTGTTCCACTGATTTATAGGCTATGTATGAGAGATTAAAGGGTAAACACAAGGTATATGAGCCATGTATGGAGGGTTGGGTTTAAGGTTGAAAATGATTTAGAAAAAGGGGAGATTGAAAGAGCTATTAAAACGTTGATGGTGGATTAAGGAGGGATGAGATGAGGCAGAAGGCTTTAGACTTGAAAGCCAAGGCTAAAGTTGGTATTAAGAATGAAGGTTCTTCTAATAGTTGCTTGAATGAAATTATAGATTTCATATTGTTAGCTCAATGCCATGGATGACTTGGTTCCTATCATCATTGATGTCATTACATTAGTTATTTTACTCATGATAGAACCCCATTGAATTGCCAAATAAATGATTCTATTAAGAGTTTGTATTGTATCTCAATATCAGCAAATTATGAATAAGAGCATGTCAATAATTGCATCATTCTTTTTTGTATTAGTTGTATGGTCGAGCTTATATAACATCCAAAATTTCGCCATAACATGACAAGATTTGGAATAAAACTTACATCCTCAAAATTCAATCAAACTCCATATTACAAATTAAAAATTCTCTAAACTACAATGCCAAAACTTCAGAATATATAAAATCAACATATTATTAAAATCTTAATCTTAAATATCACTTTAAAGAAGGTATTTCTTATAAATTTAGCCCAGAACAGTTAACAAAACTTAAAACCTTTTACTTACAATTCCAAACAAATATAAAGTAGTAAGAACAATACTTATTTATCTATAAAGACACATAAATTGCAACACTAACTTTCAAAGGAAATCCAACATCTCACCACACTAGGCACAAACTTAATCTGTAAAATGTTAACTGAAAAGGGGTGAGTCGCCTACTTAGTAAATAAATTCATGCATAACTTTTAATGCTAAAAAATTATTTAATTTATAAAACAATTATCTATTAGAACTATTTAATAATAAAAATTTATATATAAAATCATCACTTAAAGAAAAGCATTTGACAAAATGTAAGTATGATCATAACTTTTAATACAATTAAAAATACAGTACTTAATAAAAATATTTAATCAAACACTTAACAAAATCATTTAACTCATGCCTTGTAGCATTGCCAGTACCTTGGTATCTCATTTATCACAATACAATATAATAGTATCCCAAAAATCCGATCATTAATAGTCAGTAAGTGTGCAACAATATTTCAACTAGCCAATCGATAACAGTAACTGAAATAATCATTACAGACAATGAGCCAAAAATACAGTTTATAAAATATGACATTTCATATAAGGAAAAATCGATAACATTGATCTTCTTTGTGTATTTTATACAATACATTCAATAATTTGATAAAAGATTTCTTCAAAATAAGAATTTAATTATTAAAATTATTTCTCATTTTGTTATGAAATCCCCTTATACTTACAATAGTTTAAAAAATTAACAATAATACGTCATCTATAAATCTACTTACTTAGACTGAAGTAAAACTTTTACGCTACCTTTAAATATTCAAAGCTTCCAATCACCACCTTATCTATAACCAAGTATAACTTAATTATAATCACAATAATCCATTAATCTTAAATTATGGACAACTTATTTCTAGATTCCACTTTATACGTACAATTCCTTTAACTATAACTACATATCAATAAATTTATTAAATTCCAAAGTCCTTTGAATTGTAACATCATAATCTTTATTCTTAGAACTTTTTACATACATTATAAGGCCTTAAACTTATATCTCAATAATCTGTCATTTCAGTTTCTTATTTAACAATCTCAATTAAATAATTTTTAACTTTTAAACTACTGATCGAATTAACCTAAATTTTTACAAAGTTGCTAAAGACACATAAAAGTACATTGTACAAAAATATCATAATATTTGAGCATCAAAAATATTTTCAAAATATTTTCCTTTTTAGGTAAAGGTACATTGTCTTAAAATTTCCAAATTTGAGATTCATTGATTTAAAATATCATAACAATTTTTTGTAAACATTCAAAAATCACGAAACTTTGTAGAACATTAATAGACATATATCTAAAGCAATATACCATTTTTTAGAATTTTTGAATATTGTTTGATTTCTTTAATAGATATATAATTTCGAATCCACAATAGAAATTACTGTTTTCAGAACAGTTAGGTAACATTTGAAAACTCATTAAAAATTAGCTCCTTAATCGATTGTGATGAAATAAAATTCTACAAATTTGTTACTGAGTGTAGTTTAATTTTGTAAAAGGACTATTAAGAAAACATACATAAAGTTCTATGTTTTAATAGTTGATATAAAGACTATTAAGATAACTCTATAAAATCTTAATTTTAATAACTATCAATTAACAATACTTAACTAATACTCCGATCAATCCAACACATGATATATAATTAACAGCGCTTGAAATCATAAAAGAAATAGGATCTAATATTCAAGAAAATTTACTTAAAAGATATTTAAATAGATAATATATTACATTTTTTCTTCTCTTATATTCTTTTCTTTGATTTTCTCTCTACTTTTTTCTTTCGTTTGATTTGTCTCTTTTTTATTTCTACGACACAAGAGAATAAGAATTCTTCGTATAAATTTACTTAAACTAAAATTTCATCATATATAAAATATCACTCAACTCCTTTGATCTTTTCTTTTATAATTTTTATTTAATAAAATTCGAATTATTTAATAATTTTATTCTTTTAAAAAATAAATATATTTATTTATAATAAATAAATTCCATAAAAAATAAATATATTTTTTTTATAAATTTTAATATTTTATATTTTTATATAATATAGTATTGATATATATATATATAGAAGACGAAAGGGTGCTTCAAATTAGCGGAGAGAGGAATATATAGAAGGAAGACAAGAATGACACCTGGCATCGTGTGGAGCGTAGCAGTGGCAAGTTCTTAAGCAGGTTCAGGCTGCAGGAGTTTGTGAAGCAGATCTATCAGATTATATGCAGAATGGAGTTCCTACAGTCACTGTTCCTCCAGCAGAGGTCAATCAGATCCATTGAGATCTCTGGTTAAAGACAATGTCCATTCTTCTTGAGAAGCATCAACATATAAGATGGCAAATATTGTACTTTTATGCTTGCGGTGGTTATCTTCTCCAGAAAAGCAGAGTGTTGTAACGTTATTGTGTTTTTCGAACTTGTTAGTTTGACTTTTGTTGACGTGTGATGTGACAGGGTAATTTGTTATTAATATTCTTGTTTAGTTTTATTAGTAACGCTTTCAAGAATACAGGTCACTAAAGCTTTGCTGTTTACCATCTATGGGCAATTGATGACAGGAAATTGTATTCCGGTTTGAGTCAAATACATTAGCTACACATTTCTACAAGAAAATAGAAAGCAATTATCAAGAACGTTATGTTGGATTGTTTCCAAGGACAGTGGCATATTCAAAATAAGCTGTGTAAATTTTGTGAAATATCAATTAAAAGTTGCTGTAATTTCTACATGAAGTATTTACAGATCAAAAGTTTCCTATCTGTATTCTTTATTTATGCAGTAGCTGTGTATGATTTAGCACGAAATTGTGTGCTCCCTGAACGCCCATGGAGAGTTTATTCCGCTTGGCACATGGGAAAATTGGAGGAAAAATCATCAAACTTGCCGCCCAAGAAAGCTGAATAGACTTTATTTTATTTCAGTGTCACAATTCAAGTCAAAATTCGAATAAAGTCTATCTATAACAGTATCCATCAAATCAAAGAAATCCATAATTAAAATTGATGGTTTTGGTTTACCTGAGATTATGCTCCTGCATATACCAAGTTGGTGCTAGTCACTTATAAGGCTGAAATTTCACAGTAATTGCAGATAGAATTTCAAGGACATAAAAGAGATGGAAAAACAAGGACATATACGCCGCAGGCTGGTGCTAGTTCCATTTCCGTTTGAAGGCCACCTAAATCCAATGCTTCAGTTAGGCGCCATCCTTCACTCCAAGGGTTTCTCCATCACTGTTGCTCACACCAAATTCAATTCTCCTGATACTTCTAGTCATCCTGATCTTGTCTTCCTTCCGTTATCAGATGGCTTATCATCCACACCTAAAGCCTCTGAAGATTTTGTGGATTTTATACCGAAGCTTAACTTACACTCCAGAGCTCCACTCCAGGAAGTCCTGACTCAGATCATACAGAAACAACAGCAGCATGAAGAGCTCCCATGCATCATTTATGATGCAGCCATGTATTGTGCAGAAGCAGTGGCTCATCACCTGATGCTACCGAGCATCATCTTATACACTGGTACAGCTACAAATTTACTAGCCTATTATGCATATCCTCGACTCATAGATGAAGGTTATATACCTGCACAAGGTATGTAAATTAATTTCAATGAATTGCAGTATTCAGTAACATTATAGTGCTCCATATACTATGCTTTTCTTATCTGCAAGGGTTGATATGATTCTAGTTTTATTAGGTAGTTCAATCTATAGGCATACCACTGCCAATTATGATTTCTGACATGGAGATCATCTCTTTTTTGATACAGATCCTGAGGAGCTAGTGCCTGGGCTTCATCCTCTCAGGTTCAAGGATCTACCTGTACTAAATTTCAGAAATTTGGATGCTTTACTGCAGCTAACAGCTACTTCACGAAATATGGGAACATCATCAGCCATCATTCGGAATAGCCTGTACTGCCTTGAACAATCATCGGTAGCACAGTTTCAACGACAATACCAAGTTCCAGTCTTCCCAGTAGGGCCTATGCACAAAATTGCTCCAACCTCCTCTAATAGCGTGCTGAAAGAGGATGCCGGTTCTATCACATGGCTAGGAACATCTTCAGCCATCATTTGGAATAGCATGTACTGCCTCGAACAATCATCGTTAACACAGTTTCAACAACAATACCAAGTTCCAGTCTTCCCAGTAGGCCCTATGCACAAAATTGCTCCAACCTCCTCTAGTAGCTTGCTGAAAGAGGATTCCAGTTGTATCACATGGCTTGACAAGCAAACTCATAACTCAGTTATATATGTAAGTTTAGGAAGTATAGCTTCCATGGATGAGAAAGAGCTTCCGGAAATGGCTTGGGGCCTAGCCAACAGCAAACAGCCTTTCTTGTGGGTTCTTAGGCCTGATTCAGTTCATGGATCAGGATGCACTGATTTACTACCTAATGGTTTTAACGAAACTATTGGAGAAAAAGGCTGCATTGTGAAATGGGCACCACAAAAGGAAGTTCTGGCACATAGCGCGGTGGGAGGGTTTTGGAGTCACTGTGGTTGGAATTCCACCCTTGAAAGTATAAGTGAAGGTGTTCCAATTATCAGCAGACCATCTTTTGGGGATCAAAGGGTAAACGCAAGGTATGTGAGCGGTGTGTGGAAAATTGGCTTTGAGTTTGAAAATCCTTTGGAAAGAGGGAAGATTGCGAAAGCTATTAGAAGATTAATGGTGGAAAAAGAAGGGGAGGAAATGAGACAGAGGGCACTGGATTTGAAAGTCAATGCTGAACTTGGTATTAAGAAAGGAGGTTCTTCCTATAATTCATTGAATGAATTGGTAGAGCTTATTATGTCAGTTTAAGCCATAGATGGCTTGCTTCAGATCACAATAGTATCCTGAGCTATTTTACACAAGGAAAACCCATGAATTGTCTAACACCCTATTATGTATTGCTTATATTACATCTTCATCATTATAATGAATTACAGTTTTTCTGATTCTCCCCATTGTTAACTCCATTGGAAAGAGAGAGAAACTACATTTTTTCTCTTCCTTAGACACCTAAGCTCTTTAATACCTCCTTGTTATTTAGTAGGTGCACAAGTAACTTCCGTTTGGTTCAAGTTTTATTAAATTTTAGATACCAATGCATCATCTAAAAAGAAATTTTATTGAGAAAATAAAAAATTACTAGGATGGCGTAATAGAGCTTCAAAACAAAGGCAGTGAAAAGGAAACTTTTCCATATCTCATAAAAGATAAAACAGCTGCATGCCAGTGACCAACAATTTAGCTCATTCGTCAAGCCACTCAAATATGCAACTAATAATTAGCTCAAAGAAAGGACTTTAAGCAGGATCAAAATTTGACTGCCAGGAGGCTTCCAACAAAACCTATAGATACCAGAGACACAGCAGTGTCAGCGTTACCAAGCTTCATCACAAGGCAGTAAGGACAATCTCAGCAACCAGGAAGATTGACTTAGTCTATGAATTCTGTAGCACTTTAAGAAAACATAAGAATTGCCAGAATTTGGCAGAGTCAATCAGAAATTTGTAACCGCCAAAAGTCAATTAACACCAACTCCCCGACCCCAAGAGGAAAGCTGTCACAACACAGTAATCGGCTGCTTGCTTACCTTTCAAATTACTCGTATTCTTTAGTATGCATTAGAATTAGGGTGTTCAAGTGTGTTGAAAATAGTGATGCAAATTTCATAAACTGTCCAGAAGTTACAATTGTAAAGAATTAAGTTAATTAAGTTCACATGCAACTTAATTTTCAAGAAATTAAAAGGTTAGAAAAATATTCACATCAATCAAGAGCGATCAAGTTTGACTAATCTAGAAGATGCAGGAAGTTTATCATTCACTTTGACTAATTATGTTCACAATAAAGTTGTGACAGATAGACATGTCTATATAATATATGTTGGGTCCATAAAAATATAAATTATTCATCTAAAAAAAGTTAAACGTGATGAACAGCAAAACAATAGCTCCCACCTTATTGTATCGAAGAAATTTTCTATAATAAAAATTTCTTTTCTGTTTCTATATTTTTTTATTCGGCATAAATATTTACAAAATTATTTATCCTCATCAATTTTCTAACAGTGGTATCAGAGAATCAATTTTCTAACGTGTTGGTGCAATTGAAAGATTTGCTGTGGGATATAACGTGATTGACTTGAGTGCTGCTGCCTACCCTTGAAATATAGTTGCATTCTTGTTTAGCCTTACAATCGATTACTTGCAGCTCAAGTCTCCAGAAAAGAGGAATGGAAAAACAAGAAGGTAAATGCCGCCTGTTGGTGCTAGTTCCGTGTCCATTCCAGGGCCACATAAATCCGATGCTTCAGCTGGGCACTATCCTTCATTCCAAGGGCTTCTCCATCGCAATTGCTCACACCAAATTCAGTTTTCCTGACACTACAAATCATCCTGATTTTATCTTCCTATCGTTATTGGATGGCTCATCATACAAACTTGAAGATGATTTTATAGCTTTTATGTCAAATCTTAACTCAAATTGCAGAGCTCCACTTCAGCATGTTTTGACCCGGATTATGAGAGAACAAGAGCAGCATGAAGCACTCCCCTGCATCATTTATGATGCATTGATGTACTTTGCGGAAGCCGTGGCTTGTCATTTGAAGCTACCGAGCCTCATTTTACACACTGGTGGTGCTGCCAATTCGCTAACGTTACTACGCATATCCTCGCCTGCAAGAGGAAGGTTACATTCGTTTGCAAGGTTTGTGATTGAACTTTATTTTCCTCTGAATTTGTGGTTTGTGGGTTCTGTTGAGAGTAATGATTTCTGACAGCCAATACAATCACTTTCTGATGCAGATTTTAAGTCATCGGAACCAGTGCCGGGACTTTTTCCTCTAAGATTCCAAGATCTACTCTTTTCTGATTTTGAAGATTTAGATGCCTTACAACAATTATTAATCGTTGTTGGAGATTTTTAAAATAGATTGAATGATGTACAGAATAACACAGGATATATTCAAGTTAAGACATACATAATGTATTGTCCTTAATGAAATTTCTGCCCCTCTAAGATAATGCCTTGGTGCAAATAGGGTTTTATGGCAGTATTCTCTCCAAGATACAATGACTGTTGATTCTATAAGGGTACACTCTCGAATATAGAATCCTTGAACAACACAAAGTTGATATCATTCTTTATTTTTTCTTCCTTTCTAAGGCTAAGTTATGACCTTTATTTATAGATGAACATGTACTTTTCCATTAAGACATGTCTCTTCACACATCTTTTTATTTATTAAATTTATAAGTATTTTGAAATATAATGTATAATTTATAAAATATATAACAACTGCTGCTAGAGATGTAAGAACATCTTCGGCCATCATTTGGAATAGCATGAAGTTTCTTGAAAAATCATCATTGGCACTGCTCCAACAACAATACAATGTTCCAATCTTCTTAACAGGCCCCATGCACAAAATTGCTCCAGCCTCCTCTAGTAGCTTATTGAAAGAGGACACTAGTTGCCTCATATGGCTTGATGAACAAACTCAGAATTCAATCGTATATGTAAGTTTAGGAAGTGTAGCTTCTATGGATGAAAAAGAGCTAGCCGAAAAGGCTTGGGGCCTAGCCGATAGCATTCAACCTTTCTTGTGGGTACTTAGACCTGGTTTAGTTCAGGCATCAAAGTCAACTGATTCCGTATTGCCTAATGGTTTTAAATAAGCTGCGGGAGACAGAGGGTGCATAGTGAAATGGGCACCACAAAAGGAAGTGTTAGCACATAGCGTAGTACAAGGGTTTTGGAGTCATTGTGGTTGGAATTCAACCCTTGAAAGCATAAGTGAAGGCATTCCAATGATTTATTCGTCATCTCTTGTGGATCAAAGTGTAGCACCCCAAATTTGCCATATCAAAACATATAAAAAATTTGAAATAAAATTCAAAACTCCAAAAATTTCAAATATACAATTAAATCACCAAAAGAGTAAATAAATCTTAACGTACAATTTGCATTGTTTGAAGATCCAAAATAATATTTCTTTAGATTAAATACAATACCCAAAATTCTACTTGATACTAACTTCAATCTTTCTAATAGTCTAAGCTCAATTGAAAATCTCTATTATTTCACAATTTGAACTTCAATCAACTGCAAAATATTAATAACGAGGAGTGAGTCGTCAACTCAGTAAACAAATATGTGTATAACATTTATGATTTATTAAAGACTTACATTTATATGTAAATCATTGTTTCGAAAATACATAAGCATAATTATAAATATCTATTTAATTCAATTATCAAAGCTCACGTCACATAGAATACAATTAAAATTATAAGAAGCATTTTGAAGTTCAATAATCAATCAATAATAGAACGATATAACAATCGTAACCGAATGATAATAATAATCGTACCAGAACAGTAATATAATCGTATTTATAGATAATGAGCAAAATATTTATACAAATATATTTCTATGTACAAATATTTGGTAAAATTCTCATTTATGTTGTACATAAAGTATTTAATGATTATGAACAATTAACAAATCATTTGCAAACAATTAAAAAGTCTAGAAAATATAATTTCCTTAAGAACATATTTCATGAAATCATTATATTTATATAACAAGTTTTCATATCCATTTAAAAAGAATAAAAATATGTCATGCACACATTTACTTACCTCAAATTATTGTAGAATGCTATATACTTCTATGCTTAACAACCAAGGTTGACTAATGCTTCAGGAGCAAATAACAACCTAGAATTTTCAAAGATCATCAATAATAGTAAGATATTTTGTAGAGTCTAAAAATACCATGAAGGGAAGGGAAGTATTAGCTCCTATTTATAATCAAAATTTTACATTCAAAAATTAAAATTTCTATATTTTTTTTTCTAATTCAAAACTTAAAGTTTGTAAAATCAAATGAATAAAATCTCAATTCATTAATCTTTAATCTTTAAACTTAATCTTTTAATCTTATTCTATAAAATCAAATTCAAAATTTCAAATTTAAAGTTCAAATCTTAACAACTTCTAATTTTTTAACATCTATAAAAAAGTGGTATTACACAAAAAGTAAATGCAAGGTACATCAGCCATGAATGGAGAGTTGGCTTTGAGTTGGAAAATGATTTGGAAAGGGGGAAGGTTGAACGTGCTATAAAAAGGCTGATGGTGGAAAAAGAAGGGGAGGAAATGAGGCAAAGAGCACTGGATTTGAAAGCAGAGGCTAAAGCTTGTATTAGAAAGGGAGGATCTGCTTATAATTCACTGAATGAATTAATAAAGCTTATCACGTCAGTTTGACACCGTGGATGAAATAGTGTCCTTAGTCACTTTACTCATGAATGTAATCTTTTGATACTACTTAATACGCAGTTATGGTACTTACAACCAACACTTGGTTATGTGGATCTTTATTATAAGAAATTTTCCTTGCTAGACACAAGATGGCTTTCATGGAAAATGATGACTTTGATTAAAAATGTGAAAAACATTATAGAAAGAATAACTTAACCTTGAACGCTTACTTGCTTCCCTGCTATAAGTAACCGTCCAAGTCTTTATGACTTGTTCATATATTAATTGATGACTAACTGATCATTTACAAGCATGCATGTTCATCTTTGCAAATTTGGATTACCACATGGACGACAAGGCATTTTGCTATATGATTAATAAACACAACGTTCATCATGTAACCTAGATTAAAAGATGCCTAACATAGCTATATGCAGATACTTATCAGTATTATAGGTGTTTGACTTCTTGCATTGTAGGAGTATGCGTGTGATCTTATAATGTGAACTACTCTTAAAATTCTAAAACAATGCAGTTGTTTTCCTTTTTTTTTTTCATGTTCATAATGTGTGCTCATTACCTTGCTAGATTATACACAAAGGGCTTATATAAAATCAACAGAATATTGTAATAAATGCTCTTGTGGGCTGAGTTGTTACATTGAAGGTCTTGTTGCAAGAGAAGATAACAAGGCAAAATCGAGACGTGGTAAAAGTAAATCTCGTGGAAGAAATTTTGGCTATAATAATTATTCCAAGTCATGTCCAAGAAATGATGTAGAGTGTCATTATTGTCGAAACAAATGGCATATTAGAAGATTTTGCAACGAATTGAAGAAGGATTTGGAAACAAGAAATAATCAAAGCTAACTGAAGCAAATGTTGTCAACAACAAATCCAATAACGATGAAGAAGGAGAATGTTGTTAGCATCTATAAGTGGAAGATCTCTTTCACAATCCCAGATACTTGACTCTAGATGCACATATCATATGTGTCCTTACAAAGAATAGTGTAATACCTACTAGTTTTATTTTAATAGGTAACAATGCTTCTAACAAGGTTATTGAAATTGGCACAGTGAAAATAAAGATGCATGATGAAATTGTTAGAATACTGGATAACGTCCGACATATTCCTGAGTTGAAGAAGGGAGAATGCTCGTTTCTCCCTTACTCTTTGAGCCAATATTCCATTACCTTTATATATTTTCTTTAATACCCTATCATCCCCTCGACTCTTATTTTTTTCGATTTTACCCTTTAATAATTTAAACATAGTTATTGAATAAGAATCAATTGAACTGAATTTTTTTAATTATAAAAATAGATTAAATTATGAGGATTCAAACCTTGTAACAAGGTGAAACACACCAATACCTTTACCACTACACCAATTGACTTTAATTGATATTTTTTCTCATTTTAATAAATATTTCTTTTAAAAAATATATAATAAATTCTCTTTAAAGTAAAAATTATTTTTATATTTATAAAATTATTTTGAACATTCTAATGATAATAATTTAACAATTATTTATAATAATTTTAGAAATTTTTATTATTGTTAAAAAAATAAATATAATTTATTGTAAAATTAAAATTGTTTTAAGTTACTATTATTTATATTTAATTTTAAAAATTTATAATTTAATGATATTAAACAATTTCAATTTGAAATAGTTTCAAATGTTAATGCTTATAAAATTATTTTTAAAGTTATAAAATTTTATATTAATAAAATTTATTATTGATAGAATTTTATTATTAATACAATTTAAATTAAAATTGTTTTAAAATCATTATTAATTTTAAATTTAATTTTAAAAAATTTATAATTTAATGATATTAAATAAATTTAAATTTGAAATATTTTAAAATTTTAATGTTTATAAAATTATTTTTAAAGGTATAAATTTTTATATTAATAAAATATTTATTATTGCTAGAATTTATTTTTAATAAAATTTATTTATATATGTTTAAAAGGGTTATTTATTAAAGATTGAACAATTTATCACAAATATGTATTTGATGAAGTGATAAAAGTTTTTAACTTATTTTGATTAGATCTAGGTTCGAATCCATGTAATAGTCAATTTACTTTGCAATTTTAAAAATATCAATTCAACTCATTGGTTCGATTTAATTGGTTCATATTTACAAAATGACAAAATCGAAAATATTTGAAATCAGGGGGGAATCGGACATTCTCCCGAAGAAAAATATGATTTCCTTGGGAACATTAAATTTCTCAAGCAATGACAATACCAAATTATGGCACATGCGGTTATGTTATCTCAGTGAATGTGGGCTGTATAAATTGTACAAGAGGAACCTTTTAGGCGATATGAAGAGATGTAAATCAAAATTCAGTAAATTTTGTGTTATAGGAAAGCATAACAAGGTTAGCTTCAGCACTTCGTCCTATATTAATAAAGGTATTCTTGATTATGTTTATACTAATTGTATAGGGACCATCACCAGTTGCATTATATGTAGGTTCTAATTATTTTGCCAGTTTCATTGATGATTATTCTATAAAAGTTTGGGTGTATGTTATGAAGCACAAATCTGATGTGTTCAACATTTTCAAGCAGTGGAAAGCTAAGGTGGAAAATCATACTAACAAAAAGTTAAAGTATATCAAGAGTGATAATAGGATCGAGTACAAGGAAAGTTCCTCTCTATAATTCTGTAAGAATGAAGGTATTACTTGACATTTGACAGTAAAGAAAAATTCGCAGCAAATTAAAGTGGCTGAAAGAATGAATAGAATGTTGATGGAAAGAGTTCGGTATATGATGCTTAATGCAGGATTGTTGAAAATTTTCTAGGCAAAATCTGTTAACACTGTTGTTTACTTAATTAATCGGTTTCTATGCTCGGCTATAAATTTTAAAATCCCTGAAGAGGTTTGTACAAACAGGCCAATCAACTTTACCAACTTATGCATATTTGATTGTCAAGCATACATGCATGTACTGCATAATGAACGTACAAAGTTAGATGCAAAGTCAAAGAAGTGTATCTTCCTTAGTTACCTAAAAGGTGTAAAGTGTTATATGCTTTGGAACCCGAAATCAAAGAAGAAAATCATCAGCAGAGATGTTGTTTTTTATGAAGCCAACATGTTGAAGAAAGAAGATTTGAAGTAGACTTTCACAGAAAAATAAGATGTGAGATTAGTTATTAAGGTAGAGTTAAGATGATAAGAAATTCCACTATAAGAAAATCAAGACCCAACGAATTATCAAGAAAAGCACCAAAAAGAGTCGTATTTACTTGCTAGAGACAGATAAAGGCGTATTACCAAAGCACCTGTAAGGTATGAATTTGAAGATATGATATTATTTGCATTATTCTTTGAAAGCAACAATCCATCTGATTTCAAAGAATCAATTCAAGCAAAGCATGGTGATAAATGGTCAGCAGTTATGGAAGAAGAAATAGAGTCACTTCAAAGGAATTATACTTGAGAATCAGTAGAATTGCCCAAAGAAAAAAATGTTATTGGGTGTAAATGAGTCTTTAGAAAGAAAAAAGCAATCACAAAAAATGAAGGAGAAAAGTATAAAGCTCGATTAGTTGCCAAAGGATACTTATTAAAAAAAAGGGTATAGACTACAATGAAATTTTCTCTCCAATGGTAAGCATACATCTATACAAGTTATCTTATCGATCGTGACAATCTATTATTTTTAATTGGAGCAACTAAATGTAAAAATTGTTTTCTTACATATGGAGCTAGAGAAGCAGATTTATATGCTACCTAATGGTTTTAAAGAACCAAGCAAGGTAGGACTTGTGTGCAAATTGAAAAAGCCTTTACATGGATTAAAATAATCACCCAAACAACGGTATAAGCGGTTTGATACTTTTATGGTATCACATGGATACACTCGCTGTAAGTATGATTGTTGTGTCTATTTCAAAAAATTAGATGATGGTTCTTTCAATTTATCTAACGCTTTATGTTGATGATATATTGATCGCTGCTAAAAATAAATTTCACATCTCTTAGCTTAAGAACATGTTGAGTACCAAATTTGAGATAAAGGATCTTGGAGTTACTAAAAAGATCCTCGGTATGGAAATCAACAGAGATAGGAAAGCTGGAAAGTTTTGGGTCACCTAAAAGAACTATATGGAAAAAGTTTCGAAAAAGTTTAGCATGCTCAATGCTAAACTTGTGAAGGTTCCATTAGCAATACATTTTTTACTGTTTTCAGACCTTTGGCCGAAGACGAAGGATGAGGAGGAGTATATAAGCTTGAACACCTTATGCAAATGTTGTAGGATGCTTAATATACATAATGGTTTGTACTAGACCAGACATTTCACAAGTAATCAGAATGGTCAGTAGATACATGCCAAATCCAAGAAAGGAGTATTGGAATACAATTAAGTGGATTTTTAGATATGTTACTTGGAACGATCAATTATGAATTGTGTACGATCAAAACTCAGCTTCTAGTATAATAGTCGGATACGTCTATTCAGACTATACAGGAGATCTAGATAATAGAAGATACATGACCAGCTATACTTTTAAGTTTGAAGGAGGATTGATTTCATGAAAATTTGTCCTATAATCTAAAGTTGCTTTCTCTATTATTGAAGCATAATATATGACGAATGTTGAAGCAAGGAAAAAAAGCTTTATGATTGAAGGGTCTAGCTGAGGGACTTGGTTTCAACTAAGATGCTGCTCGATCTCAAAGCAATAGTTAAAGTGCTATATCTTTTTGTCAAGAATAAGGTATTTTATGTGAGGTCAAAAAATATAGATGTTTGGTATCACAAGATTAGAGAGTGGATCGCCTCCAAAGAAATTTGTTTGTTGAAGGTCCACACAAAGAAAAATGCAACATATATATTGACCAAGCCAGTTCTTATAGAAAAGTTCAAGCATTACTTGGACTTATTACAAGTCATTTCATATTGATATAGCACTAATATTGGTGTTAAAGGCACTATCAAATTGAGAGATATGGTAAAAGTTGAAAACTGGCAAAGGTGGAGATTGTAAGAATTATGACTCATTTTCAACAAAAAAAGCAGCAAAGTTTGAAGTTGAAAGTATTTAAAAGTCAGTGACAATTGGTGAAGAAAATCGGTGACTTCTATACGTAAGTGCTTATCTAAAAAACTAGCAAGATTTTATTGACTATTTTGGTTCTCAAATGGTTTATAAATAGAAGGCTTCGTTCATTTGTATTGCAATCAATTGAGAGAGCTTAAATTTAAAAAGAAAAAATTGAGTTATATAGAGTTGGTTTGACGGTAGAAGATGAGGTATTTTTCATTCAGATCACTTTATAAGATTTATAAGTTGTGCTTAAATTTGTTATAAGTTTTACATTTGAGTCTATTTAAATTTATGAATATTTGCATATTTACCTAAATTATATAATGTTTCTCAATTTGATACTAGTGAAGTATTTCAAGTACTCGAGGATGTAAATAATATTTATCGAATTTCGTTAAATTTTGGTGTTTTTTACTTTATGTTGTTACGTATTTGTTAATTTTGTTATATTTAAATTTTATAATTATTATATTTTATAAGCTTTGTAGTTTTTGAAAAATTATTAGGCCATCAAATTTCTTAACACATATATTATTGAGTTAAGAGTTTGCTTGTTAAGCCATGCCATACAACTTGCTTCCTCTTCTATTAACCTGCTGAAAGAAGTAAGAGCAACTTTGTGCAAAGGTCCTATTGGAAATATTGGAACCTGTGATTGCTGCTATAGTTGTGCTAATGATGATTGTTCAAGGCATTTCATAGTACTTAAAATGACAGCTGAAGAAGACCCTATGTCCCCTGCTCTTGCTATTAGCTGCAGTAAGGCATCTAAATATTTGAAATTGGCCACGGGAAGATCCTTGAATCTTAAGGGATGAAGTTCAGGCACTAGGTCCAATAGTATATCGTCTGCATCCAGAGTGGCATATTTGAAAACTAGAGATCATAATTGGTAAGCAGTACTAATAGAAGGTTACACATAGTACAACTAAATATGCCCTTTTGTTTTAGTTTTTTTATTAGTTAAAAGAATTTTTTTAATGTTAGAAGTTCCTTTTAATTTTTTAAAAATAATTTGGTTAATAATAGAGAAAGGTTTATGAAAATTAAATAATAGAAAATGGCTAGATTTATTGATATATTTTTATTAGATTTGGATTTGTCAAAATTGACAGGGCTCGAACCCCATAACTTCCGCCTTAACAAGGCAGTAGCTCTGACCAATTGTCCCGAAAAATAAAATATACAGCATACATATTCTTATGATTTCATTCAAAATCATTTCTATTTAGATAAAAATAGTCTAAGTTGCGACAGAAACACGAATGATATATTGACATCCACCTGGGTATACACTTTGGTGATAGCAGCACGATAATCCTTTCATTATTGCCAAATCGATGACACAATATTTTTCAAAAATTATTTGTAAAATGTATTCACATCTAATGATGCAGGAGAGCTTTTCACGGCACTCCTGTTTCTCTATAATCCTGTCTCAAGGATCCCCGAAATGGGGCTTTGCATTTGACATTAAGACTCAATATGAAATCTATAAAATCCTTAGAGAAGAGATCAGAAACTGATAAACCATCTGATATGGGCAGGAATACAAAGTCAGGATGATCAGAAAGGATTAGGAAAATTGAATTGGGGGCGAGTAACTGTAATGGAAAACCGCTTGGTGTGAAGGATGGTCGCCAGATAAAGCACAGGTTTTATATGGTCTTGGAATGGACAAGGAACCAGCACCCAATGCCGACCTCTCTGTGCTTGCACTTCCATCTCTTTTCTTTAAAGGTTCTCTCCCAATGGAAATGTTGGCTGTAAGGACAGTACCAGCTACCTCCTTGAATATTATACATTACAAATACCAGTTAAAGTCATTTGTAATTTGTATGTAAATTCGTAATGAATATTTAATGATATCCTGTATAGACTACAGGAAGTCTACAAGACCACATGACCAATGTAAAAAATTATACTTGTTTAACTAAGGGTAGCCTAGATATTTGAATATGGATGGAACTTTCTTCCTCTTTTCCCAAACAGACTATTTAACAATTTTAGGGCCTCACACTGTTGGCTGCGTTTTGCAAGCTAGATTAATGCAATAATAATTATAAGACAGAAACATTCACCTCCAAGGCACACGATACCATCTCTTAGTCATTCAAATAGTCTACTTCATATTAACTCTGAAGTAAGGAAATTTGAAACGGTGAACTTATTTCATCTGGCCTGACACAGGATCAACAAAAAGTCCAAATAGAAACAAATCAGAACTTACGTGTATCCTTAAATTAAAGCGTACAAGTCTTACAATTTATACAAACAAACTGAGACAACGGATTTTTGACACTAACATTAAAGACTTTGTTTGTCCGGACACGGTAACAACAGACACGTCAAAGTACAATGTTTATCCTGTTACATAGTAAATGTCATGAAGACAACATTGCATTGCCTTAACCAGAGATCTCAACGGCCTTGACATCAGGTGTTTTGACCTCCACTTTAGGAACAGTAACAGTGAGAACTCCATTCTCCATTGAAGCCTTAATCTGATTCATTTTCACGTCCTCAGGTAGCCTAAACCTCCTCGAGAACATACCACCGGTACGCTCCGCTCGATGCCAAGTGTCGTTCAAGATAATGTGTTCATTTCTGTCCTCCTGTATATATTGACTTTATTTAGTAACTCATAAATGTACCTGTTTTAGAGAGAGCAAGCTTTGACTTAGTCCTCTCCTTCTCCCTCGCCCTTCTAGATTACTCTTAACCTGTACTAAAAATCCAATATTTCTCACCGGAAAGGGAGATCTACTCCTCCTCCGGTGAGATATCTTCGCTTCCTTTTTGTTTTCTGCTCCATTTACTAAGTAAATGCATATTTTCATTTGAATTTAGATTGATGGTGGTTTATTTACATTTGTAGAATATTTTTACTTCTTTAATGGTGGTTTATTTCCATCCAAATATAAATATGTGATGGTTGTATTATTACGGTGTTATTTTCTTGTAGATCTAGAGGATTGAAGTCTTGTACAAATATATTTTAAGGATCTGGAGGAGATTATACTATATCAAGTGTATTAGGGAAGATTTATTGCAGCAAAGAGAAAAAAAAATATCTGGAGTTGTGGAAAGTAAAGTAAAAGAGCTATGGAAAAATTTCTAGATCAAAACATTTTTTTTAATTAAAAACACCAAACAGAAAGTTATTAAAGTTGTATTTTTCATGTCCTTCAGTGAACATCATGATTTTTCTGGTTTTTATATTGCAATGAATTACTGTAATACTTTAAAATTTATATAAATTGATGTAAATATGTGATAATATGTAATGTTTGATGTAATGTGTTGCGGAATAAATGAAGGTTTTCTTGCTATTTAAACAAAAAAAAAAACTTTTGACTTAATCGTGGTAACTTCAATTTCTAAAACGTAATGAAGTTGTCCTAAGTTCTTCAAAGCAAAGGCTTGATGCATTTTTGGTTTCTGTCACTTGAGCTTTGTTGTTTTCTGTTACCACTATATCATCAACATAAATCAAGATAATCACCTAGTCTTTATCATTGAGCAAGAAGAAGAGAGATGTATCATATTTTTGAGTTATAAAAACCCCATTGCTTCAGGGCATTTTTCCGTTTCTCAAGACAGGCCCTTGGAGCCTGCTTTAAGCCATACAAGGTTTTCTTCAACTTGTATACAAGATTAGATTTTGTTGCAGTCACTACTTAGGAATGCATTGTTCACATCTGTCTGAGGTCCCAAATTTTTATTACAGCAAGACTTAGAATAATCTTGATTGTAGATGCCTTGACCACTAGGCTATATGTCTGATTATAGTCCACAACTGCCATTCGATAGACTTTTGACAACTAGTCTTGCCTTGAATCTGGAAATTGTTCCATCGGGGCCTAAACACACCATCTGTAAAGTTCACATGTAACCGAAATCAATACAATATACGCAGATTTTCACCCCAAAAATCAACTCTGAATAAACGGAAGCCTTATAAATTCAAGCGTTAAGAATGATTTTTCTGACTTCTACTTGAAGAAATAATGTTCGAGGTTTCATGTTGTTGATGATATTTCAAGGAAGAGGAAGCGAGAAGGAGCATGATCCGAGTTAGTAGCTAGCAGAGTTAGTAGCTAGCGGAAGTTTCAGAACCATTTGAGGTTTTTGGTTATTAAAATTTCCCAAAGAACTAATTTTTTCTGGCTCAAATTTATGTCCAGGACAGCCTGCTATATATTATGTTTGCAAATTTAGGGTGGCATTTGGGATGCCCGCAGAAAAGCTTAAGGATATACAATTGACAGATAATCCTTTTTAAGTTTTCTGCTTAATTGAAAGAGTTTCAGAGGACAAAATCTTAAACCAATGAACTGAACCGAAATGATTTAAAACAGAGATCGTCAAAGATTAATTGACACCCAGCTTGAGAAGTTGCATTATATTCATATTCAGCATACAAGAAACAACAACAAACAAACAAACAATACTTTCCGATGATCACTCGCACACTTCCACCAGAAAGAAGCATTTCATCAAACACATACTAAACATAAACGTAGACACATATTATCTATTATTATCTGTCGCAGGAGGTAGGCGCCAGATTATTTTTTATTTTCAGCCAGAAATCTGAATCGCCTTTACATTAGCTTTCTTCATCTCCACTTTTGGGACAGTGACAGTAAGAACACCATTCTCCATCGAAGCCTTGATCTGGTCCACCTTCACATTCTCAGGCAACTTGAACCTCCTCGAAAACTTGCCACTGCTACGCTCCACGCGATGCCACGTGTCGTTCTTGTCTTCCTTCTCTATGTTCCTTTCTCCGCTGATCTGAAGCATCCTGTCGTCTTCAATCTGGACCTTCACCTCCTCCTTCTTCAGACCGGGAAGATCGGCCTTGAACACGTGAGCTTCTGGGGTTTCCTTCCAATCCACGCGGGTGTTACCAAAAGCAGAGGTTTCTTGAGGGAAATGAGATGCAAGGGAGGAAGAAGAAGGGAAAGGAAAATCTTTGAATGGATCCCAAACATCAAGAGAGAATGGATCAAAGAAGTTCCCTCGTCGAATCATCGACATTTTCAATATTTGGTTGAAGCAATTAAAGGCGAGGGAGAAAACTGAGGGTGTTGAACTGAAGTGATCCCGGTATAACTACTTTTGGCTCTTGCTCGTGCCGATGGAAGATAGATGATTCAAATAATTTACATTGGTGGAAAGGGTATTCTAGTACTTTCCAGATAGCTGAATTACATCCTAGATTTTGTTCGATCGAAGAACCAGTACCATAGAGAATGTTCTGGAAGTTAATGAGATCCTTTGTCAAAGTCAACTCTATGTTTAGATGGGCATTCACCAACATGGGTTTTATTTTTCCTACTTTTGGGCCATATTAAAGAGCTTTTGAGCTTTCAAACGACTTATCATCTTTTCTCTTAGTAAGCGAACTTAATATCGTCCACTAATTAGATTTTAAAACGACGCGCCATCGATAAGCCGACAAAAATAACAAAGCTATGCCTAATCAACGACAAGATGATCTACATGCTTAGAAGAATCATCGTTGCCTTCAATATCTCGTTAGCTATTTTTACCATTTTAAAATTATAACCCGTCTTTAAATTAGTTCATTTATATAATGATATTTTTGTTGGAGACATATTGAGTCTAGCAATTAAATTAGTTCATTTTTCTGTTTCAAGGTCTACCGTGATAGGCTTCTAAATTTGTTTAGTTATAACAAAATTTAATAAATTTTTTTGTCTTCAAATTATAGGTATATCCGGATATGGGTTGATTGATCTTTAAAATAATTCAATTATAATACAACTGATCATAATGTGTTCGAGTTAAACGCATATTATTTTTAAATTAATTTAGTCATAATGCAACCTAACTTTCGTTCAAATTGGACAACTCGTATCCTTTTAAATTAGTTCTGTTATATTTGATGCACCTCAAATTTCTTTGTTTAAATTAGAAGAAGTCTAATCAGATTAGCATACTTAAAAGTTTTATTTCAAAACTGGACAATACCAATCCTGCTGATTATAAAAGCAAAATTCTATTCAAAATAAATAACCAGAAGTACACAACTAATAGATTAAAAAGATACACTTTAGCGATGTAACTAATTAATAAAAATAACTTTGGGCTACTGTTTAAATACATATAAAAAACAGAAACTAACTAAAATTTCAATTTACAACGATGAGCATGTGACATTAGAACATTGATAGTTATAAATTAAGACTTTGCATGAAACATTAAGGGCACTTTTGGTAAGTTAATCTGAACCAAAAAATTGAAACGAACAAAATAATATTAGATAGAATGGAACTAAAGTAAATTAATTAGATTTTGATTGAACGTGACTCGAACGAACGAATCTGTTGGATCGTTGAAAGAAATACATGCCAGATTAATACTATAAATGATAGGGATAGTGATGGATGCCAACGAAAAAGAGAAACTTGTTTCGGAATACAAATTCGAAATCGGGGATGATTTCCGCACCCTCAGCTCACCGAATTCTGTAGACTTGGGTGTAGTCGTGAGCCACTTGTAGCATGGCACAAGGATTAGTCTAAGTCTTTCCCATTACCGAATGAATCAGAAAATCCAAAAACAACTTGAGAAAAACGATTAAAATTTAGGAAATTACATTATATTCACATTGCAAGCACCTACAAGGCAACAACCGTGATAGTACATTGCCACCAATCACACACTAGTTACAAGCATTTCATCGAACACATTACATACGAGACCATGAGCCTAGACAGATCCGCAACTGTTATTTATTATTGATAACCATATTATCTACCGCAGGAAGAGACGCAACCTCAAGACTATTTTTCAGTTTCAGCCACAGATCTCAATAGCCTTTACATTAGCTTTCTTCGCCTCCACTTTAGGAACAGTGACACTAAGAACACCATTTTCCATCGAAGCCTTTACCTGATCTATCTTCACATTCTCCGGCAACCTGAACCTCCTCGAAAACTTGCCACTGCTACGCTCCACCCGATGCCACGTGTCGTTCTTGTCTTCCTTTTCTATCTTCCTCTCTCCGCTGATTTGGAGCACCCTGTCGTCTTCAATCTGGACCTTCACTTCCTCTTTCCTGAGACCTGGAAGATCGGCCTTGAACACGTGGGGTTCTGGGGTTTCCTGCCAGTCCACGCGGGTGTTCACAAAAGCAGAGGTTTCATTAGGGAAATGATATATAAGAGAGGACGAAGAAGAAGGGAAAGGAAAATCTTTGAATGGATCCCAAACATCAAGGGAGAATGCATCAAAGAAATTGCCACGTCTAGTGAGGGACATTTTTGATTGCTTGGATGAAGCAATGGCAGGCAGGCAGGCAAGAATTAGGAATTTAATTGAGAATTTATCGGTGAATGTCAACTGCAATTGTTAATGGGCTTATATTAATTTATTTGTACCATGTTAAAAGAGTTTTAGGGCTTCCTAACAGTTTATTGTTTTTGTTCCTATGCAAACTATTTTTTTCTTCAAAAATTTAAAACCCATAAAAATTTGCTTTAAATAAAATAAAATAAAAAATACAAAGTAAAAAAAATAATTTTATACTCTTCACTCCACTCTCTAAATATATATAATAATATATTATTTTTCAAATAAAATATACATATATATATATAAATAATATTTAATTAAATATTTTTTATAGTGTATAAATTTTTTATCTTATAAAATAATAAAATTTATATTTTGAATATAATTATTATATATAAATAATATTATAATATATAAATAATATTTTTAATTAATATTTATTATAAATAAATATAAAAATAAAAAAATAAATAAAAATAAAAAAATCATTCTTTATATAAAAATTATCCGTTTTAATTTGATGAAATTTTATTGAATAATGAGATAAAAAATAAACAAAACAAAACAAACTTCCTCCCCTGCGTTCCATTCATCCCTAAATTTTAAGGTTAAACTATTACAAGCTCAACGTTCTCACGCATTTATCACTTCGTTACCCCTTTTTAAATGTAAACAAACGTCAATCATAAAAAAAATGACTTAATTAATCAATTATAAATTCTCAATTCTATATTTTAAATAAATTATTAATAAAAATTCTTAAAATATATTAAATTTTGTTCGACATTTCATTTCATTTAAGAGTGAAATCACATCAATAAATCGATTATTTTTAATCTATATTTTTTTATTATTATTTGATATCAACATTCTATTATTTAATATTAGTAAAAAAAATTTAAATTTTTACTCATTAAACCTTACCTTACTTGCTAAAATATTTGTGAAAAAGTTTATTTTGCGAACTCGACCAGTCTCAAATTATTCAATCCCTCTAGCATTGATAAAACACCTCAAATTATTTTATACAATTTTTTTTTAACTTGCATTTATTAATTCAATTTATATAAGAACTCAAATGGGAAAATGTAGACCCAATTCCACCATCGGAAAATTAAACCCATTAACAAGACCAACAGTACAAACTGCAGAGGATATATTAAAAGAAAGTTCGCTTCATTATTAACCGGTAAGAACATCATCCATTACACATCTTTCACATAAAGATACAAATTATATATTGTTCCCCAACATCACAATATCAAATTCAAAATCATTAGTTCAACCAGAGATTTCAATGGCTTTGACCTCAGGTTTCTTCACATCTAGCTTTGGAACAGTAACAGTAAGAACTCCATTCTCCATTGAAGCCTTGATCTGGTCCATCTTCACATTCTCCGGCAGCCTAAACTTCCTCGAGAACATGCCACTGCTACGCTCCACGCGATGCCAGGTGTCGTTCTTGTCTTCCTTCTCAATATTCCTCTGTCCGCTAATCTGAAGCACCCTGTCATCTTCAATCTCCACCTTCACTTCCTCTTTCTTTAGCCCCGGAAGATCGGCCTTGAACACGTGCGCTTCAGGGGTTTCCTTCCAGTCCACCCGGGTGTTCACAAAAGCAGAGGTCTCTTGAGGAAATTGAGAAGACAAAGACGAAGAGAATTGAAAGTCCTTGAACGGATCCCAAACATCAAGAGAGAATGGATCAAAGACGCTGCGGCTGCGTCTGTTGCCGAAAAAGCTCGGAATCAACGACATTTTTTTCCAAAGCGTACGAGGTCTTACTGAAAGTGTCTAAACGTATGATTACCTGCTTTATTGAACTTGCTAATACATATACATATAGCCAGTCCAGGGGTTTTCCAGTAAGTTCGCGGACAATCCACAATCGGGAATACTCGGCTCTAGCGAATTCGCGAAGTATGTAACTTCGTGAGCTTGCTAGAAGGCTCTGGATTTGTGGGCTTGCTACAAGGCTCTGGATTGTAGTCGTTACGGGCTTTCAAACCCAAGCTGTTGTCATAGAGAATGAGAAAGGCCCAGCCTTAAATCTGTCAATCAAAAGGTTCTTTCATTTTTTATATTTTGTTGTTTGTCACTGAAACACCTATCAGGGTGACGGCGTGTCGTCGCCTGTGTCTAATTTTTCTGGACGACACGGCGTCTTTATCTATTGGATTGGGCGACAAGTGATGAACGAACACATCAAATTGGTATATGACTTCATTTGGCATACTCTTCCTGTCACAATTTACCTTAATTTGTAAATTCCATCCTATTGACTATTATTAACTCAACATATACATAAAATAGGATGGAAAAGAAATTACGCATTAACTTAGCACTTGAAAATGGGTTATGCATTGTTTTCGATAATAATGTCTAGACAACAAGGCACCTAGTTATAGAGTTGGAAGGTGGCTGTATCTGTCTCATCAACTATCAAATAATACGTAACAATCAAGTGAGTTGCACGCAAGAAGAACAAAATCAAGAGACATTAGGTGGCGAAGATCCACACTATCAAGTCATTTACAACACCTTCCCCAATATAAAATAAGAAAACTAGGTGTGGCAAATATCAAACTATCAAACACAATCAGAATGAACTGATTAATTTCAACAACTCATTCAAGGAATTGTAGGAAGAACCACCTTTCCCTATACAAAGTTCAGTCTTCTCCTTCAAATCCTTAGCCCTGTCCCTCATCTCCATCCCTTTTTTATCCACCATTAATCTCCTCACTGCTCTTTCTACTTCCCCTCTCTGCACCTCGTTCTCCAGCTCCAGTCCCACTTTCCACACATGACTCAAGTATCTTGCATTCACCTTCTGGTCTCCAGAATTTGGTCTGCAAATCATTGGAACTCCTTCACTTATGCTTTCCAGAGTGGAATTCCAACCACAGTGGCTCCAAAACCCTCCCACTGAGCCATGCGCCAACACTTCTTTCTGGGGTGCCCATTTCACAATGCACCCTCTTTCTCCAATACTTTCTTTGAACCCTTCAGGCAATGACTCCAGCCAATCTGAACCACACACTGAGCCAGGTCGAACCACCCACAGGAAAGGCTGTTTACTATTGGCCAGGCCCCACGCCATTTCAGCTAGCTCACTCTCATCTATTAGAGTTAAGCTTCCCAGGCTTACATATATAACTGAATTCTTAGTCTGCTTGTCAAGCCATGTAATGCAACTGATGTCCTCTTTTAACAAGCTACTAGATAAGGCTGGAGCAAATTTATATAGAGGGCCGATACAAAAGAGTGGAACTTGGCAACGCTGTTCGATCTTTGCCAATGATGGTTGCTCAAGGAAGTCCATAGTATTGAAAATTACAGCCGAAGAGCTTCTGGTGTGGCTTGCGTTATCCAACAGCTGCGACATTGTTTCCAATGACCCGAATTTGGATAAAGGTAGGTCCTTAAATCTTAGGGGATGAAAATTAGGCACTGTGTCCTCTGATTCAAGACCTATAATCCGAAAACATTGTTAGCAATATGATCTGTTTCAAAAAGAAGTAAAGCATGAGCAAATTATTATTCATGGGGACCGCATAGATATTTTTTTAGCTATAGTCTATAGAATACGTTGCCCAGCAGTCCAATATCAAGACTTCCAGGCCTATAATTTGAAATCAAAGATTTCGTTTATTACAAGATATGGTTTGGACTAGAGAGAGGCAGATTTCAGAAACTAAGCTCGGAAAACATTTTTCTGATGATGTGATTCTGAGAATTTCTAAAAGAGTCCGGTATAAATATCTTCTTACGATAAAACAAACATAAGCGTACCTTTCGAGGACAGATTACCTCCATCCTTGAATTGGAGCAACGCACTCCGTGAAATAAAGAAATTTGCACCGGCAGGGCGCAGGATGATGCTGGGAAGTTCCAGCCTATTAGCAACTGATTCAGCAAAATACAAGATTTCGTCGTAGATGATGCAGGATATCATTTCATCTTGTGCCTTGAGTTGCTCCATAAACTGAGCCAAACATTCTTGAAAAGTTATTTTGCAATTGTCATTGAGACGCAAAATTTCTGCAATCTCATCTCCAGAGGAATATTGACACTCATTTAAGCCATCTGGGATGAGCAGGAAATAGAAATTAGGGTAATTTGAAGGATTAATGGAATTAGATTTGGTGTGTGCAACGGTGATGGAGTAGCCATTTGAATAAAGAACTGTTCCTAGCTGAAGCATTGGGTTAATGTGTCCCTGGAATGGACATGTTACCAGCACCACTCGGCACCGTCTCTTCCGTTGCTTTTCCATCTCTTTGTGTGACTGTTAATAGAATTGAAGCGCTTGTTTTAGATGCCACCACGAATTAAAGAATGCGGATAAGTCTGACTCTGACTGAAGTATGTATATGTATAACTGAGATGGTTGACATTTTCTACTTGATAATACGACATGTGTAGCTGAGTTGGATTATACGGAATACTATTTAACTAGTAATTTTTTAAGACAAGTATGACATTAACACTAGATGGTGGTGATTTTGGTGTTATTCCCACAACAATTTCGCCATATCGAAGAGAAGAGACTTCGTGTTTACTTGTCATTGACAATGTTGAATAGCTTTGCCGGAACTCCATTAATGAATGAAATGAAACAGTTAGTATCGTATTTGTCTGTATGTGCCTAGTTACGGGTATCCTCTCTTGATTTTTAAGTATGAATTTGTTAGATATTTTGTGTATTTAAATTCTTTGGTAATTATATACATATATATATATATATATTTCATAACGGATATTTATTATTTATGTATGTTTTTGGTTCAGTTTTGATTACCCACTACGTTTATATAGTGAAATAATTATATATTTGTTAGTAATACATTTATATATAGTTAAATGATCAATTTATGACAGTATTAATTTGTGATTTAATGGTGATTTAGATTTTAAAATTGTTCTAAGGTTCTACATAACTAGTACATCCTTTTAGAACCAAACTTTTCTATCTAGGTTAGATATTCAACATAGAGCTTAATTTGCAATATAACAATATTATCATAAAAACGCACGATATTCTTTAAGTATATTGCTTTAATATATCTTCAGTATTGTATAAAAATTTTTGTACTTTTTTTTATTCAAGTATCCATAAAAATTAAAAATTTCAACAATATTGATACGTGGTTACAATTTTTTGTTCCAAAATTTTTGATATTATTTGCATGCATGGAGTAACATTTTACTTAAACAAAATTCACTAACTTACTCACCATATATTTAAAGGTAAAAAATTAACTTTTCTAATTGAGAAAAACTATGATATAACTATTTATTCCTGTATCAGCTTTGGACTTATTGTTCCCTTTCGTATTAGGTCAAGTAAGAAAGAGGAACTGAACCTTATCATCATATATCCCAGTAGAGGTGGGCATAAAACTCGACCTGAATCGAACTAGATCAGAACCGATGAATTTGATTCGGTATTTCATATAATCGGTCCGATTTCGGTTCTTAAATATAAAAACTTAAAGTTTTTTGTTCGATTTCGAATTTAATTTAAAAAATTTAGACCAAATCGAATTTATTATTTTTTAGTATTTTTTTATAAAACGACGTTGTTTTACTTTTAAATATTTTTAAAAAATTAATAATTTAATCTAAAAATTAAATCGACTTAAAAATCGAATTATTCAGTTTGGTTTTATTCCGTATTCTTCTATCATTCGGTTCAGTCCAATTTGATTTTTTCTTTCTATTCAATTCGGTTCGGTTTTATAATTTAAAAACCCAAATTTTTCGATTCTGATCCGAATTTTCAAAAAGTTGGACCGAATCGGACCGTGCTCACCTCTAATATCCCAACTAAAAAATAACTAAAAAACAAACACTTAATTGCATACAAAATAAGACATCCTAAAATTCCTCATTACAACAAAAATAAGAACAGGACAAGAACATATTGAAGCCATTATATAAAGTCAATCCGCAGTTTAAAGAAAAACAAAAAAAATTCCTTTTCATTTCTAAACAAATTTTTTTTACTTAGTATGGATAGAAAAAGGTTTTGTAGGAAAACATATTAACATGAATTCATATAAAGTCACTATCTTAGTAAAAGGCTTCATCGTTTACCTCATTAACAAGCTATTCAGTGCCGATTTTCACAATTATGTGATGTAGCATAAGGGTCTAAGGCAGCTACTTATAACCAAGAAAACTTGAGAAAGCTTATGAAAAGAAGATACCTCTTTCTATAATTGTGACCCTTTCTTTTCTTTTTACAGTAAAGGACTTCATTATTATATGAAGTAGAGAACATGTTTAATAATCGAACAGAGAGAACGTCATACAAGACTACCTAGAATATAGCAAGCGAAATTCTGTTATTGGTCAGACCAGCCTTTGCCGAATCCTGTGTAGATTTAGCGTCATTTCTAGTGAACGTCGTATCATCCAACTATTTTTGCAATCCAAATAAATAGGTAATATTACTGAAGAACGGCCTAATTGCTATCATTTTGGCAGCAATGTATAAGGATAAGATTTGTCTGCACATGAATGTTGTCTTTCATGAAAGCTACTTCTGATTACAACTACTCGTATTATGTTGAAATTAATTAATTAAAAACGTACTGGTGCACATCCTAGCCCCCGGGAGAATTCAATATTCTTAACATGAACCCTATTACTATCCCATCTTGAATAACTTCAGCTTCTTTTGCATATACCTTTCAGGAGCCCCAATTGGAGGCAAGAGCCGCTATCTAGCTTGGAGCCCCCAGAAACTCTGATCTGTGAATTTCTTGGAGACGTACAGCTGGTATCATGTTGGAGTTTATTGTCAAATAATCAATTTTAAATATAAATTTGAATGATACTACCTTATTTTGAAGACTTCATAAGGTTACAATTCTGGAGGCAGCTCAAGATCCTACTCATGGTTCCAGAATGAGGCATTGCATAAAACCGTTAAAATTTTTGTGCAAAAGATGTATTAAAAAGAAATTCACTTCATTATTACATTAAAATTAATTACACACCTTTCATAAAGACAGAGTATACATTATCTCACGATATCACAATATTATATTGTCGTTCAACCAGAAATTTCAATAGCCTTGACATCAGGTTTCTTCACTTCTACCTTCGGAACAATAACAGCAAGAACTCCATTCTCCATTGAAGCCTTAATCTGGTCCATTTTCACATTCTCTGGCAGCCTAAACCACCTCGAGAACTTACCACTACTGCGCTCGACGTGATGCCAGGTGTCGTTCTTGTCTTCCTTCTCAATATTCCTCTGTCAGCTAATTTGAAGCACCCTGTCATCTTCAATCTCTACATTCACTTCCTCTTTCTTCAGTCCCAGAAGATCGGCCTTGAAAACGTGAGCTTCAGGGTTTCCTGCCAGTCTACGCGGGCGTTCACAAAAGCAGAGGTTTCTTGAGGGAACTGAGAGAAAAGTGAAGACAAAGAAGAAGGGAAAGAGAAGTCCCTGAATGGATCCCAAACATCAAGAGAGAATGGATCAAAGACACTGCTACTGCGTCCGTTTCCGAAGAAGCTTGGAATCAACGACATTTTCCCTCACACTGTTTGATTGACTGTTGACGCTGATGATTGCTTGCTGATATGAAGCAGGAAGCAGTGTTGGGTAATATTTAAGAAGCGCAAGAGATTTCTGGTAATTTCGCCGGCAATGGAAATTCGTTTTAGTTTAAATTAACGAAGGTACTAATTTCTCCGAGTTATAATCTCGGTTTAACTACGTTCTGGATGTCGGTTGTGTTGGGCTGCCATGCCCAACCTTTGTTCCATGGAACGGGGAACAGGGAGAGGCCATGCCTTAAAATCGGTCATAAAGTTCTTTTTCTTTTTATATTTATATTGTTATCGCTTCACTCATCAGGGTCATGACATGTCTCAGTATTATTTTTTCTGGATGACAAGGCGTTTTTATTTATTGAATTGGACGACTAGTGACCGGTTTATGCACGGGATTAATAATATATGATATTGCATTGGAAATAAGTTAAGGAAACTTTCTCGTACAAAAGAGTACCCTTCACCACTCTGTTTAAACGTTCTCCATCTGCAGCATCGAAGTCATTTTTGTAATAAATTGCCGAAATTTCTTGCTATTAATGTATTCTAGTCTTCGAGCAGTTATTTACAAAATAGGACCTGATTGACATAACATGATAATGTGATATCACTTTGTTTCAAGGTAATGAGCATAAGAAAATAAAGAATTGGAAGTACAAATACATTAATAATTGGAAAAATATTGATTATTTTTCAGGTCTCAATGGTCATCAAGTTTAGGACATTCCCAAAATTTCTCATTACAACAAAAATAAAAAAAGATTTTTTCATCAAACTATTGCTAATGTGTTGAATAAAGAGAAAAAAAAAATGGACATGTTAGAATTTTTCTGTAAAGACATAACCTTGAAGGGAGGTCTAAAATTTCATCCTTGTTTGACAGTTATTTCCAAATAAATCTTTTAATAGATGTGTGCGGCCAAATACGAATAGAAGGAAGAAGGCTTTATTTGTAACTCCATGAACAAGGTATTCACTGCTGATTATTTACATAATACAATTAATTTACCTTCTCTATTCACAAATAAGCATGTGAAGAAACAGAGGCTTAAGACAGTTATAACCAAGAAAACTTTAGAGAGAAGGTACATATTTCCATAATTCTAACGGAGGACTTAATCATTATATAAACTTCTTTTGGTAGTTTGGGTCAAATGGGGATGAATTACCGGAACAAGAAAATCACCAGCAAGACAGTGAAAAACACTGGAAATTAAAATAAATTGAAAAGAAAGAATCAGATACTTTCCTCTCCTGGCCTCTTTTGAACATCAAATTGATAGATCCACAAACATCAATGGAGTTTGGCTCAAACATATCCACAGAAACTTTGCAACATTTAGGTTATACAATAGATAAAGGTGACAACTGAAGATGAGATTGCCGCAAGACTGAAATGCAAAATATTTGTTCACTTTGGTGGATAATGATAGAACCGGGTGATGGAACAAAGGAATTTGAATGTCAATCAAACCGAGACAACCCCATACACTGACTGCATAGAATTAGCAAAAGAACCTCTGTTATTGGTAAGAGCAGCTTGCCTAAGATCCTGTGTAGATTTTGAGTGAAGTTCATATCATCAACGTATTTCTGCAATCCAAATAATAACAGTAATTAAACAATGGCCTATAATTTGTTGGACGTGAATGGTTCAAAACTTCATTTGAAGTTCTTCCATGCAAGCTACTCCTTGGATCCACTGCTAATTACTATGTCATGTTTAGGGAGTTAACTAATTATGCGTAATTTTTTCATAGACCTTTTCGTGCGCTCCTCTCATTCCTAAAACCCTATCCGATTATTTCTTGGAAACTGCTGATATTATGTTTGAGTTAATAGTCAAGCATCATATATCTTACTTCCAACGTAAATTCGATGATGCTTCGTTGTTTTCAAGAGTTCAGAAGGTTATAAATCTGAACTCTGAAAGACGCACAAAATCCTCAATATAAATCCCGCTAATGTGTCGGACGGTTTCGGCCTCGAGGTTTTGCTAAAACCAGCGCCAATAGAAAGTTAAAGAAACTACCAAATACAAATTGCAAAAATGTATTGAAAGAACGTCACTTCCTTATTACATTAATTAAGAACAACATTAATTACACATCTGACAATATATTATTCCATCACATTATATATATATTGGGAAGACAATAAGCAAGGATTCCTTCAATCGGAAATTTCAATGGCCTTCGCGTCAGGTTTTTTAACTTCTTCCTTAGGAACAGTAACAGTAAGAACTCCATTCTCCATTGAAGCCTTAATCTGGTCCATCTTCACATTCTCCGGCAGCCTAAACTTCCTCGAGAACATGCCACTGCTACGCTCCACGCGATGCCAAGTGTCGTTCTTGTCTTCCTTCTCAATATTCCTCTGTCCGCTAATCTGAAGCACCCTGTCATCTTCAATCTCCACCTTCACTTCCTCTTTCTTTAGACCGGGAAGATCGGCCTTCAACACGTGAGCTTCCGGTGTTTCCTTCCAGTCCACCCGGGTGTTCACAAAAACAGAGGTCTCTTGAGGGAAGTAAGAGGAAAGTGAAGAGGAAGATGAAGGAAAAGGGAAGTCCCTGAATGGATCCCAAACGTCGAGAGAGAATGGATCAAAGACGCTGCTGCGTCGGGTTCCAAAGAAACTTGGAATCAACGACATCTTTTCTCAGAAAGCGAGAGATTTAAATGAATTTATTAGATTGGCTGCTGATACCGATAACTGCTTTCTCGAACTTGCTGATATGATGAGCACCCAGTGTTCTGTATATATAGCAAGCGCAGGAGATTTCTGGTAAATGCGCGGCAATCGATGATCGTTTTCGTTTTGATAGATGAAGGCTCCAGTGAATTCTAGAACTTAAAAAGGACTTTTTGGGCTCGCTAGAAGGTTCTGGATTTTGCTTGTTTTGGGATTTGAAGCCCACGTGCTGCTACGCGGAATGGGAAAGGCCCAGCCTTAAACCACTAGAAAAGAAATTAGAACCTCGTTCTTTTTATTTTTATCTTTTTTGTCGTTGTAACATCGGACCAGGACATGTCACCTTAACGTTAGTTTTCTGGATGACATAGCATTCTTATTTATTGGATTGGACGACAAAGTGACCAGTTTTTGCATGAAATTTGTAATATGACTGGGCTACTAGAAAACGTTTTAGGAAACTTTTCTTCTGCTAGCTTACTGAGATTGGTGATATTATGTTAACAACTAAACCAAACTCTCTAGAACATTTTGTTGATTATTGTAGCGAGAATTATGGTAATCAATATTCCATGTATATAAGAATTACCAGATTTTAAGAATGCAGAGAGAATTCTGGAGTGAAAAGTGTAGGGTTTGTGAGATAGGTTACATTAGTACTGGTGCTACTGGAAGGCCTATGCAAACCATTAAAATATATAGAGGCCAAAGTATTAAAAACGTATTATAAAGGGCGAGAATGATAAAATATATTTATATTTTTAAAAATTTTCCTAGCTTGGAGTAGCATCACTCCATGCTCTAGAGAAGCTCCACCTCTAGTATGAAAAAAAATGCTGGTGCTTTCGTGAGTATAATTGAGTTGTAATAATTGTAGGTGTGATGAACATACACAAAAAAGTAACTCTAGTATAGGTAGATCTAGTGCAAGCCAAAAGAAACAAAAAGGGTACAATCATTCTACGTATAGCATTTGCATTATAAAGAATAAAATTAGGTCTTATTTATCTTAAAACAGTTGAAATTTAGGGAAGAAAGATTTTGTTTTTATAAATGCAGCAACTTGAATGCTAAGATTTAAAAATTGCCTTTTTATATTTAGGCAAAGTTATAAATGGAACCCCAATGTACAGTTTGTATTTCTACCTACATTAATCCAATAAGACTATGATCTCATCACCACAGAATGTCAATCTATCATCATTCCTTTTGCTTTGCATTTGATCTGAACTGTTGCTGTTGTCACGGCATTTTGGTGCAGATCCTTTCTTGTCTTGTGGTGCAAGACGCTTCACTACTCTCAGCTACTTCAACAAAAACTGTCCAATTTCTCAGCATATTCTACTAGATATAGTTTTAGAATCTTTTCCCTATCCGAGTTTACATGAATTTTGAATCATTTTTGTAGTATATACGTACAGAAAAAAAAAAATACATGAATTTGTTATATCATATTGATAGTAAACATTATTCTATATTTATTTAGATAAAATTCATATATTGTACAATTCATCACTCCAGAATGACTACTAAGACATTGGTCTAGAGGTGACATTCTGAGAACACCCATTTTATTTATGAAACGGATTCACGAATTCCATCTCTCTAATATGCAAAACCAAAAACGGTAAGATGTGACAAAGAAGAAACTGTCTACTGTCTAGTATAAAATTAGAATGAATTGATAAATTTGACCAGCTTATTCAAGGAATTGTAGGAAGAACCACCTTTTCCAATACAATGTTCAGCCTTCTTCTTCAAATCCTTGGCCCTCTGCCTCATCTCCATCCCTTCTTTTTCCACCATTAATCTTCTCACTACTCTTTCTACTTCTCCTCTCTCCACCCCATTCTCCAGCTCCAATCCCACTTTCCAAACGTGACTTAAGTATCTTGCATTCACCTTCTGGTCTCCAGAATTTGGTCTGCAAATCACTGGAACTCCTTGGCTTATGCTTTCCATGGTCGAATTCCAACCACAGTGGCTCCAAAACCCTCCCACAGACTGATGCGCCAACACTTCTTTCTGAGGTGCCCATTTCACAATGCACCCTCTTTCTCCAATACTTTCTATGAAACCTTCAGGCAATGACTCCAGCCAATCTGAACCACGCACTGAGCCTGGCCGAACCACCCATAAGAAAGGTTGTTCACTATTGGCCAGGCCCCACGCCATTTCAGCTAGCTCATTCTCATCTATTAGCGTTACGCTTCCCAGGCTTACATATATAGCTGAATTCTTAGTCTGCTTGTCAAGCCATGTAATGCAGCTCATGTCCTCTTTTAACAAGCTACTAGAGAAGGCTGGAGCAAATTTGTACAGGCCTATGGAGAAGAGTGGAACTTGGCATTGCTGTAGGATCCGTGCCAATGATGGTTGCTCGAGGAAGTCCATAGTATTGACAATGACAGCTGCAGAGTTCCCAACATGGCTTGCATTCTCAAACAGCTGCGACATCGTCTCAAGTGACCCGAATTTAGAAACAGGTAGATCCTTCCACCTGAAGGGATGAAAATTAGGCACTATCTCCTCTGATCCAAGGCCTGTAATCCAAAAGAATTGACTGTCAATTATCACAATGATTTGTTCAAAAAGAAGTACGCATGAGGTAATCATGATTCATGAGGATCGCACCGATGTTCTTTTAGCTGTAGTCTCAGGAATATTTTGCCCAGCATTGTAATATTATGCTATATCATTCTACAATTTAAATGTACGATGTTACTGTCCTTTTCCCTATTTTTTTAGCAGGAAACAAACATGAGTCGTACCTGTCAAGAACAGGTTACCTCCAGCCTTGAATTGGAGCAAGGCGTTGCGAGAAATAAAGAAATTTGCACTAAGGGGGCGCAAGATGATGCTTGGAAGCTTCAGTTGATTAGCTACTGATTCAGCGAAGTACATGATTTCGTCGTAGATGATGCAGGAGATCACCTCATCCTGTGTCTTGTGTTGCTTCATCAACTGAGCCAAGCATTCTTGAAAAGGCGCTTTGCAATTGTCATTCAGACGTAAAACTACGGCCATCATATCCCCGGAGGAAGATTGGAACTCGTTTAACACATCTGGGACGAGTAGGAAATTGAAATTAGGGTGATTTGAAGGATTGGGGGAATTAAAATTGGTGTGTGCAACGGTGATGGAGAAGCCCTTTGAATAAAGAATGGTTCCCAGCTGAAGCATTGGATTTATGTGTCCCTGGATAGGACAAGGCACTAGCACTACTCGCAATTGTCTCTTCCCTTGCTTTTCCATCTCTGTTATTGCAAGTCCAAACAGAATTCAAGTGCTCTTTAATGCTTTTCTGCTGGATAACTGTGATCTATGTAACTGAGTTGGTTGCCTTTTACTGCCGGACAATATGAAACGTGTGACTCTGTTGGATTATCCCTTACATACGAGTGTACAGCTCATTCTCGTTAATACGAGCTATATTAACCCCTAATTTTAATCTTTCCTAAATTTTGAAAGAATATGACACATCACATTTAAATTTTTTTATAGGATTAAAATTTTAATTTATTTTTAAAGAGAGGGATAATTGTTTCCAGGAGTACAATATTGACACAAACAACTTTTCGGTGGAGCGGAAACCTTGTTCCAAGCTAAAAACGATTTCACACCAAAACCATTATAACATTTTAAAGAATCAATATCATGAGAGCTAAAATATATACCAGTGGTCAAAACGTCAACAAAGCATTATAATTATAAACATCAAATATAAAATTTATAAGCAAGCCAATTATTCAAGCCTAAGATCTTATAGGTACAATAATATGTTACAAGTACTGGTAGTTCAAAGTAAAGGTGGCCTGGATCTTACTTTGATCAGAATGATAAGATTTTCTCTGCCAAATCATTCAGTGAATTGTAGCAAGAACCACCTTCCCTCAGAGTCAGCTTCAGTTTCTCCTTCAAAAGTATGGCCCTTTTCCTCATCTCTTCGCCTTCTGTTTCCTCCATGAGTCTTTTTATAGCTTTCTCTATCTTCCCTCTCTCTAACTCGCTCTCCAATTCCAGCCCCACGTTCCACACATCGCAGATGTACCTCACGCTCAGGTTTTGATCCCCAAAAAATGGCTTGCACAGCATTGGAACTCCTTCAGAAATGCTTTCGAGAGTAGAATTCCAACCACAATGGCTCCAAAACCCACCCACAGCATCGTGAGCTAACACTTCCTTTTGCGGTGCCCATTCCACAATGCAACCTCTTTCTCCCACTCGTTCTTGAAAATTGTTTGGTAATAGTGCTAAGCAATTTAAGCTACGAACCAGACCAGGTCTAACCACCCACAAGAAAGGCTGCTCGCTGTTGGCTAGCCCCCAAGCCATCTCAAGTAGTTCTTTCTCATCCACGCTAGCCATGCTGCCAAAACTTACATATATGACAGACTTGGAGGCTTGCCTTTTTAGCCAAGAAATACAATCTGTATCTTCCTTTAGTAATGAACTAGAAAATGTTGGTACTAATTTGTGAAAAGGGCCTATGGTGAATGTTGGAGCTGAGAAAAGTTCTTGGACTTTTGCTAGTGCTTCTTTTTCTAGGAAATCCACTGTGTTCACAATGATTGCTGAACACCTTTTCATCGAGTCTGTCAGAGCAGCTCTCAACTCTAACATAGCATAAGTTGTAGTTTCTCTCGTTAAAGCAGCTGCCTCCTTAAGCCGGAGAAGCTGGAGCTCGGGCCCTTGGTCCTGTGACACAGATTCTGTTGCACAATTGGCATTTAAGCAATATAATTTAACACAAGAAAATAAGGCAAAAAGAAAGGTAAATGTTGCTTTAATAAATGAACTATTATCAAAGAGTTTGAGAGACAAGCCGGATTGGGTTAATTACTCTGTTTCAAGTGGACTCATTTCGCACATTTCAGGGGCTAACAGATATAGCACATTCATCTAGATCTAAATGTAGTTGAACGATTTCAATATGGAATTAATTATTCATACTAAAGGTAACATACCCAAGAAGGACATGTAACCTTGCTCATGAAGACGAGGGAAGACAGCAAAGGCTAAAATTGTAACAGCGGGGCTTGTACGCACACTAATTCCTGGAAGCTTGAACTGATCAGCAACACTTTGAGCGAAGTACATAAACCCATCATAGATGATACAGGAGATCTGATCACGATGGTCCTCTGCTTTCGACATCCGTGGTATGCATTCGATCAACGGTCCTTCACAATTCTTGTTAAGGGCTGAAATGAAGTCGAAAAAATCTCCCGGTGACACTTTGCTTTCGACTAAATTACCTGATATTGGTATGAATGTGAATTCAAGGTGATCGGATGGGTTAGGAGAGTTGAATTCTGGGTGAACAATGGTGATTGAGAAGCCTTTTGAGTGAAGGATTTTGGCAAGCTGAAGCATGGGGTTTATGTGGCCTGGAAATGGGTACAAAACAAACACCAAGCGGCTGGCTTTCTGTTCCCCTTGTTTCTCCATTATTTTTCTGTTGATCAAGCTGCTAAGGACTTAAATGGCTAACGGGAATCAATGTCATGATATATATAGGACTCCTACAATAGGAGAAGATGGGTTCTCCGGTTTATAACTATTTACAAACAGAGAATTTGACTTCATAAATGGAGGCTGCTGATGAGTGATACCCAACCCATATAAAAGGAGAATTTTCTCTCTATGGTCTTACATTTTTTTTACATTTCTTAATTATACGTCAAACCAGAAAAGTCATTACTTCACAAAGAGAACAAGCCAATATAACACGAAAGCTGTATCCACAAAATCACCTGAATTTGAGTACAAACTCTTAAGATAGCGTCTCTAATCTTAACCAATAATCTCACCGGTCTTCAGGCTGCTGTTTCTTCACTTTAACAGGGTACAGTCATATTTAACACACATTTTTATAGCAACTTAGATGCATAAACCTTATCATTCTCGAAGAATTAGTTCTGGCTTCTTTCAGATGAGAGCCATCACATCGGCTGCACGAAATTGAAAAACCAAAAAATTTATGCACCCATTTTCCATGTGTGGTAGATGTGGCATATTATTACGGCACTCATTCATCTTTACCTGCTTCAACAGTTTGAACAATGAGTCGATGGACTCCAAATAAAATATAGAAAATATTTGAGCAAAAAGGAGCTAAAAGTTTGATTTGTACTACAAATAACCTCATTGTGGAGTAGTACAATATGCTAACCGCACTACGCCCTATAAAATATCAATGTCATCTTTTTCATAGTGGAATTGCATGTAGTGGACACATAGAATGTGATTTTCTCTTCCTTTTTCCTGCTGGGCCGGAACTCCCAATTCGTCTATGGCAGATATCCAGACGTGAAAATCAATTTACAATACGCTAAATATTGTAAGCAAATTGCCCTCAAAATGAGAGTTAATTGATTAATCAAAGTTGGCTATAATCAGCCTCATGGTTCCTTTGAAGTACCATTACAGCTTGTAAATGGAGAGGCAGGTAGTACAACTACAAAAGTGTAAGTACTATATCTCAATACTAAACAAGATCTCAGTTCTCCTATAATTGTACTCCTTTTATCTTCCTTTTCCATTATAGCTTTCTGAGAGCCTTTCCATCTTAACTTTCTGAGAGAAAGAGAGACAGAAAGAAAAGATGATGGCTCAACTCACATATTTCTGGGGTACAAGCATAGAGATTATATTCCCAGGTTGGCCAGGCCGAAGTTTCAGTTCCTACATATTAGCCCTGAGCCTGGTCTTTCTAATTTCACTGCTAGTAGAGTGGCTCTCCCATGCTCGATTGATCAAGTCTAGCTCAAACTATGTCACTGCAGGGCTTTTGAAGACTCTCATGTACACCATGAGGATTGCGCTGGCCTACTTGGTGATGCTTGCTGTCATGTCATTTAATATCGGTGTCTTTCTAGCTGCTGTTGGTGGATATTCAGCGGGATTCCTGATTTTCGGTACTCAAGTCTTCAGGAAATTCAAGGTTGAACCTTATCAGGATATATCTGATCTTCCTCCACTAAACTGCTAAATGCTAAACTTACAATATTAATTAAGTTTGTTACCTAAAGATTTTGGTGCGTATGTAGCAGTTGTACCATAATTTGGAACCTATCTTGAATTTTGCTTGTACTGTTATATATATAATGATTATTTGAGAGATGAAGATCACTAAACTGCTTTGTGTTCTTTTTATGTGATAGATACAGCTAAGGGACAGAATACGGGGACGAAGTCTTGATTGCGTCAATCTTAAATATGCAGTAGTTTATTTGAGAGTTTGATATATTGAATCCTTGGATGTGCATTCAACTAAAACCAGAAAGCAACAAGAGATTTTACATAAAACAAAAATCCTGCAATAATTTCTGTCATTTCTATTCACTGAACAGAAGTCTTACCCACCTAATCTAAACAACTAACAGCCTACTGTTAGGTTCTAGCGGTTGCGTCTAGCATTGCAATTCAATTCGAGAGCTTACGTGACCGGAAAGCATACATTTCATTCCAGTCGTGATGTTGACATCAAAAGCAACAAAATAGACAATGTTATTTAGATTGTCTCCAACCGACATGCAACATAACCCAAAACAAATGCAGGCCATGCCCTTTCCATATGGCCCCATAAGGCTCAAATTGTAGCCGCCTTTGGGCCTAAATAAATGTTAAGCCCATTTTTGAACAGGTAGAAAAAAGAAAGATAAATATATATATATCACCACTGCCTTATTTGTTATTTTGATATTAAGAGTTTAACACGTACTTTTTTTAAGATTTGAGACTTTAATACTTAGATAAAAGATTTGAAGTAAGGTACACTTACCTCTTCTTAACTCTTAATTGACCATTCATTTTACTTAAATGACTATAACATCTTTGTTTACTTTAAAGTAAAATTTATTTTTAATTTATTTAATATTTAAAATATTAAAATATTAATAAATAATAATTTCAATTTATATTTATTTATCATTTATTTAAAATTAAAATTTTAATTAATAATATTTAAAATTAGTAATTCACTCATGTTAATATTTTTTCAAATTTTTATTATTTAGTAGTTTTATTGAAATTTTTGTACAAACTCGAAAGCCTAAATTTATTTTACAAGTTATAAAATTGATGTTAAAAACGTGAATTTAGTGTGAATATATATGATATGAATTTTATATTAAAGAGTTTTTATAGAAATAGTCAAGTTGATAAGGTTATGGAATTATTTGATAAAAAAATATAGTTAATACCGGAAAATTTGCTAAAAAATGGAGTAAGAAAGACTACTGTTTTATATATTAGAGTTTGAAATTTAAATAAATATGACACATGAATAAAAATTAATTAAATTATTATTAATTAAATTTTTAATTTAAATAAATATTAAATAATATAAATTAAAATTATCAACTTAAATTATCATTAATTAAATTCTTAATTTTAATAAATATTAAAATTGTCAAATTAAATTATTATTAATTAAATTTTTAATTTTAAATAAATATAAATTAAAATTGTTATTAATTAAATTTTTAATTTTAAATAAATATAAATTAAAATTGTTATTAATTAAATTTTTAGTTATTTAATACTTTTAAACATAAAATAAATTAAAATTAAATTTTTTAAATTTAACTTTGAAGCAATTAAGAGTATTATAATTATTCAAATAAAAATTAATGGTTAACTAACGTTTCAGAGGATGTAAGTGTACATTTTTTTAAACTTTCTATTTAAGTGTTCAAATTTTAAATTTTAACACTTAAATATGTGTTAAAATTCTTTTTGATATTTTTTACTATGAAATGAAATCATCGTGGTTATATCTTTTATAATTCTATTTTTTTTAGGTACATTTTTTCAAGTATTATTATTGTTTAAACATAGATCTTTCAAATACTATTCGATCATTTTGATCCCTTAAACAAATTTTTTTATTTCTAATAACGGATTAAGTAACCATTAAGACTTTGCCTCAGTAGCCAGAGAACTTGTTCTCCCAAGTCTTCGAACCTTGCCTTTAGCAAGGTTCTTTTACAAATTGTGAAATCTTTTTCAATGATATGTGAGTCGTTCTCTGAATGTTAAATGTCCTACCATTATCTAATATCTTTCTAATTAAATTTTAGTAGATTTTTTATTATAAATATCAGTAGGAATCTAATTTAAATACTACTAAATTTATAATAGTTTTAAAAAAAACGAATTAAGAATAGTAACTGTATACGATCAATTTTGTATATGGGCAAAGTACAATTACAATGGATTGTTTCTATTAATTATTTTCTGGCCCCATAAATAACTTTAATCTTGTTTATGCCACAGATATTAAGATCCTTGCTTTTGTAATTTTCTTCTTTATTATTTCAATATTGCCCCCTTGAATTTTTTATAATTGTAAGTATTGCACATAATTCCAACTACCATTGTGTAGTACACAAAATTACAAGTCCCAATGTACGATCAGTCTCTTTAAACGGCGAAACACTATCATTTATAACATACATAAATGTGACCGAGAACCTACCCTTGCAACCACAAAGGATCGCATGAACAGAGGGAGGGAGGGAAGAAAGAAAGAAACAGTCCTTATCTGCAGAAAAAGGAAGGAAGGAAGGAAGCCATGGAGATGGATCATGATCATGGTATGGGAATGGGAGGCATGTATCCGCCATCGCCCATGACCATGAACGGCAGCAACAATACTGGGACGATGCAGCATCATAACATGATGATGATGCACATGACATTTTTCTGGAGCAAGAACGCTGAGATTCTGTTCTCGGGTTGGCCCGGGACACGCTCTGGAATGTATGCACTAGCTCTGATATTCGTATTTGTGCTTGCTGTGTTGGTCGAGTGGCTCTCTCATTGCAAATTTATCAAACCTGACGCCAACCATGTTGTGGCTGGTTTGATTCAAACTTTCTTGCACGCAATAAGGGTTGGTCTTTCCCTCTTGGTGATGCTTGCTGTTATGTCCTTTAATGGAGGTGTGTTCTTGGTTGCTGTTGCTGGGCACACTCTAGGGTTCTTGCTTTTTGGGAGTCGGGTATTCAGTCAGTCACCACCTCCTGCAAAAGCCTCTGATCTTCCTCCCGTGCGTTGCTGAATATAACCTAATTAACTAATGGAAGATTGGAGTCTACATCTGTTCTTGATTTCTCCAGGGGCTTTTCCTGTTTTTCTTTCTTGTTTTCCCTCTTTATTTCTTCTTTCTGAAATTATATGTATAAATTAAATGAATATAAACTATTGCTTTGTTTAAAATTTGCAGTTGAATGCATGCTTGAAATCATAGTAAACCGGTTAAGAGGACTGTTCCACTCGTCAATATAGAGTCTAGGAGAGAAGATTTTCAGAATGTTAATTACAGTCTCAGCAAAAACATATCATAAACACATATATTACAGTTTGCAGATTAACGTTGAGTATCTGAAATTCCAAGAGGGGTTTTTCGATCGTGTGGCCAGAGAAAGTCTGAAACATATTCTAGAATTTGTCTTTTGCATATGTTTTCTTTTTTTCTTCTCTGTCTGTTTATGTTTACTAGATTCCTTTTGTGTGGTTGCGCAAAAGCAACATGTATAGCAGTTCCACTCATGAAGGTTAAGGTTACCCGTGAGTGATAAGTTAATTTGGCGTCAGGTTGGCTGAAAAGTCTATGTAACAAGTGCAAACTAAGCAGATATTTTTCATTTCATTAAATTGGTTTGGTTGATTTTTTCAACTGATTGATAATTAGAATATTGTTGGACGGGTGCTCTATTAATTCTATTATTGTCAATGCAGCTTAACCACACAATTAAATCCGCTAGACTTTAATTTACTAAGTCAAGTAACCAAACTTCGGTGTTCTTGCGTTTTGATTTGCCTTAATCTTCATCGTTAACTATGAAATTTTATATTTAAGTATTAAAAATATATTAATGTCAATTAGAGTATGCAATTTAAATAGTATTATGTAAACTTATCAGCTAAATATTGATTTTGATATTTAAAACTTAATATTTGTCAATCGCACACATTTTTCAAAATTTATAACTAATTTATTAATTTTGATTTTATTAGAATTTAATTGATTGTCACTGTTATGGGGTAAAAATAGGCTAGACACGTGGCGGTACGTAAGCCCACGACGCTCTAGTCGGCACCTATGGGACGATCCGTTCATGCTGAAACCCACCTCACCTCGGATCCCAGCTGAGGCAGGATCTGACCTCAGGTAGTATAAAGGGTGTTCACATGAAGGGTGCCACGTGGTCTATAACCAATAGTCCACATAGATAGGGCAAAACGAGTGGACTCCACTCTGGAACAGTCCCAAAAGTGAAGGGATTTGGTTCCCCCAAAAATGTGAAAAAGGTGTCCTATGATCCTAGGTCACCTGGGGGGACCACCTGAAATCACTCAAAACGGAAAGCTGACCAAGGAGACAGTGTAGCATCTTGGTAGCTGAAAAAGGGACCCCACCTGACATGATCAACCTTTGAGGGACCACAAGTAGAGGCGAATGAGCATTCGCCACCTGTACACAAGGGATAACGTAATTCCCTACTCAAATCAAATCATGTCATGTGGCATGTAATCTCGGATAAGGTCTTAAGGACCAATCCCTGCTCACCAAGGGACTAATCCCTGCTCACCAAGGGACCAATCCCTGCTCACCAAGTGTCCCTAGTTTTGACTCCGAGCTAAGGTTTCAAGCTTGGGAAGAGGAAGGAAAGGAGAAACTAGGGCAACATTATTTGGTCAATCATATGTCCACAAAAGTATAATATAAAAAGACACTTATGTCAAGGTAAAGTAAGGTCTTCTTCTTCAAGCTAAAAACTCATTCTTTGCTCACGCACACCACAAGCACAAGTCACCTCACTATTGTTCTCTCTAAATAACAAGGAGACGACCTTAACACCCATTGAAGGTTGTCCCTTGAGGACGGTTTTACTGTTCCAGCTTCCCTAAAGGCTATACTTATTGCCTTCTACATGTGTTTTGTGTGTCATTTGGTCCATTAGCTCCTAGCTACATACTTCTCCTTATATTAGCTATTCCAAGCTACCAAAATCGAGCCATAACATCACCCCCTCAAGGTACTGACTTGAGCGTCGGAGTGGGCTCGCCGGATAACCTCCGGCGCCCCCCTTTTGACTGTGTTCTCTGCTACAGGCATCCTTCACCAAGTTCGGGTCCGAGATCAGTAAGGAGAGCGAGCTCAGGAAGGTTTCAAGCAATTTGGCCCGGGATCAGCGTGGCGTGAAAGGTCAGCTTGGGAGCCTCTGGGGTTAGGTAGAGACTAAATCGGGTGCGGAATACTGAGCTCAGACTGTTGACTGGGCATCCATCTTCAACTTGGATACTAGATCAGCAAGTCATTACCACCTCACCTGAGTTGATATTTTCACGCATCAACAGTCACTCTATATATATATATATATATATATATATATATATAATTAGATAATTTAAAAGGTTGGAAAGCATTAACTGTTTTATTTTTCTCAAATGAAAAAATATGAGAAAAAAAATCAAAATACTGTAGCACGTTTATGTATATATATTTTTGTATATTTGTTGACAGTTAATATATTGATGCTTTGTTGTCTTCTCTGGAACCACATACGTTTGTGGAATAAAATTGATGTGATTGTGGAAAAATCCAACACACGAAAACTCGTGAATTGTATATGGTCCTCCAATAATCAAATGGACCATTCAACAATAAAAGGATGAGATCGATTTCATTAAATTCAAGCAACTTCCTGAAAGGGGAGAATTGAATTAATTAAAGCCTCCCAAGACTAAGGCTGGGGCTCGTGGCCCCGGAGGTGCATGTGCTTGATCTTCTTTTCTACAACGTTAATCACCAACTCAGTTGTTCATATAATATACACTGAATTTAATTAGTTAGATGATGTTTCTCTTGAATATTATACGCGAGCCAATTAATTAAATTGCCCCATTGATTGAATTCAAAATTCAAAATCAACCCGCAAGAAGCTTGCCGTCCCAGGCAGAAGAGTTGTGTAAGCAAAGCATCGAACGGCAAGAATGCCGCTACGAACTGATTTAAGTCAGAATCAGATCATTCTTTTATTCTATATTTGGAATATATATATATATATATATATATATATATATATATATATTATCTTATCTCATGACCTCCAAAGTTTCTAAATCATCAAACCCAAAAAATAAAATAAAAAATTAATTAATTAAATATAATTAACCATATATATATATGATATTTTTCATTAATTAATTATTAATTTATTATGAACTGTAATGGTGTCAGCTGAGCTAGCTCTATCTATTTCCAGATATTGACAAATGCAAAATATGCAATATTGGATGCATTCTACACACACACACACACACACACACACACACACACACGTATATATATCTTAACTAAAAATCCATTCGACAGCTAATTAATTAATTAAAGCATATATATATATATATATATATATATATATATGTAGTTGGTAACATTATTAAGTCTTAATTAATTAGTTGTAGTAGAAACTTGGTTATCCTGGACCTGGCAATATTTTATATTATATTTATAATATTACCACCATTAATTATACTCGTACGTCTAACAGTAAGTAATGAGCTAATTGCTAGTGAAACGGAAGCTCGCTAGCTAGCTAGCTAGCGCTGCACATTTCGTCAAGTTGCATTTAAGTTTTCAATATCACTATCACTGATATTATCTAAAATATCATTATTATTAAGAGTTCCGCCATCCAATTATTTGAAGCTGGCTAGCAGGAAATAAAATTAAACTCTTCCGATTCATATATATATATATGGTGGCTGTATATATGATATAGAAACAAAATTTTGCATACCTATCAACTTTAATTGCTCATGCAATACCCCAAATATTCTTAATTGAGGGTCCATATATTATTTTCTATTTCTCTCCCACACATTTAACTTGTCTCGATTTGCTGATTTTTATTGAGAAAATTTTTCTCCTCCCTGGCTAATTTGTGTAAGGTTGACTACAATTAATCAAATAAGAATATTTAAGAGTATTGTATAGATAATGGTGTAGCACTAAAAAAAATGTCATATATTAAAGTATTATGGTAAATGATAGAGTAATATATATATATATACATATATAACACAATAAATAACTGCATAAAATATGACACTATATGTATAAGTTCATTTAGTTCAATAATTTTTTTTGAAATAAACTCTTTTAAAATTTTTATAATTTTTTAAAAAAAATTGAATAATTACTTTAATAGACAAAATTTTTAAAGTTATATTATATAAAAATAATATAAAATTTTAAAAATAAAATAAGAATATTTTAGCATAATTTAATTTTTTTAAAAAATTGTCTATTCAAAGCCCAAATTTTAGTTTGTTTTAGCCAAAAAAAAAAGGTTTTTCTTTAATCCAAAAATCTCTCTCCATTGTTAATAATATGGCACTAAAAAGTTGAAAACAAAAATTAACATTTACCGAACTGGATATGTAATATTGCCACAAATACTATTGCACCTTTTTTTTGTTAATTTTCAATTGACAATATACTGTTAAGATATAAAGTTTATAGCACAATGTTGTAAGTGCAATAATTTTACCATTTATTATTTTGACACAGCAATTAATGGCTAAATCTAAGCAATTGCATTGAATGTTTATTGGAGGAAGAACGCATTTAAGAGTAATAAAAATGAATTAATATTGATTATCTGGAAATTGTAATTAATTTTTGTATTAATTAGAGTAAAATAAAAAATTCAAACGCAGTTAATGTATAGGAGTATCCGGAAATCGTTGAAACTAATCTAAAACCTATAAAAGGTTTTGAATTGAATTAAGCTAAAATGAGTATTTCGTATATAGTACTCTACACAAAAATACTTGTTGCATAGTACAAATAATTTTGTACTATCATTTTTCCAATTCTCCCTTTAAAACCCTAAAATCCTCACTCTTGTTATCATCAATATTATTTCTCATTAATTTCACCCACCCATCAAACCAATCCCCTACAGATTCCTTATTTGAGTCATCCCTACATAATCCACCATGAACGACGGTCACATGCATGACACGGGGGGCATGGCACCGCCGCCAATCACGAACGGGACGATGATGCACCACAAGAAGATGATGATGCACATGACCTTCTACTGGGGCAAGGAAGCGTTGGTCCTCTTCAAAGGTTGGCCCGGTACGCGTCCCGTTATGTACGCATTAGCCCTGATATTTGTGTTCGTGATGGGGTTCCTGGTTGAGTGGCTGTCGCACAGCCGTCTGATCAAACCGGGTGCGAGCAACGTCTTCGCCGGAGTCATTCAGACATTCATGCATACAATTAGGGTTGGGCTTGCGTATATGGTGATGCTTGCAGTCATGTCGTTCAATGTGGGTGTGTTTCTTGCGGCTGTTGCTGGGCAGGCTTTAGGTTTTTTAGTGTTTGGCAGTAGGGTTTTTGAGAGGGCAGATAATATCCCACCTTATGAGAAAGCATCGGATCTCCCTCCAATGAGTTGTTGATTGATTGATGCATGTGATCCATTTGAACACCTTTTGTTGTTTTATTGTTTGTGAGATGGGGCATTTCAGAGTCTGCAACTTTGTTTCAGACTTCAATTTGAACATACATATATATTGAAAATAGGAAAAAATGAAAATTTCCCAAAACTAGCTATTGGATGCAATTCAATTCAATTCCATTTCATGTTTACTGTTGTTAATTTAGATGTTTGAGACCAATGTGCAGTGAATCTATAAAATTTGAAATTGATGGATATTAAATATAAGCATATGTTACATTAATTTTTATTACATCAGATTGGGATTACATTGCTCAAACTTTATGCCTCAAGTAAAACCTCGGTAGAAAATAGAACCAAATTCACATACTTGCAGACTTAAAAAAGTTAAGTTAATTAGGTGTTTGTTTATGGAATTTCAGAAAAAAAAAATGGAATAGATAATGATTTTATTAAATATTCTAATTCATATATATTTCTCTCCATTCAATATTATAACTAATTAAGGTTGTTTTGAAGTATCTAATGATGTAGTACTGTAGTGTTGAGTAGATAATGGTGATTTCTCGGCCATGCCATTCAAATTAATGCCAACAACACCCATACGAAATTAATTGTTCCGCAAATGTTACTTGTATGTCTAACCACCCCCAACAGTAAAGTAGACTAGAGAAATCTTAATTTTAATGTCAAGTGAGAAAGAAGGATTTTGTGCAACAGTTTCTGGAACTGGAAACCTAAGTAAGTGGGCTTCTCGTCTGGAGCATAATGTATCTATGGCCCCCTCTTTTTTTAATACTTTTGGTATTATGGATGTGGGCTCTTTTATCAGGCAGGTGATGGCCTTTAGGGTTATCAACTAATCACAAGCCCAGCTCATTATGATCTTCCCTCTCTCCAATTAAACTCGATTTCGGTTATCCAAAATTACTTGTGTTTGATACATATTTGAGGAAAATATTAGTTTAGTCTCTTGACTCGTGAGAGGCAAAAACAACATGGAAATAGATCTTATGAAATAAACAAAATTTAATTTTATAAATAAAGTAAAACCAAAATTATACGTTAGCTAGGAATATTTGTGATATCATACAATGTGAAAATTTTAGTCAAATAAAAGAAACTTATGCGAAAGGTTAAGGAATAATGCACTCGTATTTGTCGATTGGCTAGGTTATCGTCACAAGACTTCATTCATTGGTCACTAGACCTTCGAAGAGGCAAAGCAAACGTTGAAGTAGCAGTTTACCTAGAAGTCTATTTTACGCACTTGCGATTGATTGGTTGATTGTTTGTTTGTTTGTATAGCAGCTGATCGTGCGTGCGCCATGTGACTTGCTAGCTAGGTCCTCGAGACTGATCACTTTCTTTTGGCTAGTCTTTTAGATTCTTAATCTAATCGTCTCACCTTATTTTCCAGCAAAGTCTCTGAATCAGTCAGCCCACATTGAATGATGATCTAAACCTAATCAAAGGGCAGTGGACCCTAGAAAATTGATAACCGTGTTGTGCAAACTGCAAAATCCCTTTAAAACCGCCACGTTCTATGCAATCTCCCAAGTAACATCAACCCACGTTTTCATGGGTTGTGTTCTGTGCATATCCCCAATTCAGCTTGCATCCTTATAGAAGTAAATTTGACTTGTTTCCAGCCCAAAAAGTGGTGCAATACACTGCAAATTGATTATTAGAAAAATGAACACCAATTATTATTCCCTTCAAGATAGTGAAAGGTAATCAAGGGAACTTGCTTCCTTGGCCCACCATTTTGAGCAACAGTTCGCTTGAACACGCATGAAAAAAGTCAATCATTCCCCATTGTTTTCCAGTATTTTGGTATTATTTTTAAAGCAATTTCCCCATTTTTTTTGAATGGTTACATGTTACATATTAGTATACAACTAACAATCCACTGGTATATACAACCAGGATCTATTGGAATTTTAACTGTTTCATATTAGTATACAACTAACAATCCACTGGTATATACAACCAGGATCTATTGGAATTTTAACTGTTTCATATTAGTATACAACTAACAATCCACTGGTATATACAACCAGGATCTACTGGAATTTTAACTGGGAAGATAACCTTACAATTGTAGTGCACCCAGCATCCAGGAGACTACCTGCAATATAGCAGTGCACCCAGCATTCAGGAGACTACCTGCAATATAGCAGGAACACTGTCCAGAAGACCCTGAAAATACCCACATTTTATGGAAAAATTCCTACCACTTTGAGTGTGGTAGGAATCGAACACACTCCCTCCATAGGGAGGGAGTGTGTTCTGACCATCAGGGCTGAGCCCTGATGGCTTAGCAATTTCCCCATTTAGGTTATAGAAAAATATGATTTTCTATTGCCATCCTTAAAAAGAAAGAACACATTGTACCCAATTTGTCACAACCTTGCCTGCTCATTTCATGTTAATCTCTGGTTAAAGTAAAGCGAAATTAAGGTCAGTATCAAAATCTTGATACATCTAATTATATATATACATGATCTAGATGGCTGATCTGCTAACCCTCTTGATAAGAAATTTTGATTTATAAGTCCCTAATTTTTCTGTTCTATATATTTTTTTGATTTAACATGATCTGACAAGTTAATACTGGATCCAGCTGTATGGTTAGTGTAAAGAATCAGTGTCGATTGATATTTCAAAGAAGCAAGTTCCAGGGTTTGACTGGATGATCACCAGATCTTGGAATGAGAGAAATCTGCAACCGGAAGTAATTAAACCCACATGCAGACACACCAATCTCACACAGGGAGACTGAGAGGGAGAAAAAGAGGACAAATATATGTAGGGAAATTAATGATAATATATACCATACACAGGTGGAAATTAAGTGAGCTAACCATATCAATTAGCACCCCACCTAACTCATACGCAAACGGATGAAGGTCAATCTGCAGGGTCGTCACTAGGAGGACTTGGACGGCTTGTGATTGTCAAGTTTTCTTTGATAACTAAATGTGCATTGACACGGAGAATTGTGCAGCATGCACACATCAAAGAAGATAGCTTTCTTATTCTCCGGTTAAATATTTAAAATGCTAATTATAATATGATGATTGATTTGACACAATCACAAGATCAAAAGAAATAAGGTCACATGTCATGCTAAAAAGCAGGCCGAATGCATTCATCACGTAGCTTTTATTTTCTTTTGATATTATTGTTTATGTAGAAAACGTAGAATATGTATTTGCATCAGCATGATTTCATCGCTCAAAGCAATATGGTAGAAGCCTGCATTCGAACACCCATTTCTCTTATGTAACTACCAAAGAAATACGTTTTCACTTCCATGTTTAATAAAATTTTAAGAGGAAAGAGGGACTGAAGCAAACATATATGGTTCCGGGATTTGGAATTATTTTGGTCTTTCCTTGCGCAAATGAAATTATCAATTGCTGAGCAAAACGAAAACACTTGGTAAAAGCAACCAAGTCTGCATGCGTTGCTCATGACCTGAATGAGTTATTATTACAAAAAAGGATTTTATAAAACACATCCTTAGATCACTAGTACTCTGTTCAATTTATTCAGCTAGACATATATATAGTCATATATAAGAAGGTACAGAGCCTCTATTATTCATCTCTTTCAGAGACGTTTTATTTTCATTTTCATCTAAATCATGCACCTTCCTTAAACAAAAATAAAAATGCAAAGAGAAATATTCCCTTCATCCTTATTTCTTCTGCTCTTCTACAGATTCCCTATATTAATTTGTCCAATGAATGTCTCTATGTTTTTTCACCGTAACTTTTCTCGAATCTTCGTCTTCTTTTCTTTAGCAGTTTAGGACTGCTAAAACAAGCTATATATTCTTGAGGATTATCAATAGGTCCAGTCGTGAGGCAGATTCATCTCTTGATGATTGGAAGTCGGCACCGCCCTGGATTGGCACTGTTGCTGTGAATACAAGCTATTCGTCCTACTCATCAAGGCATCTGAAGAGAATCAACAACAGTAATTAAAATTTATCTTAAAAGACAAACAGTGATGATATAATTAATATATAGAAATTTTTGTTGATTAGGCACCATTTTCCACAGCAAAACTTCCATTGAATCTTGATGGGACACCCACTTTATCAAAATGTTGCTTTAGTGCCTGTACTACTCTTGCTGGTATAAGCACTGTGGAACATCCTACAAATCCACCAAACATAAAATAGGAATGTTAGTTCATGCTTCACTATTTCTTGATAAGATTACAACAAATACACGAATTTAAAGAATTAAAAACAGAATCTATCCTAACTTCAATATTTATCTTAGACGCTTGTAAACACGATTGCAAATTGCTTCTAATTCAAGCCGAAAGAAACACCAAGTGGACCGCCGAGGAAGATTCCAACGTGCCCTTATCATATAACTTCTTGGCCAGTAGAAGATAAGGGCTGAAAAGGAATCTGAGAACATGAAACCTAAATGGAATCTAGAGAGTACGTCAAAGCGAACAAGTCACTACCTAACAACAGAAAATGCAAACCTAATTGGTGAATAGAACAACTGATAGTCCACATAACTTTAAACCACCCCAACTACTACGGAAAAGAAAAGCAAATGCTTACCAAATCAAACCAAAAAATCAGCAAGAATATCGAGGTTATTTGTAATATTAGTACCTTGTTTCTTGCGTGACTCAGAAGAATAGCCGATTCCTTTAGGCAAAAACACACCAGTGCCACAGGGCTTGGTTTTTGGACCTGACCCACCAAGGAAAACCGCTCTCATACCGGTACCGGTTTGCTGTTGGTTGCTCTGTGGTTGTTGCGTAGCAGAATATGCGGTGGGAGTCGATGTGGAACTTGGACTTGCAGAACGAACACTCGTCCTTTGGCCATCGTTAAATCCAACAGAACCTCTCCGTTTGTTTTGGTATTGCTTAGGCTGTTTTCTGTTCTCCAGTTGTTTCGTAGCCTGCTCGTGTTTGAGCTTATAAAACTTTAAACAAGAAAAAGATAGAAGCCAAAGTTATAACCGAATAATTAAATATTAATATCAAGAAGAAATGATATGTACGCTTACTTGAATAGCTCGTATTTGATCATCGATAAGTGCTTTTCTAGAGTGAAAAGCAGCCTTGGGGTCAATCACCGTTGATGGGCCTTTAGGGCTCTCGTGGTTCGAGCGTAATGGTGACCAGAGTGTTGATTGCGTCGAACCATCCAAAATCCATGACTGGATATGACAATAAACCAGAAATTAGGGCCTGAAACGAACCCTCCAACTACACTAACTTTATCAATAAATAACGTTACCTTTTCCTGTTTATCGTCTTCTTGAAGCATGTAGTGAGCCATCTGACGACTCAACTCAGCCATGTAATCTTCGTCGGGATCGCTTTCTGTTTCGGTTGAACCGAGCTCCGACTCAACTGGAGAACTCAGAAGTGACCCAGAATCAGACGAACCAAAGCAAGACCAAGTGTTGGTGCTGATGGGTTTGTTCAACGAGAGTGAAACATCATAGTCTTCATCAAAAAGCTGAGAGGGAAGCGGTGAATGATCCCTGCCGTGTAGGTCAACAGCCATACTAAATGACTATTAGTTTCTTAACAGAAACAGGGAACAAATAATCAGGTGGTAGGTTTGATGATTTGCTATTATGGATGTTGCTGGTTAGACAAGATTCAATAATTACCTGGTTACACATACAAGCTCAGCTCTGACGCGGAGAAAGAAAGGAGGGAAAGGAGGGAAAGAGAGTCTGGATGAATATAAAACTGCGCTTTAACTGGGCGGGTGGTGTTATGTATATATATGTATAAGGTAGCAAGGTTTTTAAGAAAAGATAGGGAGCTCGCTCAGTCAGACGGTGGGTCTGATTCTGGGGCAGTGAGTTTTAGTTTAGTTTGGTTGTGTTGTGGCTTTAGTAGTTGGACCGTACATTTGTCCAGCTATACAACTCACCTGCCATTTGTTATAGAAATACAGCAGTTTTTCGGTGTAAATTGTAATTTTAGAGAGAGAGAAATATTCTTAAATCCTGCAAATTTATTCCGTCAATCATATAGGTCTCGATAGTTATGGTTAAAGTCATCGTAGCCTAATTGGTTTTTAATTTTATTTTTACTACGAATGGATATGTGGCAAGCAGAACTGAGGAACAGAGTCCAGTTAGACACAACTTGACTGTTAGGAGTTAGGACTGATCTCTATGATTCTGTCTCATCTTCTGTTGGCTAGAAGTCTTAATTGCTTGTTAATTTGCTAGGTTAGATTTGGGGATCGGTCAACAAAATCAGCTGGTTTTTGGATTAGGTGTGTGTCATGTGTGAATGAGGTGCACTGGTTCGAATTTGGGTTGGGTAACTTTGCAACTAACTCTATCTTCTCTCTCCCTTTTTTTGTTTAATATCCTTAATTAAAAAAAAATAGCCTTAAGTTCTGCTTTGTAGTAAACTTAGAGATAGCTGGAAACTTTGAGACTAAAAGGATTGATGGAAAGAAGAAAACAAAGTCGTTGCCAGGAGTGATGATGGGATTTGATATCTTGGAAAGTAGATTTGGTATTGAAAAATGAAAAGTGGCGTCATGTTTGCTATTCCGAAATGTTAAAAAGGCTTAGTTTTAGTACCGAGTCCTCTAGGAAAAGAGAAAAGGAAATGGTAGTATAGACTATAGTAGTTATTTATCCACATTTTTGACCTCTACATCTAAGACGTAATCATCATAGTCCTTGCTGGGTATTTATTATACACTACCATAGTCCAAAGGGATGAAGCGATTAATGGGCCGACGCATTCCCTGTCGCGATCTATTAAAGTTGGGTCCAATGGGTTCTTGGGTTGGGCTCCTATTGGGTCCAGGTGAAGACCTACGGCCGAGTTTATGCTTTACTCTTGTCCAACTACATTTTATTAAGCGGTCAAGCCATATGCCCACACTATCTAGTCGAGTGGACTGCTCGTTAGGACAAGAGCCAAACGGTTCACCTTCTAAAGTCGTCGAGTGACCGGCGATGAAGTTGACGGATGGGAACCGCGCCTAATTTAGTTATATTAGTTATTTATTTCAAAAATAGCGTCGAGAGCTTAAACGAAGGTTAAACTACATTGTTGTTGTTATTATTATTATTATTATTATTATTATACACTTTGATTCGTCGAAGGCATTTGAATAATTTGATAAGCAATTTAATGATGAAGAAAACATACGAAGATAATATCATTTCTTTCCTTATAATTTCTATAAACATGGTGTAAAATTCTCTTAATTAATTCAAAAATATGCTTTCAATTTATTTATAATTTATAATTTCATGATAAAATTAGGATAAAAATGAATGAGAGATCATTATATATTAATTTATTTTAAGTTATCAAATAATTATATATATAGATAATTATTAATTAACATTAATTGGTCAATATGAGACATATGTAGTAGAACTAAATATTCTTTAAACCGGTATTTAAAGTCAGAAAAATAATTATTTTAGTTGAAATAGGAATTGTTGAGCATGATGATTTTTATATATCATTTAATTTAGAAATTAAAAATGAATTAAAATATTTGTAACATCTATTTGATTTTTTTTTTTTATAAAAAGTTAGCTAACAAAGATATTTGCGACGAATTACTCATGTGTTGGGAACGTTAATAATGGACACGTATAGACATGCAGATAAAAGCGAAAGCTACCAAGTCCGAGGAGAAAGCATATATTATATTAATATACCTGCAATTCAACTTAAGTTGACAAATTAAGACTCACGAGTCAGGACTGAAGAGAAACATCACACATTTTCTTCTTCATTCTTATCTTCTCTTTCCTTCTGGTGAAAAACTCTAAGCAGAGGCAAACAAAAAAAAAAAGAAGGAACAAAGATGACGAGAGATAGGAAAATAGGTGCAGCCCTGGATTTCTCAAGGGGAAGCAAATTAGCTCTGAGATGGGTCATTGATAATCTGCTAGATGAAGGCGACACCGTGTACATCATTCACGTTAAGCGTCCTGAAGGCGAAGAGGCAGGCTCACGTAAGTTCCCTCCCTGATCTAGCTATTTCTTTTCTCATGTTTAGTTATTTAGATACTATGATCGTTAATTTATATGATGGATCTTGTTGTGTGTAGCTTTGATTCCATGGGAGGAGTTCCATCAACCTGAGGTGATGCAGACATACGAAGTTAATCTTGATCACGAGGTTGTGCACATACTTAACACTGCTTCTTGGCAGAAACATGTACTATTCTCTCTCTGCTTCTCTAGAAAACATGAGTGATTTTGTTTGTGTGTTTTTTTTTTGGGCTGCATCTTAGTGTTTGGTGTTGTTTGTAGGTGCGTGTTGTAGCAAAGATATACTGGGGTGATGCTAGAGAAAAACTCTGTGGCGCTGTTGAAGATCTGAAGCTTGATTCTTTGGTCATGGGTAGCAGAGGTCTTGGCTCTATCGGGAGGTGTATATATATATATATATATATATATACGAGCAAAATTAATGAATTTTTTTTAAATTTTATATTAAATATAAATAGTTAAATTTAACTACATCAACAATTGATTATATCAGATTATATAATTAATATATATATAAGATATAATTTTAATTATTAGATATATACAAATTTAATAATTTATATTTAATATAAAATTTTATAAAAATTTTTTTTATCTTATCTCATATATATATATATATATATATATTTATATATAGTTTTTCTGTACTTTTACTTTGTTTTGTTTTGTTTATTAATTATAGGGTGGTACTGGGGAGTGTGAGCAATCATGTTGTGACACATGCAACTTGCCCTGTCACGATTGTCAAGCAGCCACCAGGTCATGGAATTTCTGATTTCAAGTTCTAGAAAATCCCACCTTGCAAATCGGAACATAATATAATATGATATAATCTCGTGCAAGGTTATACTCTGAAGGGTTGTTTCGTTTTGGTTTTACAGGTGTTTAATGTATTTCCAACGCAACGATGTTCAAGGGGTTCAAATATGCAATATATGTTTCAGGGATGTATTAATAATTTGACTTCTTATCAGTTACTACTCTTTATGTTTATTTTAATAAAATGATACGTCCTTGAGTTTCTTGCTTTTTCTTTTCCTTTTATTTTTCCAAGATATTTTCTTTGGTTATAATATCATGACAATTTCAACAAACAGTGATTTCAGTTCTATCTTGACACAAACTTGATTATAGAAATCAGAACATAGTGCCTCCAACTGCATAAATAGCCGTAGCATATATATTGAGTTGAGGCCACATAATTCTATAAGCTTTATATATGAATCCTTCGTTTGAGTGCAAGCAATTAGGCAAACTTGTTAAAAGATTTCTTCCCGGGCCTCTATACGAAAGTAGCTTCTCACTTGGAGGTAGACATTCCTGGACTACGGCAGTCACATGGGTCTTCAAAATCCAATTTCGTCAAATGGGAAATTTCTCTTTATTAACCAACTCTACTTTCAGTACCTCTTGCATGATTCCAAACCAATTAAACACCATGATTCCAACAATATCCAAATATCCTTTGGTATCACCTCCAAAGAAACTCGTCCTTCAGCTGCTGAGAAGCTTCTTCCATGGTCTTCTCGCGTTCATTCTCTTTGCTTGTAAGAGCTTCAAACAGTGCCCACATAAGCTACAAAACGAGAAGGCAATGCAATCTTTTGTTAGGTGATGTCAACTTATATTAATTTAAATTATAATAAAAATAGGTCACTGTAATGTAATAAGTTTACCTTGTCATCGTTGAACTTAGCCCAGTAACGCGCCATGGCTCTGTCATATGGATCTTGAGGTGGGATGGGATAATTTTTCCAGGTCTCATCGATGTATCCCAGAATAATTAGTGATTCTATAATTGACTTCTCGCTGTGTAGAAGAACCGAAATCATTTTATGAATGGGATTGTACTTGAGATGCAACTGACTCTTGTTGTACAGGTCGTCTTCTATGTTTTCAAATTTGATCCCTTTTGAATTTCAGGGCTGCGTATCCGTTGACAGAATATGCTTGCCCACGTGCCAAACAACTTCACTTCTTCTATAGCCATTTTCAATTAACAACTGGGAAGGAGTCGTTGCAGTTGCTCACTGATGTATATTTTCTCTATAAACTTGCTTGCTTTTATAAGGGACGCTTCAAGCCAGAAACGAAAATGAAAATTTATGCCCAGTTGGCAGGACGATGTTGTCAATTTTGACTCGGTAGGTAGGCATAATTGATAGCCACTTGGGAGGAGTTGTCCAAACAAATTTGGGTTTTCTCTGCAATCTGTATCATTAGAGGCCGATGATAGTACGGGGGCTTCTATCACCCTTTTTGCTGTCTGTTTTCTTCTTGCGGAATGGCAGTTCGCAATCACTTCAGCGTATGATCAACATATGAGAAACTGTGTACCATGAATTATTTTAGCAGTTTCATGAGCTATTCTGCTGGCTTATGGCAACAAAAGCTGATAACATGTCCTGATAGGCTCTACAATATTCATCAGTTTGCAAAATCTTAATACAACTTTTAATTTAGAATTATGATTAGTGATTAGGCAGCATTCAATATGTTCCGAACAAATAACTGCTGATTTTCTGCTGAAATGAGTGTCTTGTAATTTAACAAAACAAATCCATTCTGTTAAAATGCTGCGGTTGCCAGGAAATTCCTATACAATCAAAGTTTCTCTAGGTAGACAACCTCCATTGATTACAGCAAACCAAGCTTTTATGTAACCTCCTTGACAAGCATACATAGTGATAAAAGCAAAACTTGTCCTACATGAAAGTCAAATTGGGCTCCTCTGTTCTTTTATATTCTTCTTTTCCTCTGTTTTCTCTTTGGAGTAGCGACAGCAACCACTCCACCATATCCACATATTGTGGTGGAAGTTATTTACCAAGAATTATTATGCAGTTTCACGAGCCATTTTGCTGGTTTATCACGACAAAAAAGGATTACATATCCTGATTGGGCTCTAAGTTTCATCATGTAGTGAATTATTAACACAATTTTCGAATTAGTACTAGTGATTAGGCAGCATTCTGACTATCCCCAAGAATAATTGACGAGTTCTGGTCAAATCTGTAATGCCTTGTTACTTGACAAAACAGAAGCCCCTTGATAGAGCTTATCAGTAGCAAGTTTTATTAAAATGCTGAAGTTGCCACGAAATCTTCCGCAACCAAAGTTGCTCCACTAGTAATTGACTTCAATTAACAGATAGAAACCAAGCTTTTATTTATATCAATACGATACAATCTCTGGATGTGTACTACTGCAGACATTTATAAAGCTATATATAGTATGCAATACATAATAATCACAGGAGATGTGGGTTATGATCTTCTTCTCCAGGCAATGCGGATCTCTTTATTTGGAAGCAGATAAGAGATCTTCGTAACGACCTCCAAGATAGGCAAAGTGCTTCTCTCTTGGAGGTTGGCATTCATCAACTACGTCAATGTTCTGGAGCTTCGAAATCCATTTGAATAAAGCTGGAAAATTTTCTTCATTGTATACCTCTACTCCGACAATCTTTTGGGTCACAGTGAACCAAAATGCTATAACATTTGCGACAATGTCTACATATCCTACAGTCTCACCTCCCAAAAAGTCCTTCCCATTGAGTTCACTTTCAAGGAGTTTCAGCTGCTCAGAAAATTCAATAATGCCATGCTCTTATTCATTTTCTGCACCAAGGTAAGTCTTCCATCCAGTTGGCAAGACCTGCATACAAGAATCCCAACATATTAAATGACAATCTGAGATCAAGTCTGTGTCAATTTTTTCCTAATTTTGGGTTTTTAAAAATTTTACCTTTTCATATATGAAGCGAGCCCAAAATCGAGCCATGGCTTTTTAATAAGGATCATGAGGCAAAATTGGATTATTCTTCCATGTCTCATCAATGTACTCAAGCATTACTTGTGACTCAGTGACTGGTTTTCGATTGTGCACAAGAACAGGGACTTTCTTATGAATGGGTTGTATTTCAGGCGTTCAGGACTCTTGTTAGACAGGTCTTCTTCAATGTAAAAGGAAATTCTTTCCAGCTTAAGTGCAAGTTCAATTCTGCGACTAAAAGGGCTTGCCCACATGCCATAGAGCTTAATCTCCTGAGCCATTTCTGCAAGAGGGTAATGAACTGAGTACATTTATAGCGTTTCTCCTTCTGAAGAGCTCTCTTGTCAATCAAGAATTTAACATCGGAGTAATTGGTTCAAATGATCTGAATTCAATGCTTTTGTGGCTGGTCATGGAGTGATAATCCGTAAACTATATTTAAATCAACATGTGTAGCTTTGCCAAAGACAATTCTCTTAGAAAATGCAACCTGAAATCTGGCTAATTTGATTTGAGTGTGTAACCTCTTTGACAAGAATAAAGAGTGGCAGAAGCAAAAGTTGGTCAATAATTCTCATATGAAGGTAGCCAATGAGATTCTCCAAACTGTAGTGAAAGCATTTAACATTACTTTGTCAACGGCAACCCAATGCAACTTCCTGGAATCATTCAGTTTTTTAATAGAAACATGAAATTGTAAACTGAAAGCTACTTTTCAGCAAACTTATAATAAAAAATCAACGAAGCTTAATAAAATGGAGTCTGTGCGTCAAGTATGACAAATGCAAAAATTAACTGATAAATGTATCAAGAATTGGTCAATTGTTAATAAACTGATTGACAGAAATCAGGTTACACAATACCTAGCTCTGTTGAGTTCTTTTATCTTACAATTGTTGTTGCATCTCACGTCACTGTGGAAGATGTGCCTAAACTAAGTTTTAAGCTTCGAGCCTTTTAGGTTGTAAAGCTCAATAACAAGTTTGTGATGGATTGTGTGTCAGAAAACGGACATTATAAATTGTGAAGCTCAGTAACAAAATCTATGGTGGATTGTGTCCCAAAAGCATTTTACAGAATTAAATATAATATCTAGGTAGTTGCTGGACCCAAATTATTACTTCTGTATGTTACAGAGTTAAACATAATATATATCACAGTATGTTACATTCTACCGCGTTAAAAATTTAAAAATGAAGTAGTAATTTCAAAGCAGCAGTTGCCAGGAAATTTCTCCACAATCAACTTTTAATTTTTTCCACCAGTAAACAATTTCCTTAGGACAAACTCAGCTTTTATTCATAACAGTAAGATTGAAAAGACAATCTCAGCCAGTGTCAGACCTAGTGCTATGAACATAAACTCATAGAACAGAGGAGGTGTGAGTTATGATCCCATCAAGGTCTACTAATCTGTTGAGCAGATTTGAGGGCTTCATTGCGAGCTTTAATGTAAGAAAGGTGCTTCTGTCTTGGAGGTCGGCATTGGTTAACTACATCAATTTCTTGGAGCTTTCCAATCCATTCGAATAACACAGGGCATTTTTTCCAGTGAATGCCTCTATTCCAATAAGTTCTTGCGTCAATGGGAACCAAAATGCTATAACGAGTGCAACAATGTCAACAAGTCCAATAGCTTCACCTCCAAAGAAGTCTTTTCCATGGAGTTCATTCTCCAGGAATTTCGTCAGTTGAGAAACTTCTTCTATCACAAGCTCTCTTTCCTTCCCTTCACAAAAATTAATCTTCCATGCTGTTGGCAAGATCTGCATACAAGAGTCAAACATTTTATATCGCTATCATCTTTATGCTCATCGGACCAATTCATCAATTTATGCTTTTTAAGCACACCTGAAATGCTTACCTTTTCATCAATGAACTTAGCCCAAAAGCGAGTCGTAGCTCTTTGATAAAGATCATGAGGCAAAATAGGATTATTCTTCCATGTCTCGTCTATGTACTCAAGAATGACTAGTGACTCAGCGATTGGTTTCCCATTGTGAACAAGCACAGGGACTTTCTTATGAACTGGGTTATATATCAGAAGTTCAGGACTCTTGTTGGACAGGTTTTCTTCTATGTATTCATAGGGTATTCCTTTGAGTTTCAGTGCTAGCTCAACTCTGCGACTAAAAGGGCTTGACCATCTGCCATAGAGCTTCACCTCTTCAGCCATTTCACAGCGAGCTTTCGGAGTTAATTTTGTTTGTTTGATGCTTTTTCTATAATGAACTTATAGAATTATTGTTTCTTCCCTTACAAGTTTTCTTGACAAACAAGTTTGTAGCATTTTGAATTCAATCAAATGTTTTGGTTTCAACGTTTTCAGGTTCACCACCCACCAGAGTTGGTAAAATTAATTTGAATAAAAGCACAACCCTACTATCCCCAAATTTTGTGTTTTTTTTTGGACAAGCTAAAATATAATTTTTAAATTGAAAAATATAATAAAATTTTGATAATGATAGTGTCGTTACAAACTGATGCGTTGGATGATTTTGTAACAACCAATAACCTGGTATACGGCAATGTCAACGTAATTAGTGCATGCATTGTTCTACAATATTTTATAGAATATGCCTTTTTTCGTAAGTGCCTTGACTTATCCACAATCCCAATAATGCATTTGACTAATGCTAGTTGACGTATTTAAGCAAATTTAGAGGAAGGATAGAGAGTACTTTAGCTTAAAAGTGTTTATTACTTCGATTTTAAAGAAAATCTGACGACTGAATTTAGGATGAAATCTACCTGTAATAAATCTTGCAATTGTATTTTCTTAAAAAAGAGCAGATAAGTTAAACTGTATCTACTCTTAGAAGTCATACCCCCTTTTAATATGTCCAAAAGTGCTATCGACCTCTCACAAATCACAATTACATTTAAGAGTCGAATATTAACGATTAATGAGGTAGTTTTATGCCCAGGAAATTTCTCCACAATCAAAATACCGGTAACAATCTACATTACAACAAACCAAGCTTTTATTCATATCAATAAGATTGAGATTGTTGACACAATCTCAGCAAATGCGGGAATAGAGCTTAAACGCACACACAGTATGCAAACACAAAATAGTCATAAACAGAGGATGTGTATGCGGGTTATTAATTACTATGATCCCATCTCTTTACTTGGAGGCGGATTTAAGGCCTTCAATGCGAGCTTTAATGTAGGCAAGGTGCTTGTCTCTTGGAGGTCGGCATTCCTTGACTACATCAATCTCTTGGATCTTCTCAATCCAATTGAATAACACTGGATACTTTTCTTGAGTGAATGCTTCGAATCCAAGAACTTCTTGCGTCACTGGAACCCAAAATGCTATAATGTTTGCAACAATGTCGACAAACCCAATACTATCACCTCCAAAGAAGTCTTTTCCACTGAGTTCACCTTCCAGGAATTTCAACTGCTGAACAAATTCTTCGATCACATCCTCTCTTTCCTTCCCTGCTAAGAATTTGACCTTCGACCCTGTTGTCAATATCTGCATACAATATATATTAGGACAATGAATACTCACACCATCTTAATTTATCAGTAAGTAAGCAGCGATCGAGCTTTACCTTTTCATCAATGAACTTAGCCCAAAAGCGAGCTGTGGCTCTTTGATAAGGATCTTGAGGCAAAATAGGATTATTCTTCCAGGTCTCATCGATGTACTCGAGAATGACCTGTGATTCAGCTATTGGTTTTCCCTTGTGTACAAGGACTGGAACCTTCTTATGAACTGGGTTGTATTTCAGAAGTTCAGGACTCTTGTTGGACAGGTCTTCTTCGAAGTACTCGTAGGGTACACTTTTCAGCTTCAGTGCGAGCTCAATTCTTCGACTAAAAGGGCTTGCCCATGTTCCATAGAGCTTGACTTCTTCCGCCATAGTGATTGTTTCAGACAGATTCAGATTTAGTTTTGTGATGCTTTCTATAATGAACTTTGGCAAATTTATAGAGTTCTGATTCTTCTTTTACAAAGTTTTCTTGATAAACAAGATTGAAATTATAAATGATAAAATATTTAGAATTCAACGTAAACGGATCAACTGAATGGTTCTTAGCTTTAAAAAACTTTATCAAATGACGTGCTTGATGACGCCATGAATGTATGCCCATTGGTCTGCTCCATATATTGGCCTTTGTTATTGTGTCTGATTCTATCCAGATCGACAGTGCATTTGACTTTTTGTATGTATAAACGCACAACTATTATGGGTTTAAGATTTCTTTGTTTTATTATTGAATAAGTCATAGATTACTCTAGTATGGTTGTCATTGCAATATTGGATTTATTATATGATAATATGTTACTAGTTGATACCAATAATAGTCATTTTGAACTAGGCATTTTATTACGTTACTAGTATTTTTTTTTTAAATGAACAAAATTTTCTTAGAAGACTGAGAATAACAAAAGTTTGCGGAAGAAAATTTCTCGTCATGCAAAAAATACAAACATTTTACCGTGTCAATTTAATGTTTAGTTAAATTTTAAGTGATATTTTATTCGAAAAATAGAACCAAAAATGAAAAACCACAAGAAAAAAAAAAGAATAGAATGCAATAAGCGAACGAATAATATTTTGTTATTTTGAATTATGAGGAGAAATAATTTAAACAAAATTATTCTCAGCTGATAAATAAAAGTAATGAGACAATTATTTGCAAAAGATTTTGTAAAATTATAACTGCCACAAATGCAAAAACCCCAGCATAAAAAGAAGATTTGTTGGATGTAAATCATCACAGCTACATGTCAATAATTATAAAAACTTACTTCAAATAACAATAAAGTCGTTGTAGTATAGTGGTGAGTATTCCCGCCTGTCACGCGGGTGACCCGGGTTCGATCCCCGGCAACGGCGGTGTTTTGGGATTATTTTGTTTCTGTTTTCCGTATCCTAGAATTTCACTCAAAAACTCACAAATCTTCTTCTGTACCTTGCCTGCGAAGACACGTTATGTGCCATTATGTAACTTTCTATCTTCAACGCCACGCCTGCAACACAACACTCTTCCATTCTTTTTAATTCTATAAAAACAGCAACATGTTTTGGTTTCTTTTGATTCATCAACTCCTTCCCGGAAAATGGCCAATGTAACACCACAAAGAAAACTAGGCACAACCACGATCCACATTATGGCACTAGATGGCGTTATTAACGTTAATTCATTGTTCACTCTAGGACTCTTCCTCGGCCTAACCCTGTATCCTACTCCCACTGACACCCTCGTCTCCGGTTCATGTTCTGCGGGGCCCGCCGTCGCTGAGGACTTAGTGTCATGCCACGTCTACTCCTTCAGTTCCTTCCTCTTCTCTAGTCTCATAGCCTCGGCTCTGAAACAAGCCATCAAGATTGCTAATGGTAGTAGTCAACAATATGATGCGCTTGGTGTTAGTGTGACTGTTGTGCGTGTCAACTTAATGGTTTTGCGTTTCGGAATACTGGTTTCGGGTGTTGGGTCGGTGTTCGGATGCGGGTTCTTGATGATGGCGTTGGTGAATTTGATTCAGATTAAGCTGGGGGTATTGGGTTGCAAGAGTTTCTACACTTTGGCTGCAATATCTCCTCTTCTGACTTTGGTCCCTTTGTCACTTGTTATTTATGTTGTTCTTGTGCTTTATGCCTTCTCTCGATAAATATAAATTAACTGTAAACTTTACTTTTATTGTATGATTTATTTGTTAATTATTCTAGAACTTGCTAATGTAAATCTTTCAAAATCTGATTTTCTTTTGTTTAGTTTAGCTTGAGGGAGATCGGAAATGAGTGAAGGGGGTACATTAATATTATAAAGTGATCCAAGTCATGTATACAGTATAGTTAAATTGAGTGTTATTCATTGACAAATTTTTTGTTATAATCTAGTAATTTTAGTACATGGTTTGGTAGATTGTCAGAATATTTAATTGTAGATATTGATGGTTTATATAGTTTCTGTTTATTATATTTATATAATCTAGGGAACTAGCTCTGGCTGAATGAATGGCCTCAACATTTGTTTATTGGTATATATTAAGTGGATGCAGAAATCGAAGAAGGCCGTATTTTTCTGCAAGTCAATGGATTTTGTTGCTGCTTAGGCAAGATTCATTATTCTTCTTGAAAAACACAACATTATTTCTCATAATTTGAGATCTGTTCCTATTGAACAATGGAAATCCATGTGCAGGTGTCTTCATTTCCAAAATAAACACAAAAAGAATCCATATGCTTCCTTGTTTTTAATTCATCTACTGCTGGTTATCTCTTAGAGTTTGCCAATTTAGAAAAACAAGTTCTGAAGAGTTTCCTTCTGACCTCATTTTCTTATTTCATGGCAAGGGATCAAGGTATGATCTTCAGTTTCCGTTCTTTGTGTTACATCATTTTTGTTCTGTCTGCATTCTCATTCATCTCATACCTTTATTGGTGTCGTTGCTCTGGTCCATGCTATTTCCAGAACCAAATAGTGGCTCAGAAGCAAGACAGATTCATTAACCTTCTTTCATTCCCCTCTGCCTGGAACCATCTTTCTTTTCCCTCAAGACCACCGGTTAAGCTTCTTAAAATTGCACTTTTCGTCAAGAAATGGCCCCATAGATCTCACGCAGGTGGGCTTGAACGGCATGCACTGACCCTCCATCTTGCTCTTGCCAAAAGAGGCCATGAGCTTCACATTTTCACCACTTCTTGCTTAAACTGCTCTTTCCCCAGATATCCAATTAGTAATCTATATTTTCATCTGTCAAAACCAACTGCTGCTGGTTATCTTGACCAAAGCATAGTCTGGAAGCAATTTCAAACCCAAAATGCAACAGGGAAACCCTTTGATGTGGTTCACACTGAAAGTGTTGGGCTTATGCACGCTCGAGCACGGAATCTGACCAATCTGGTAGTTTCTTGGCATGGAATTGCATACGAAACAATTCATTCTGACATAATTCAGGAACTTTTGCGGACTCCTGAAGAGCCACAGGCATATGCATTGACCGAAAGAGCTATGAAAGTTATTGAAGAGGTGAAGTTTTTTCCAAGTTATGCTCACCATGTTGCTACCAGTGATCATTGTGGAGATGTCTTGAAAAGGATTTATATGATCCCAGAAGAACAAGTTCATGTCATTCTTAATGGTGTGGATGAAGAGGTTTTCAAGCCAGATATTTCCATGGGTAAGAATTTTAAAAAGAAATTTGGCATCCCAGAAAGTAGATCATTGGTTTTGGGAATGGCTGGGAGGTTAGTGAAGGATAAGGGACACCCCTTGATATTTGAAGCTTTGAAGCAAATGTTCATGGAAAATGATACATTTCGTGGAAGCACTGTTGTTCTGGTAGCTGGAGATGGTCCTTGGGGTGCTAGATACAGAGATCTTGGGACCAACGTTATTGTTTTGGGGCCATTGGATCAAACTCAATTGGCAAATTTCTATAATGCAATAGATATTTTTGTAAATCCAACTCTTCGAGCTCAGGGATTGGATCATACTTTGTTAGAGGCGATGCTTTCTGGTAAGCCAGTAATGGCCACAAGGCTTGCCAGCATTGTAGGGTCTGTAATTGTTGGCAAGGAAATGGGTTATATATTTTCACCACAGGTAGAATCAGTAAAGAAAGCCCTTTGTAGGGTTTGGGGTGATGGCAGAGAAGTTTTGCAAGAGAAAGGTCTGGCTTCTAGGCAGAGAGGTTTGAAATTGTTCACCGCCACCAAAATGGCAGCTGCTTATGAAAGGCTATTCCTTTGCATATCAAATGATGAGAACAATGGGGATAGTTATTGTCAATACCAATCTCCATTCATTTAAAATGGAAATATCATTTCATATCCTATTTTGGAGAAGTATCCTTTAATGTGTGCAAGAATCTTTTGGAAACATTGAGGAGGAGTGCGAGGAGGGACGAGGTCCTTCATTTCTGAGAAGTGAAAGCTTTATCAATGACAGAAATGCAATTTGCATCTTATGCGTTAGCAGCACATGATGAAATTGACAAAGTTTGCTCATAGAATTTGCCTCCAGGTGAAGAGATTGACAGAGCAGCAGCTGCATCAATTTAGTTTATGCTTTCTGCACATTCAAGACTTTCTGCGGAGAAGCTAGAATTGATTGTGACTCCTTGTACTACTAACAATATTATCTTGACTGTTACATGGGATAGCAGCATTGGGGTAAAATTTCTAATTATTGTTACTATTTGATTCTTGAACATAGAGCTATAATGGACCCAGAAATAGAGTGATAGGTGCAAATTGCAGATGACAGGGCATGCACAAGAGGTATTTGTTCTTTCCAGCTGATGTGATCATGATTCAAGTGAATTTCCAATTGCGAAAATTAATTCAGACATGCATCATCTGTAGACATTTATAACGATGCCTGACCTCTGTATCTAACTCTTACTACATAATTGATGTTTTCAGCACCAGGAAAAGCTTCATGTACCCTGCTGTGACCTCTTAACTGCTTTCCAATGCAGCAGTATTTCTTTTCCATTTTGTTTGCCTAAATTTTGTAACCTCTCTGAACAGTTGATGGAGGTTATATCTCGTTTTAGTTCTGTTGCGACTAAGTATATTTCTAATGTCACAGCTATGGAGAATATGAGATTGAATTACATAATTAACTTTATAGCATCTACATTGACACTGATGGAAGAATCAAAGTACAGAATATCTATTCTTTGTCTGATCTTCCAGGCTTAAAAAAGGCAATATACAATTGCCTCTAAGAATTGACCCAATATAGAGTTAACGAATTTTATTCATTCTCTTAACCATTTCCCAGGAAAACTCCAAAAACCAAGAATCAGATCACATGAAGTTTATCAGTTTATGTACTGTAGAAGCCATTATAGAAATATAGTTAGCTCTCTGCAACAGCTATTTATTTATTTTCCATGTCTTCCATAGTCATTATTCCACTAGGCTTCATGAATTCCTGCAAGATGTTAAATGGAAGGAAGAGAGAAATCACACCACTAAACAAATTACATTTCATTTTACTAGATAAAAGATGCTGTAATAAAACAAGGGGTTATGCTAAAATGGTGAAAATCCTCTGCAAGAAAGCTTAAAAAAATGCCTCAACCAAAAGAATTGAGGGACCTATTCAGTGAATCACGAACATTTGCTTTTAAAGTTTGTGTGCTAAATTTCTGCCGAGTGTGAAATTTGAGCAGTGAAGTAGACAAAATCAAAAGATAGAATAGAGTGAAGTTTCTTCTGCCAAACTTACAAAGTGAATAAATGTCTATGTAAAAAGAAAGATCGTTCAACTTACTGTAAAAGAATTCTTAAATAACATACCTCAAAATAGGTGGAGAATTCATATGCCTATTTAGGAAACAAGTCTCCTAATAATAAAGTGAACCTGCAAAAAATACAGTTCAGAAGTTTGTTCATGTTGGCCAGGTCTAAATCATATCTTTATTAAATAGCTAGTTGTAATTTTATCTAAGATCCCAATACCTTGCCACCAATTTCCTCTAGAAGCGCCATGTGAATTATTTCCATTGTCATCTTCTCCCCCATCTTTCTTAAGCTATTTCATTTACAAATTATATAGCAGGGTTACTTTGATGCATCGTCTCATTAACTAATCAAGATGAAACATCAGGGGATAAAATACAAGAGATCAAATAATCGAGACTTACTATAGGGTATAATCCGGAGGCATGGGTGTCAGGGGACTGGGAATAGATGTCTTGCCCACCATAATAAAGAGACGAACTTAGATGACATGGTTCTGCTATTTCTTCCTGAAAAAGATAACTCCTGTCCTTGTTGGGTATGTCACAGCTTACAATCTCAGTGTGCAGAGCTATATAATTCAGAGGAAAAAAGAAAAGGCAAAGTCTCAGGTGCTATTCTTCATTCTTCCGTTTTTTATAATATCTGATATTAGACAGTAACTCAAAATTTCAGAAGGAAATGATAATCCTATAGAATATGGCAAATAGAAACTAGAAATTTGCTAAAATGAATGCCTTGAATGGAGCAGCAAAGACATTAAGTAATTGAAGGGGCAAATGACTGATCCATTAGTGGTGATATACATTTTACAAGGTTTACAGAATGTTTCCTCTTCTGGTGACTAAGGTGCTGGAGTTGTCAGCAAAATAAATTGCAATATGTCCATTTCAAAGTTATGAGCAACATGCCAAGTCAGAGGTGAGTGAACGTATTAGGCTTACATGTTAAGGAAACAAAATAATGGATTCGAACATGGAGGAAAATTGACAATCGAGTTCTTGTTTATTGTTTCTCTCAAAGGAATTGTTCAAGAAAATCGAGTTTTTAAATAAGGTGTATATCAACATAAGGATGTCATAATCTATCCTCACTTGCAGAAAGAGTGAAGAGAAATTATAGGAAAGAAAAACAAGCCTGATGGAGAACCTGGAATTCCTTGTTTGTTGTTCTTGACTTGGTTTCCTGATGGCTGTCTATGCCAAGTTCCTAAAATCTCGGCCTTCGATGAATTCCTCCCGACAACCTGAAGTTCAAAAGCAAGGAACTCAGATATGAAAATCTGAAGAGCCATTTTCATTTGATCATGGCTGCAAAAAAATCATTTAGCCACCCCACTAATTCGTGGTCTTATTATCTAAAGAATAAATATACTAAGGAGCAGAGGAGAGGAACAAAAAGCCAAAATTTCTAAGTTCTATTGATATCACATTTAGGGTCACAAAGATAAGCTTGATGTGTATGCACTCAGAAAAGTTATCCCACGATCAGACCAAAACAAACTTTTCCTACTTCTACACTTCTTTTCTTATTTTATTACTCTGAAAACGTTACTGCTAAATGAATTAAAATATAAAGAATGTACCATGGCATCCAACGAACATATATAATCCTTTAAATTTAAAAAGCAAAAATGTTTCAAAAAAAAAATTAAAAAAGCAGGAAGAAATGATAATTAAGGTCCAGAGCAGATAAAAAGCATAACAAATGCGGTATGTATTAACGTATGTACGAAAAATGATCAGCATACCGAGGAAGCAGGTGATAGAATAGATGCAAAAATCCCTGTCGAGGATGAAGGTGACTCCTTGGTGCCAAAAAGATCAGCAGTAAATGAGGAGGAGGAAGCCATTTCCCTCTTAGCATCCATTATCTTCTCTTTGTCAGAACAAAGTAACAGGAGATTACTAGCCTGTGAAACCTACTTATGAAAACAGATAAGATTTCTGCAGAAAAAGAAAGGAACAACAAACAGTGCACGTGAAGATCACAGTGAGTGAAGTGAAGATAACTCTCAGTGAATTGTTTGTCTTAAACGGCCAAATTTATAACCCATAGACAAAGACGGCACTTGTTCTGCCGCCCATGTGCTATCATCATTTAAGGGAAAAAAAAAAGCTTCCTCTTGCTGTATATTCTAAAGGGTCTCTCACTTTTTTTCTGTCTCTTTTTAACATCTAAGATTTGAAGGAACCTTCATTGTTATGATTCCCTCTCATTCACATGTACTGTTGTGTTTCTGTGCATATAATATCATCCCATCCTGTTTGTTTCAACTAAACATAACGGATAAGTGCCACACGGGGTCCACTTTGTCATCCTAAGTGGACGTGGGCATCTTGCGCCACGTATTACATAATGGATAAATGCAACCTCTCTTGATGCTCTAGAGTCAAAAACTTCATATTCATCTTTCCTCGCTCAAAATCCCATATCCTACCTTTTTTCATTGCCCTGGCCAATAACTTTAGTGCGAGTGATTTCGTTGAGGGTGAGAATTGAAGATAGTATATATATTAAAATCATTAGATTAGATCCTTCCCACAAGGAGATAACTAGATAAGGTTGCTTTCCCATTCAAAAGTCTCTTTTGGATTGATCCCATTTTCTTAAAAAAACAATGTAATGTAGTGTGGATACTATAATACTGAGATACCATATCATTAATATACGTATCATGTGGCCGAGTGAGACTAGCTTGTCACATTTATATCAATTTTAAAGATTACAAGTGATGACAATAGTTAACTGGCATAAAGAGAGATATGATGCAACACCTATTGGATATATAGCAAAGTTGGGGTTAGTAGAGTCGTAATTGAGTTTTCTACTTAGTACATAACACAATTTGCAGAATTATAGATTTAAATTAGGGTCAATCCCAATCATTAACTTAAAGCAAGCTTGGATAGGCTAGTTGAGCTCATAATAGGTTACTGCTTGTGCTTAATTAATAGTTACTTCCATATATGAATAGTGATTATATGAAAAGCACGGTTCCAAACATGAATAATGATTAACATAAAATAAACTATTTGGTCTTGTATTATCTCATTGCAGTCCTCTTTTCCAAAATAGTAATAGCGAAAACATTTAATATAATTAAATGTTGCCATTATAATGCTGTTCCAAAGAAACAATATCCCAAAATAGTACAGCCCAAGGAATGGAATCCCTCCCTCTTTTTTTTTTTTGTTGATTATATTAAATGTATGTTGCCATCATAATAGTGTTCCCACAAAATAATATACCAAAATAGTACAGGCACAGCCTAAGGAATCCCTCCTCTTTTCATTATTTAAAAGGTTGGAAGAAAAATGTTGCCATTATATAATGGGGTTACCAAAATTCAATATCCCAAACGTGAGCGGCAGGATTCGAACCTGCGCGGGCAGAGCCCACATGATTTCTAGTCATGCCCGATAACCACTCCGGCACGCCCACCTGACGATTTCAATTGTCACCATTAATATATTTTAACAAAATAATCAAAATTAAGAGCGCTATCACACCCAGAATACAAGAATCATCATCAGTCTGTCTAGGAAGTTCATCGACGAGGATCACATATTCATGTGCTCTCAGATACGAAAAATTAATAAAATTTCATAAACATCACATAACAAACCCATATGATATTGTGGATGAAAGAACTTGAGTACTAGTTACCAGGGGAAAACATGTAGAAACTCTTGTTTAATGATAAAAAGCATATTTTACAAGATATATTGCAGTTTATGTAACAAACTTCTGCAAAGAGACATAAAAATTGGAGTCTAAAGAATGAAAATGATACATCGACTTGCATGGAACAGCCCATTTCCGGTTTGCTCTGTGTAAAATGGATTTTGCCTTGGCCTGACAACTTCAATGTTCTCAAAGTGGTTCAGATAGTACCATACCTTCTGTCAGTTTTTATAAACCCGAAACAACGTGAATTGATCAAAATGAGGAGATCAATTCTGCATAATAGCAGCCAAAGCCAGTCTGATCAAGCTCAGTCCTATCCTCTTCTCCTTCTAACAGATTTGTGGTTCCTGAATTTGCATGTTACTTTCTTTTAAAGTAATTGCTTGAATTAAGTAACCAACACATCCGTGCATAAATGACGCAAAGGAATCACAACAGCAGGTCTGGCATTGAGTAATGATTCAGGGTATGCGGGAAGAAGAGGTATGCTTAGTATACAATAACGAGGCAAGTGGGTTTTGGATGACACCTAATCCCTCAACAAGTGAGCCAGATTAAATTGGCTGTTTCATACCCAACCCCATTACATGGCTAGGCTCAAGGTGTGATCAAACTACCAACTCAGATTGGTTATCCTATCATAGGCCACTCAAATATGCAACATTTTGCTTAGATGATTTCTTGCTTTATTGGGTTAGTTGAAAACTTAAACTCGAAAACATTATTAGTATTACTCCTATCACTCGGGTGTTAAAATTAATTTCATAAATACAACATGCAAAGAAAGACATCAGGCTGATACCAGTCGTGTGATTTTATAACCCCAAATATCTGGAAATTAAATTAGATGGTTCTAAGGCCATGTAGATTATCATAGGATAAATATCCATATTGATTATTTTAGGATAAATATCTATATAAGGAATAATTGTACAGATAAAATAAAGCTAATTATCCACTTAAAAGATCAGAAGTGAAAAAAAAAATTGAAGCATTTTATCAAACAGCTAACAAATATTATAAACCAAAACCACCTAACAATGTTTAGCTGAATTTACATCATACAAGGTGAAAGTTACCGTGAAAGAAATCCAAACTCACACAATAAGACAATAGAAAGAAATAAAGTAACCTAATTGATAACATTTAAGTTTTGAATGAGTAAGTTGATCACATGAAGCTATAAACCAATTTACTAACATAAACACAATAAAAGTCTAAATCCTAAACATTTTAGCATATAAAAGCAAGAACACTAGTAGTACCTAAACAGCTAGAAAGGTTTCTTTTTGGCGCTCAAGTTCAATGAGAACAGCAACTATATCCATTTTCAGGAGCCTTAAAACATGGGTCTTGATGGACTTTTGCAACTTCTCTTCATCATCCTTAAACCTCTTCAAACCCAGAATCACAAAAAGCGCTTCTTTTCCAATCAGTTTCTTGCCTCTCCAAAGTGGAACTGTAGGCCTCCCATCGTGATATTGCCTAAACCCTAATATGGATTTATGCACGGCGTACCAATCGGGTATTGGGAAAAGTGGAAAGTTTTTAGTGGGCACCTTCGTGAGGTTTTGAAGGACTATTGAAGCCAAAATGGAGATTTTTTATCTTGAAATCACGCGAGCAGACATTAGAGTTCTAAAATATGGAGGGAAATATGAATTCAGAATTATCAAGGGTTTTAGAGTCTAACGGGCAAGACGGAGAAGGGAAGAAGGGAAGTTTGGAAGCGATGTCGTTTCGCAGATAGTCTCATAATCTGTCAACTTAGGTTACTAGGCGTTGATATTCATATTTGAACGTCGTCGTTTGTTGCATTATATCTATAAGGTAACTTAATCATCGGATCTATCAGCCCAATTTTATTATTTTCCATGAGATGCTGTCAAATGTCAGACTCTAAATTAAAATGTAACCTCTAAATTAAAATGCAAGTTACAGGCTTTCCTTTTATGATCTAATTAACCAATAGAATCAAAGATGTATATTTGCATCAAAAGCTGAGTTTTTCTTCTTTTTATTGATATATATAACATATACCTACTTTTTATTTTATTGATATATATAACATATACCTACGTTTTATTAAAAGTCATAATTTCACCTTAAATAGTAATAAAATAAGTAGTTTACTTTTATTTTAATTAAGAAATATTAATATATACATCCATGAAATTTTAGAAATGATTAATATCCCTTGAAAATATAAAAAATTGACATATACTACTTAAAGGTTATGTATAATTATATAAAATAAATATCTTACTCTCGTATATTTATAAGATATATAAATGTAATATTTTAACCTTATTATTTTTACATAATAACTAATATAACTTTATAATTTATTTTTTAATAAATATATTGAATATTTTTTATAATAAGCAACATAAAAAATGCTGTAATTTCTAGGCTATTTTAGTGTATAAACAACACAAAATATCTAGTTTTTGGAGATGACATATATAAGAATGGCAAAAAAACTCGAGCCCGACTCGATTTGGATGAACTTGATTTTTTAGAGTCAAGCTAAACCCCGCCTTAAATATATTCTCTTACGTTCAGATGAATATAATAATCAATAGAGATCACCAATTTAATTAATTTATTATTATATTGTTATAATATATGTAGTGTCTTATGCAATTACTAATATGTCTTTTATAATATTAATGTATATTTCAATGTCCATAAAAATTCTAATTAATTTAATTAATTTATTAATATATTTAATTAATTTTGGATATATTGCTCTTTTTGGAATATACAATATATGAGTATATATTCTTCGTTTTTAATCAATTTTCTCTAAACTTCTTATTTGTATGATTAGTTTAATATTATATCATACAAAAATAATAAAATAATTATGGGTATGAACTAAATAATAAAATTATTTTTATTTTAATTTAATTTATTAATATATATTAATTTTAAATATTAAATTACAAATTATAAATTTAAATTTCTTTTAAGATTTACTGTTTTTTATTAGGATGTAGATATTGATAAATATTTATTTAAAAGGATATAGATTTAAATAAAATATCCGTAGAAGATATGGATAGGATGCGAATATGAAATTTTTTGTAGGATACGGATATGGATATTGAGATATTCGGACCATATCCTAGTCTATGTTATTGTTTTAAACAATATTTGATTCAATAAAGTTTTTCCATTTAATTTGATCTCTCATGAGATTGTTATCTTAATACTCGTATTTCGAACTGTTAGGATTAGAACGACATTTAATCTTGTCTATTAGAACGTTTATCTAACCCACTACGTTAAAGAATCGAACGAGATTTAGGGTTCGATAAGGTGTTTTTATCCTACCCGATATCTTGTCTGCGTATATCTTGTCTGCGTCAGTTAGTATCAGAGCCTACCTTTATACTAAACAGAGCTTTTTTGAATCACTAAACACAACCACATCCATCAATATATCCTTTTACCAAAAGAAAAAAAAATAAAAAAAAATTAGAATCATGGTCTATTATGTTAGGTATGATCCGTTTTTTTGATGAAAAATATAGTGCTAAATTATTTTTATTTTGGTTGGAAGATGATGAAGATTTCTTTAAAGTTGAGAGGATACTTAAAGAAAAACAAGTACAATTGATAACTTGTTTTCTATTAAAAAAGAGTGCATCAAATTGGTGGAATATATTACAAAAGTCACGACTTGTAAGCCAAAAAGACAAAGTTCGATCATAGGATCAAATGAAGCGATTGATGAGGTCATGATTCATTCATCTTAATTATTCTTTGATACGTTAAGATATGAAGTATATTCATTATTATACTATAGAATGTAAGGATTTTTATGGGCATTTTTTTTATGAGTGAAGAGTCTTTAGTGGAGAGATTTTTAGAGGAACTTCGTGCCAATATAAGAGATCAAATGTCATCATATACTATCCATACATTGCCATATGCTATCTTTTTAGCCAAAGAAATCAAAGGGCAACTAAAATTTAAGTTAGATAAAGTTATTAGAGATCTTATTGACAATGTAGTTAACAATATATTTGATAATATGACTAAAGATGATCCTGAGATAATTACTAAAGGGGTGCTTGAAAAGAAAACTAAAGACTTGCAAAAAATTGTACAAGAAGAGGTTTCATCTGATCTTAATTTGAAAATTGATAATGTAATTGAATATGTACAAGAAATTCAAGTCAAAGACCCGCATATCATCAATATGGTTCTACCTATTTATATTGAAAATAAAAAAGTTATTCTTGAGCAAGATTTGACTGTTAGAACAAATTTAGTTGGTGAATACATCGAGCAAGATTTGGGAAGAGTTTTGAAAAACTTGAAAGTAGTTTATTACTATAAGTACATATATTTTAGAAGAACTACTAATAAGTACAAAAAGAAAATAAAATTTGGATACTTTCGAGTTTCAAGAAAGTTTGTAGAGAAGAGTTACTCTTTTAAGTCACAAAATGATTTAATATTGTACTACAAGTTTCATCCGCCAAACAAAATTCGAGAACGAGTTTTCTTTAAAAGAGACGGAATCTAATGTAGAATAATTTTATAATTTAATTAATTTATGAAGTCTTTTATTATTACTAATTTGATTTGTTATTTAATTTCTAATTTTTTTATATCGATAGGAGTTATATTTCCTTATTTGAATTAACTTGTAATATTAAGTTTCTTATATTATATATAGAGAGTCTATGTTATTGTTTTAAATAATCTTTAATTCAATAAAATTTTCCTCTTTAATTTGATTTCTCACAAGATTGTTATTTAACACTTGTATTTTGAGTCATTAGGTTCGTTCGTTAAAATATTTATCTAACCCACTGTATTAAGGAATCAAACGAAATTCAACATTCATTAATGTACTTTTATCCCACCCACTATCCCACCTACGTCAGATCCTCTCCTCTACACCCAATTGGAGAACAGACTTTATATGCTGCAATCCTTACAAAAGGAACCCCCCTCTTGCAGTCCCTTGTCCCAATCCGAAAAAATTAGCTTCCTTTACATGGTTTCCAGCTGCCGTTGAGGCAGTGTGGGATCCATGACCCACTGCATCCCTAGCAGAACGAAATAGACTGGCTCTGTTGTAATGTCGTGTTCCAATTATTTTACTGCAAAATGACCAATTATCAATCATCTAATCTCAGCCTTCAGTGCAAAAGCCCTCATAAAATTTAGTCAAATGATAACTTAATGAGTCCGAAGTCCTAAGATTCAGAAGTTACCAAAGGACAGAAAATACATTACTTGTTGCAGGTAAAATTTTTGCCTCCATCACAACCATCTTTCCACTTCTTGGGAGGAGGACCGAAACCATCATCACTGAAACTCTCTGATTCAGGCCAGATTCCACTGTCTATAACACCTACTATAATATCACTCTCAACACTGCTCTTTCTGCTAATAGAATCATTTAAACCCATGAAATCCCAAGATCTTGTTGTCTGAAGCTGTAGAGTTCTACTTGGAAAAACTGAAACCACTCCTTTCAAGCCTGCATATCACAGTTATAAATATATGCTGTAATCTACATCCTTAACTTGAGGGACGTGGAAAAGTACTTCACAAAACGTACTAGTCGGCGTTTGACTCTATGATCAGTGACCTTGGCAGCAAATCCATTGAAATTCCTTCCGTAACTTCTAAGCAATTTATCTCCTACAGAACTTCGTATGCCCAAAAGTAAACAGTGAGTTCAATAGAAGATTGAAAGAGGTTTTTTTATTTACACTATAGCATATAGGAATACTACCTGCCCTCAAAAACGTACTTGTTGCAGCAGATTTTGATGGTGTGGTGATGGTAAATATTCCCTCTCAGTAAGTGACCCCTTGTAGACAATATATACCTACATCATTGTAATGGCAGTTCAGACGACGAAAAAACAGTTTATTTATCAAAAAGCGCTTCGTAGACTAGCTATGTGCATTATTTATATGTATATCTATTAATTGCTGAAGAACAAAGATAATGCTTGCCTTTCTATCTTCATCAGTGGCACCCCACAATATGCTCATGTTCAAGAAAAGAATGACGGAGAAGCATTGTAAGAGGCAAAATACATTCTTAGCCATTGTTCTGTGCCACAAATTGAGGAGCAATTAATGTCTATTTATATTGGGATACAGGAGAATGAACTCGGTCAATTAATAAGCTTCCATATTCATTTTTCATTGATACAGAATATATCTTTGCAATAACCCATAATTGTTGGTTTGAAGGCACTTGTTCTATACCTTTGCTGGATGAATTTAATTGTAATAATTTGCAAATATGACTAAGGGCCTGTTTGTTTTTTGGTTGAACTCTGAATATAAATATTCAAATGTCTAGAAGTCGTTTATTTTTTAACTTATATCTGAATTGTTAAAATTATCTAAATATAATTAAGTTAAAAATTTTGACTTAAATTTAAATGAGTAAATATTTGAATAATTTAAGTATTTTATTTGTCAATAATATCCTTAATTTATTACTTAATATTTATATATGTCAATAATTTAATATATTAGTATAAGATTTTTTAAAACATATATATTAATATATCAATTTTAAATTTTTTATTTTTATAAAAATAAACAACTTAAAATTTATATTCAAATATTTAAGATAAAAAAATAAATACATTAATCAAATTTAGATTTTAATCAAATTTAAATTGCAGTCATAATTCAGATTTTAGACAAAAAAAATAAATACAACCTAAATAAAGGGTTTGAACTATTTATTTCAAAAAAGAAAGAACAGATAAGAATGTGGAAGAATGCAATTAACTGTCAGATCCTTAATTAGTTGTCAGGTATGGGCTTTTCTTTGGGATTACATGCATAATCAGAATTAAAGCTGTAAACTTATTATTGGAGAAGGGATCCTTAATGTTTGGTCTATTAGGCTCATAATTTTCCTGGCTCAATAAATATGAAATACTCATTAATGTTTTAATCGGTTTTACCAATTGTTAGTTGTTTGTATAGAAAATAATAAAATAATAATAAAGAAATATCATAATACATTCACATAATCGAGGATTTTTTTTATTGCTCTTCAGACAATATTTTTGAAGCAAAATCTTGATTTAAATTCTAGAGAATATGATATGCTGCGTTACATTGTGCAATTTCCTACAGCAGACACCCAATTAAAGTAAAAAGAAAAGAAATATGTCGGTTTAATAGTTTAAAACCATCAACTTAATTTAGAGGGATGCAACAAGATTTCAAACATTTTTAATTATTTTATAAACAAGTTGGGAGTTGTAATGAGTTATCTAGAGGAACCTGCTGAGCCTGAGGGCAAGTGGAGCGCATAATTCTGAAAAGCCTTAATTTCCTATGTAGTATATATCATACCAGCGAAAACAATTTATTTTCTTTTCATAGTGAAAGGATATATGAAACGACCCTGTTTGTGTAATTAAACAGATCAATAGAATGTATTTGGTAATCTTACTGGGGAAAAGCACTGTAATAGTCATAGTTACGTACCACAAATGTTTTACCATTCCCAAGAAGAATCTTATCAGCAACAAATGCTTTCAGACCGCATTAGTGTTGCAGAGACAGTAGTTTTATATGGGAAACGTTTTCCAGTAACATTGACATAAAACGTATTCTTCTTATTTAAGGATTAGAAGGAGAGAACACCAGGAGCCACTATGACACTATGCTTTGGAGTAGAACTTTCACCTTATAAGTGGCGTTTACTAGCTCAATATTTGTAACTACTATAATTCATGATTTGTTTACAATATAACCAATGCTGCAGAGCATTTTTATGTAATCGTTATCAGCAGCATAATATAAGAATGCAGGATTTACAACTTCCTTGGATTTATATGTCTGACACATGCAAATTCAGCATCTGAATCATTCAAAGTATCCATGAGACATACCACAGGCATACGAAAATTTGGCCATTTGTGAACTTACCGGGAAAGTGATTAAAAAATTTTAGGAAATTATATAGCAATAAAATGCATTATAAAAGGTAAAGGTAAATCTTATTGCAGTATTAATTACATAAATCAAGTTTATACTCATATAAGACTGCCTGAAACTATAACAATTGGACTTCTTACGCTGTGATTGCCGTCGGACCACACCAGGGATCCAGAGACAATTGTTCCATATGGCAAACCTTCTCCAGTAACTGTCACATCAAAAGATTTCTTCTCATTCAAGGACTTGAAGGAGAGAATTCCAGGTTCCACTTTGATGCCAATTTTTGAATTTGTCAAGGCTTGCACTTTGTAAGTGGATTTGGCAAGGCCGACATTAGTAACTGTTCTTGTAAATTTGATTGTGAAAGACTTCTGAGGTGAAACTTGAGCCGCCGCTGAAGGGTAATTAAGATCTCTTGGCGAACCTTTATCTGATCCTTTGGGACAACTGCTGTTATCTCCTGAAATGCTTCTAAGTTTGCTCTCATCATAACCCAAGCTGCAAAGCATTTTGATGTAATCTTGTTTGAAAGTTTCATACACAAGTCCCGGATTTATTGCTTTTACCGGATTGACATGCCCAGATCCGTAAGCAAATTCAGCTTCAGCGTTTTTGGAAGAATTCATGGGCCATGCTACAGGCAGAACAAAATTTCGTAATTTACAGGCTTAAAATTTACAGGCTAAAATATTAGAACATCAGTAATTTTCATAAGAAAAAATCACCAGTAGTCATTATGGCAGATTTGATGGCTGAAGGAGACCAATCAGGGTGGAATGATTTAATATATGCAGCTACACCAGCTGTATGGGGGCATGACATGGAAGTTCCTGATAATATATTGTATTTAACGTGCCTCTCATCCATATCGTCCTTAGAAACAGAACCAAGAGGCGAATATGCGGCCAAGATATCTACTCCAGGGGCGCTAATATCTGGCTGAATGACATTTCAATATTAAATCAGAACAAAGTGAACAATATTTGATCAGGATAGAGAAAGATGTTTTAAGAAATATGTACCTTTAAAATCTCTGGTACTATTGCATTAGGCCCACGTGAAGAAAAGGGAGCTACAACGGGAGCATCAGAATCCTTAAGCACGGAAGTCTTTAATATTTCTGCTTGAGGATTTCTGTAAGTCCAAATACAAAGTTTGAATTATTTTTGTTCAATAAAATATAATAATGAACTAGTAATCAAATGGCTATTTAGGTTATCAATACTTGGTAGAGTTAACATAGGATATGATGCGGTCGTAGTTATCGGAGCTTAAAGCCAATGCTGGTAATGAAACACCAAAGGAAACTTTGTCAAATAGGTCATTTTTCAAGATAGATCCTGCAGCACCCGCTCTGCGAGCTACTGGGAATCCGTCAAATTGATCACATAGCACAATCTTTCCGTTCACTAAACTATGATTAAGACACCCAGCAGAACAAAACCTGCAATGTAACAAGATTCCAAACTTTTTCAATTCTTTTTTAATTTTTATATTTATTTCTTTCTGAATAATTTAGCAGTTGAAATGAGTCATTAAGGGGAACCTACTGGACAGCCTCTGTACTGCAAGTATTTGAATCTCGCTGCCCATATATCAGCGGCAACTTTTTTCCTTTCAGTGTAAAAGGATTAAGTGAATAACCCTGTTTGTGTAAGACGATCATTAGATCCCCTAAAACTAAAATTGGGTATGTATATATATTCGCTACTAACGTGGATGCAAGAGTCTGAAATACGTACCACTACTGTCTTTCCATTCCCGAGAACAACCTTGTCTACAAACAGACGATCTGTTGTACTGGCTGCTACAGACATTATCCATGGAGCTACACTTGATGTTACTCCTGCTGCAGGACCACTATTTCCAGCAGAATTTAAAGTTAATATTCCTTTCGCCATTGCATGAAAAGCACCAATTGCAATTGCATCTTGGCTGAAGTCAACCGCAACTTGTCCTCCTATTGAGATTGTTATGAGGTCAACTCCATCAGCAATAGCATCATCGAAAGCAGCCAATAAATTCTCAGATTCACACCCATCTGGTGTACACACTTTATATGCTGCAATTCTTGCTGCAGGAACCCCTCCTCTCGCCGTGCCTTGTCCCAGTCCGAAAAAATTAGCATCCTTAAAATTGTTTCCGGCTGCCGTTGAGGCAGTGTGGGATCCGTGACCCTCTTCATCCCTAGCAGAAACAACTTGACCTCCTGTTGCGTAATATCGAGCTCCGATTATTTTGCTGCAAAATTTGTATTTTATAGCAATGATGTAATCTCAGCCTTCTATGGCCAAATCTTAATAAAAGTTGGCAAATAATAAGCCCTAATATCTAGCAAAAGACACAAAATAAATTACTTGTTGCAGGTGAAATTTTCTCCCCCTTTACATGCACCTTTCCACCTCTTTGGAGCAGGACCAAAACCTTCATCACTGAAACTCTCTGATTCAGGCCAGATTCCAGTGTCGATGACGCCCACTATAATATCACTCTCAACACTGTGTTTTCTGTTAATTGATTCATTAAAACCCATGAAATCCCAAGATCTTGTTGTATGAAGCTGGAGAGTTCTACTTGGAAAAACTGAAACCACTTCTTTCATGCCTGCATATTACAGTTCGAAATCTATAGCTTGTATTTTGTATCCTTAAACTCGAAGTCACACGCAAAATAGTGCACAAAACTTACTAGCCAACTTTTGACTCTCATTTTCTGTGAGCTTGGCTGCAAAACCATTGAAACTCCTCCTGTAACTTCTAACCAATATATCTCCGACAGATCTTCATACACATAATTGACAGAGAGTTTAATAGAATATAGCAAAAAAGATTTTTAATCTGCAATATAGGGTATAAGAACACTACCGTTTCTCGAAAGCTTCTTGAAGCAGACTTTGATGGTGTGATGATGGTACATATTCCCCCTCAGGAAGTGACCCCATGTACACAATATAGACCTGCATCATTGTAGTGGCAGTTTTGTTTACCGATAATGACTCTATACTTGTGTTTATTAGTTGCTATAAAACTGAGAACTAATTGCTGAATAGCAAAGATAATACTTGCCTTTCTATCTTCATCAGTGGCACCCCACAATATGCTCATGTTCAGGAAAAGAATGACGGACAAGCATTGCAAGAGGAGAAATCCATTCTTAGCCATTGTTCTGTCTTTTAATTTGAAGAGCAACAGATATCTATTTATATTGGGTTACAGGAGAATGAACTTATGTTTAATAAGCTTCCATATTCATTTTCACTGATACAGAATGCACCTTTGCAATGGCAGATGATAATTCATAGACCGAGTTATATACCTTTATTGGATGAGTTTAATTCAGCCTTCTATTAGAGGTCATTCTGGATCTGGTGTAATAATGCTCAATTAGAAACCAAAGAGAAGGCTAAACCTGTTTATTTCAGAAAAGGAAGAAACAGATACGAATATGTACCAATGCAATGAACTGTCAGATTCTGAATTAAATGGTAGTTATAGACTTTTCGTTGTGATTGCATGCACCACGGGAATTGAAGCTGTGTAATCATTCTTTGCATCAAAAGGAGATTTATCCTTCATGGAATGTAATTATGCCCTTTCTATACATTTTAACAAATTTCCGAAATGCTTTACCAGCTGTTCTGGTCATTTGTTTCCTTTTAAACTTCCAACAAGTCAAATTTCTAATTAAATTTACTTCAGAGGGCTCTAGGCAATAAGCAACATAGTCAGTCAACCATCAGAATAAAAGGTCACAGTTACAAGATATAACTTTATTTCCTTCTATTACATAAAAAATTTGGTGTGGCAAGAAGCTTCTTCTTTTAAGATGTTAATATGGACATCTTTGTACTCCGGTTCATGAGTTGGGACTTAGCAGTGCACTCACATTTTCGGTTCACATTATAACCTGTTTAATTCTTTCAATTGAAACCTGAACAAAATTATTAAATTATTTAAAGGTGTTTGTTTTTAAATTATATCCAAAAACTTGTTAAAATAATTTAGTGTAATTAAGTTGACTTAAATTTGAATAATAAAATATATGAATGAATTAAATATTTTTAATTTATTCTTTTATTTTCTAATACTTTAATTTTAAATTTTATTTCACATTTTATAATTTTTTTTTATATCATTTAAGTTGTTAACTCATAATTTTTCTTTACATACGAGATAAATTAAAGAAAAAATTTATATATCATATGAAAAATAATCTACATATTAATATAATAAGTTAGAAATTTTTTTATTTATAAATTAGTAAATATGTCAACATAATTAAAATTTTTATGAAATATAAGTGTGTGTGTGTGTATATATATATATATATATATATATATATATATATAATACTTAGAAAAGTATACATGTCAAAATAAAAGTTTTTTATTTTTTATTTTTGTAAAAATAAATAATTTAATCCATAATATAAGATATTGAAGAAAAAAATATGATTGAAATTCGGATTTAAGTCAAATTTAAATTTTAGTTAGACTTATACTCATAGAAAAAATAAAAGCTACCTAAGACTAGATTAGATTTTGGCCAATATTTTCTCTTGTTTTTTTAAAAAATTTGTTTGCGGCTATAGCTAAAGTAAAGCATCAAGGTAGCTTTTGTTTTTTTCTGTGAGTCTACGAAAATAGTTAATTCTGGTTAAATGATATGATTCTGCTCCCCGTAGGTTCCCATTGCCAAATCCGAGCAGTCACAAGTAATATACGGTGAATATAGTCCACATTGGATCAAGTGAAATGATGGCTGGGATTTTATGTCAAAAGATTTTCCCATGAAAATCGCAAAAGTTATGCATGCTTTATCAGCTTGCCATTATTTAATGTGATCTCGCATGACAGTATATAATGGGTTCTAAAGCATGGTGTCTAATTCTAATAGGGATTATATATCTTCACAGGCTCTAGCCAAGCGTAACGAGCTGAGATGTTATCCTGTTTCAGAACAAGTTATCAATTTCATTTTCGATGAAGCAACATTAATTGATAAAAATGATGAAACCTAATGGATGCAGATTAGAAGAAACAATGTATAATGTACCCTGCTATATATAGAACCGATGTCGGATGACTTAATGCATCCCTTAATTGCAAAATGTGCTGAGATTTTAATTCATGGATATTTTAGTTCCGGAAAATATGATAGGAATTGTGCAATTGCCTATTGCAGGCCAAAAAAAAAAAAAGAAATAATGATAATAGAAAGAGAAAGAAATATGTTGATTTAACAGATCGAATGATCAACCTGCATTAATCTCTAGTTAAATATAGCAAGTTTATAATAGTACTGGCATGTGATTTTGATTTCCTCCAAGATGGTTGTGTGCACAATAATTGGACTTCACAGTATGTGTAGGAATTGTGGCTCATTTAAAAAAAAAGCAGTAAAGTTTGAAGTTGAAAGCATCTAGAGATCGGTGGTAGCCGGTGGAAAAAATTGGTGGCTTTCATACGTAAGTGTTTACCTCAAAAGTAATTAGATTTTATTGATTATTTTGACTCTCAAATGGCCTATAAATAAAGTATTCCCTTCATTTGTAATGCATTAATTGAGTGAGCTTAAATTTGAAGAGAAAGAATACCACTGCAAATATATAATTTTGTAAGATCTATAATTTTACTTAAGTTTTCTATACGTTTTCTATTTGAGTCCATCTGAATTTGTGGATATTTGCATATTATATTCAAATTCCGTAATTTCTCTCAATTTAATTCTAGCGAAGTAAGGATAGCAAAAATCTCCTGCGGGGGCCTAACCCATTCGAGTCGAAGATCGAGGAAGAGTTATAATAAAAAATCGGGGATAGGTTATGTTCGGGGCTAAATTTTCAGCCTTGTTTCAAAATTAGGTTAAGGACGAGACGGGTCTTAATCCCCTACCCGACCCGACCTCGTTACCTCGCTCAAAGTTTCAATTAGATTTGATTAATTACATTAATATTCTTTTTATTTAATAACTAATTACAAAAGTTCTATAAATCTCATTTTAGTCAAACAAGTCCTTTAAAAAAATTTATAATTTTTTAATTTAATCAATTAAATCCATTATAAATAATTATTTACGAAATTTTTAATTTAACCAATTTTAAAATTTTATTAATTTTTTTCTCAATAATGAAACTTATGAAAATAATATTTAACGCTTAAATTTAGAACAATAAATTTAAATTTAAAATAAAATAATAATTTTGTCAAAAAAAATTAATTTGTAATTAATTAATGAATTAATATACTGTAATGTAATAATATAAGATTAATAAAAAAAATTTACAGCTTTCTTTTTCTCTTCCAATTTTAAATACTAAATAGCCTACTCAAATATTACGTAAATTGTCACTTGACCCAATAATTTTAAACTTGAGATAAAGATTTAAATATTTATACTTTAGTTATATATATATATATATTTACATAATTAATATTGACTAAAGTAAAAATATTATATAGTTGCCACATGTTTTATAAAATTATGTGAATTTATATAATTTGTACATCCATATTACATTTTGCAAAATTAATTTACTTCCTGCAATTGATTCTTATTTGAATTATTCTAATTTAAAATATATTCTTTAGGTGCATAGTAACTTTTACTGTGATTAAGATGGTCATATTTTCTTTTATTTGGATAAATAAATCCATATAAATCAATTTTTATTATTATTTTTTTTGCTTTATGATCACTTATCAACTCACATGCCACCAACTCTCACGACATAAATATTTTTTATTTTATTCTTTATCTCTCTTTGATAATTTTTTCTAGATATCATTAAAATCATGCATGTGTTACCAATTTTTATTTCATAATTATTTTTATTCAATAATAGTTTATTATATTTTATTTCAAATTTTAAATTTTGTAAACATATATTTGTCATTTATAATAAGTTTTCATGTTTTTGCAATGAGATATTAATTTTTTTTCTTCTATCATCTGATTGATTAAACCATATATTTATTGAAAAGTGAAGAAATTAATATTTTATATTTTAATAAAATAATAGAGATTAATTTTATTTTAGAGGGCTTTCTTTACTACATGCAATATTAAAATATTTTTATTTAAACATATTCATTAATAAGTATAAATGGTGTAATGGTTATGTTGTGGTGTGATCATTCATGAGGTCGTTCCACTCTTGAAAATGGAAAAACTTTTTGCATTACTTTCAAGTCAAACCGAGGTCCAAATTAGGTTGACCCGTTGCCATCCCAATAGTGAAGTATTTTGAATGCCTAAGGATGTAAGTAATATTTACTGAACCAAGTTAAATTTTGGTGTCTTTACTTTATGTTATTGTATATTTATTAATTTTTTCATATTTGAATTTTATATTTATTATATTTTATAAACTTTATATTTTTAAGAAATTATTAAGCGATCATATTTCCCAACAAGTGACATCAAAGCCGAAAGTTTATTTGGAATGGATATGTCTCTATCAAAAGGGTTATAACTACTTAAAGAGTTTACATTTTAAGTAGAACTGTTATGACCTCTCCAATCTTTTCTGAGACTTTTTCAAAATATACTATTTACGTCAAGGTTTGTTGTAAATTTCGAAATATAATAATTGACTGTAGAGTTATGGTTAGTCCATCGTTTGAGTTAGTACCTTTTGATGAAAAAATTAACTTTAGTATTTGACAAAGTATTGTAAAAGATGTATTAGTGCAACATGATCTTTTTAAAACGGCTCCAAGCTCCCCTTGCACGTGATCTGTTCTCCTTCCGAAATCTTTCATCTTGCTGCCTACTTGCACTTTCCGCAGTGCTCGGCCATTTTTGTTGGCCTCTTTTCTTACTACTGCAGAGTGCCTCTTCTTTATCCTTCAATGAAATTTCGGTTATTTCTGTAGTTAGAATTTCTTGATTTCCCATGAATTCTCTATTTCTATAATGATTGGTAAGACTGGCCATACTTGTTTTACATTTCTGTATCCAGTACGTATATTCATATTTAAGACGACCAATAATCATTTTTCGTAATCTTTGATCATTTATCCTTAATTCTATACTTAAATTAATTAATTTCACGTATGATATGTAGTTTTTATTTTTAAAGAGTTTTAGTGAATGGGCATACCTCCATGTTTGGTCGTCATAGATTTTTTATCCAATATTATTTGCAGTCGAGCATCATTCTTCCTTGAAAATAATTTTACAAGAACATCTCCCGCTGCTTTAGGAGAATTCACGTGATTAATTAATGTGCTCCAGCATCTCGTCCCCTATCGTTGTCTCCAAATCTCCACAAATACCCCCAGCATACACGATCCCTGACTGTCTTGCTGCACTTCTGGCAACGCTTCACCAAACAGTCTGTGACAGTTTTCAATTGTGTTTCCAACAGTTGGCTCTCCTTTGATAACGCCACACTATGTCCTCGAGTGTCCCGCTCTGATAACACTCGAAGAAATAGGACAAGTTATCTAACTCACTTACTTTATAATTGCGATCTTACCTGCATACATCTTAGCAACTCCTTTTATATATATATATATATATATATATATATATATATATATATATATATATATATAGTAGTCTCCTTTTTTATACGAATTTTTAAATTAATTATTTATCCTCGAATCAAGAATACGTAGATAATATAGATTAAATAAAATAAAATGTAATAAATATTTTTTCTCTTTCTTACCTACTAATTTCTAAAATCTTTCTCTCACTTTTCTCTTCTTTATTACATTTTCTTTTTTCTCAGTGTTTCTTTTCATTTAATTATAATTTATAAATTCAAAAATTTAAGTACCTATTTTATTTTTTATTTTAATTATCATTTGTCAAATGAAAATTTTAAAAATTTAAATAAAAATTATTTTAATTAATTGATTTATCTAAAAAAACTCATGAATTTTTTTAAAATGATTATAATATATAAATATTAAAAAAAGGTTATTTAATTCATTAATGTTTTATTTCTGACGCAATGACTGCCGTTTGACCACACTAGGGTTGCAAACACTGTAGTTTTATCTGGGAAACCTTCTCAGGTAACATTGACACGAGATGTATCCTTATTTAAGGATTTCAAGGAGAGCACCAGGCACCACTAACTGACACTTAGCTCTGGAGCAGGACTTCATCATATAAGAAGAGTTTGCAAGCACGAGATTCGGAACTGTCATAATTCATGAGTTTTTGGACATTATAACCAATGCTGCACAGCATTTTTATGTAATCTCTTTAGGAGCATAGTATAAGAGTGCTTGATTTAAAACTTTCATGAAATTAAATTCCCTGATCCAAATGCAAATTTAGCTTCTGAATCATTTGAAATATTCAATGAGACATACCACAGGTCCAAGTAGATTTGGCCATTTGTGAACTTACCAGGAAAGAAATAAAAGAGTTTTAGGAAATTCTGTAGCAATAAGTTGCGGTATAATAGGAAAATCTTATTCCAATATTATTTACATATATCAAGTTTATACTCAGATAAGAGTACCTGAGAGTACAACAATTGGACTTCTTACGCTGTGATTGCCATCCGACCACACCAGGGATGCAGAGATAATTGTTTCATCAGGCAGACCTTCACCAGTAACAGTGACACTAAAAGACTTCTTCTCGTTCAAGGACTTAAAGGAGAGAATTTCGGGTTCCACTTTGACGCTAATTCTTCCACTTTTTAGGACTTTAACTTTGTAAGCGGATTTGGCAAGGCCGACATTAGTAACAGTTCTGGGAAATCTGATCGTAAATGACTTCCCAGGTGAAACTTGAGCTGCCATAGAAGGGTAGTTGAGATCTCTTGGCGATCCTTTGTCTGAGCCATTAGGACAAATGCTGCTGTTATCTCCCGAAATGCTTCTAAGCTTTCTCTCATTATAACCCAAGCTGCAGAGCATTTTCAAGTAATCTTGTTTGAAAGTTTCATACACAAGACCCGGATCTATAGCTTTTACTGGATTGACATGCCCAGATCCGTAAGCAAATTCAGCATCAGTATTTTTGGAAGAATTCATAGGCCATGCTACAGGTAAACAAGAATCGGTTTTTCAGAAACATAAACTTATAAAACTAATTTATCAGGACATCAAGAGTTTTGACAAGAAAAGATTACCAGTAGTCATTATTGCAGATTTGATGGCTGAAGGAGACCAATTTGGATGGAATGATTTGACATATGCAGCTATGCCAGCCGTATGGGGGCAAGACATGGATGTTCCTGATAATATATAGTGTTCAGATTTCCTCTTATCTTCAGGGTCTTTTGTAACTGTAACAAGAGATGAATATGCAGCCAAGATATCTAGTCCAGGGGCGCTTATATCTGGCTGAATGACATTTCAACGTCAAATCACCATAAAGCAAATAAATATTTGCACAGAAGAGAGGAAGATGTTATAAGAAACATTTACTTTTAAAATGTCTGGTACTATTGTATTTGGCCCACGTGAAGAAAAGGAAGTGACAGCCGGAGCATCATAAATTTTAATCGCTGAAGTTTTCAATATTTCGGCTTGAGGATTCCTGGAAATCCAGATGCAAAGATTGAATTACTTTCTGGAATAAACTATAATGAAGAACTAATCGAATGGCTGTCAAGGTTATCACCTGGTAGAGTTAACATAGGATATGATGTTGTCGTAGCTGTCAGGGCTGAACGCTGATGCAGGAAGTGAAACGGCATAAGAAACTTTGTGAAATGGGCCAAGTTTCAGGATCGATCCTGCTGCATGAGCGTAGTTAGAATCCATGAATCCCGTAAATTCATCACATACCACAATCTTTCCCTTCGCTACGCTAGCATTAACACATCTAGCCCTACATTTCCTGCAATACCACAAGATCTCAAACTGTCAGTCTTTTTATTTTTTATTTTTTATTCTAAAGAACGTAAGATTTGAAATGAGTCACTAAGAGTAAACTACTTGATGTCATCTTCATGGCAAAAGTCTCCACCTCCCTGTCCATATATCAGCGGAAACTTTTTTCCTTTCTGAGTAAAAGGATTAAGTGAATAACCCTGTTTGCATAAGCTGGTCATTAGAATCCTAAAACCAAAATTGGATATGTATATATTTGCTACTTCAGAGAGTAAAATGTGGTTACAAGAGTCTGTGATACATACCACTACTGTCTTTCCGCTCCCGAGAACCACCTTGTCTACGAACCGGCGATCTGTTGTACTGGCTGCCACAGACATCAACCACGGAGATACACTTGATGTTACTCCTGGAGCAGGACCGTTATTGCCAGCAGAATTTAAAGTCAGTATTCCTTTTGCCATCGCATGGAAACCACCAATTGCAATAGGGTCTATATTGAAATCAGTTGCAGATGGTCCTCCCAATGAGATTGTTATGAGGTCTACTCCATCAGCGATAGCATCATCAAAAGCAGTCAATATATCCTGTGCTTCACATCCTACTGGAGTACAGACTTTATAGACTGCAATTCTTGCGGAAGGAACCCCTCCTCTTGCAGTGCCTTGTCCGATTCCGAAAAAATTAGCATCCTTTACGTGGTTTCCAGCTGCGATCGAGGCAACGTGGGATCCATGACCCACATCATCCCAAGCAGATTCTTTGTAATATCGAGCTCCAATTATTTTGCTGCAAAATGACCATTTTATATTAATCATCTAATCTCAGCTTTCAATTGGTAACCTTAATAACGTTTAGCCAAACTATAACTTATGACTCCTAAGATTCAGAAGCTCCTAAAGGACAGAAAATACGTTACTTGTTGCAGGTAAAGTTTTCGCCACCATTACAAACACCTTTCCACTTCTTGGGAGGTGGACCAAAACCTTCATCACTGAAACTCTTCGATTCAGGCGAGATTCCAGTGTCTATGACACCTACTATAATATCACCCTCAACACTGCGTTTTCTAATAACAGATTCATTGAAACCCAAGAAATCCCAAGATCTTGTCGTATGAAGCTGGAGAATTCTATTTGGAAAAACTGAGACCACTCCTTTCATGCCTGCATATCACAGTTAGAAATACAAACTGTAATTTATATCCTTAAGAAACATGCAAAATTACTGCAAAGAACTTACTAGCCAGCGTTTGACTCTCTTGATCAGTGAGCTTGGCAGAAAAACCGTTAAAACTCCTTCTGTAACTTCTAACCAATATATCTCCTACGGATCTTCATACGCACATAAGTAGAGAGAATTTAATAGATGATTGAAGAAAACTTTTTAGTTACACTTATACTAATCCTATAAGATTACTACATACCTGCCCTCAACAACCTGTTGCAGCAGACTTTGATGGTGTGATGATGGTAAATATTCCCCCTCAGGAAGTGACCCCATATAGACAATATACACCTACATCATCAAAATGACAGTTCAGACAAAAGAAGGTTTATAGATTAAAAAATGGCTTCCTAAACTAGCCATTTACATTGTTTAACGATAATGAGTCAATATTTTTGTTTATTAATTGCTGTAAAACAGAGAAGTAATTGCTGAAAAACAAAGATAATATTTGCCTCTCTGTCTTCATCAGTGGCACCCCACAATATGCTCATGTGCAGCAAAAGAATGACAGACAAACATTGTAAGAGGAGAAATCCGTTCTTAGCCATTGTTTTGTGCCTTTAAAATTGAAGAACAATTGATGTCTATTTATATTGGAATACAGGATAATGAACTTATGTTTAATATGCTTCCATATTCATTTTTGTGTTGATACAGAATTTATCTTTTGCAATAACAGATAATTATTCGCTGTCAGCGGTGAGATATATACCTTTATTGGATGAATTTAGATTGGGCTCGTAACAGAGATTATTGTGAATCAGATATAATATTCTACAATTAGAAACTAAAAAGATGGCTGAACCTGTTTATTTCAGAAAAGGAAGAACAGATAAGAATATGGAGCCATGCAGTGAACTGTCAGAATCTGAATTGATTGCTATGGATTATGTACTTCTCTTTTTGATTGCATGAACAAATGGAAATAAAAGCTGTAAATTTATTCATTGCATCGAAGGGAAAGAAGATTTCATATTGGTACAATGTGATTATTCCCTTTCCATATATTTTAACTTTCAAAAAAGGTTATATTACGTATATGCCAAATTTTATCCTATAATTTTTTCTTAAATGACTTGCCATTAATAAATGGGTTGCACTATCTCACCATTCATATGATATTTAAGAGAAAAATTTAGTACATGCTTTAAAACTATAACACACAGAAAATAACAACATTGAGAGTGAGGAAAATTTTAACATTTTAACCACTAAACAACAACAAACTTTGCTGCAGAATTGGTCAATTTTTTAAATTTATTATCTTTTCAGGTAAAATAACGATATATTTGAAAGTGTAACAACATGTAGTCCAAAGTAAGAACAACATTTACATAGAAAACAATGCACTGGAAGCTTTTTTATTTTTTAGCTATGGGTAATTTTGTCCAATTTTACATTTCGTAACAGTTATAAAAAAAATTATGAAGTAAACAACATTACCTACAAATATAAACTATAAACGAAAATTTCAAGAAAAAAAAACTTAACAATACACATTGTATGTATTATGGTCAATCCTTATTATGGCCATTTTTTTTTTGGTTTTTAAACTTCCAGAAAATCAAAGTTCTAATTAAATTTATTTCAGAGGTCTCTTGGTTTGCCATATTTGCGGTACAAAACCATTCAATATCCACGTAGAGTCATCCGTAGCACCGACTTCTTCTCTTAGCTCCAATTAGTTAAAATCATGGTATTGTTAATTATAAAATCTCAGCCTTCAATGGCCAAATGGTTACATATATTTTACATAGAATTAAAGATGGTATTTTATTCTGTGCATTAAAAGAAGATTTTTTTTTTCTTTTATATAATGCAATTTTTTTTTTATCTGGATCCTCTCTTACTCTGGCTTATCCTTTGCTTTCAAGAATCCGACGACTTTTGGCAAAAATGAAAATAAAAGGCTAAGATTAAAATGGATTAATTAACTATTATTAATTACAAAATAAAAATAACATCCATGGAAGCTCATCATTTGAGCCACTTCTGGATCCTTTCGATTTTCAAACCCAGACTAGCCCTTTTCCCCCAAAGACCAACTAGGCAAAGTCAAAATTTTAATCAGCCACCACCAGCAACAACTGAAACGACAACACCAATAACAAGTTTTACGTTTAATTTTCTAGTTGATTATGATTTCTTTTATGATTCTGTTGAATCCAAAACACGATTTGATTTTGATTTTGCAAGACACGCTAACCCTTCATTTTTGCTTTTGCGTGATTTTGTTGAATCCAGGATACAATTTGACATAATAATTGATGCTCGATCTAGATTTTGGAAGAGAGTGAAGACGGTATATGAGCATAAGCTTGTTTTTTCTGGATCTTCCAAAGCCAAGGATAATCGAGACAGAAGAGGATCCACGTCTTTTTATTTATTTATATATATATATATATATATATATATATATTAAGGTGAATTTAGATTCAATTATGATTTTTTTATCTTAAAATTTTAAAAATTTATTGACACGTGATATAAATTAAAATAAAAAATTATAATTATAATTTAAAAATTTTATTAATTAATTTTAAAATAATTTTTTTATTTTTTATTACTGTAAATTGATGTGATACATTTTTTAAAATATAATTTTAATTTTTTGATTTAATTTATGTCACGTGTTACTATATTTTTAAAAGTGCAGGAAACAAAATACCTGGATCTAAATTCTTATCAAGGTGCCAAAAGCATTAATTGTGGTTCTAGCAATTTCATTAAATTTCAAGAAAAAACGAAATGCTAATTACATTTACTTGAGGGCTCTTAATTTGGCCTGTCCACAGCTAAAAACCATTCAGTCACTACAGTAATTCAACCCCTTGAAGAAAAGTTCATAGTTACATTATATCGCTATCTTTCCTTTCATCACGCTAGCCATTGTATCGCTCTTTTCATTTCATTACGCCGGCCATCTGGTTCTTTTGAGCAATTACTAATATGGATATAAAAAACTTTGTGATATATAAAAAACTTGAGCAATTACTATATTATTGTGCACGAGATTATTGTAAATACAATCTAATGGCTCCTATATAATGAGATATGTTGAAGGATGTACCTGTCCTGTTTTTCCAGAATGTTTTTCATCCAGGGACTTTTCTTTGTTGTCACAAGACACTTGACATTAGGCTGCCTGGCTTTCCTGGATTGCGACAGCTTCAGCTTTGGGCTTCACTTGTTTATCATCTCCAATGATACTAAGCTTTGAAGCAAGAATTTTACATTAGTAGAGTCTGCAAGGACAAGTTTTGTAACTATTATAAAAAATTTGACACTATAGCGGCAGAATTTGTGGCCCGCATTTGATAATTTGTACATTGTATTAGAGTATACTGAAGCAATTGGGAGTGCCCCTATTTGTTTACGATGTTGTTATTGTATGGGCTTATTTTTCCGTATGGGCCTGTCTCGATCCGAGTTTAGCTCGATCCCAACCCAAACCCGAAATACATATTTGAATATTTAGGGCACAGCTTGTAATGTTGTTCATCATCTTAGTGAAATCGTCGCTCTCTCTCGTGTGATTTTTTCTCTAAAATTATTAGAAGTTTTCTACAAACATTCGGTGTTATTTGTGATTGCTTTTGTTTTCTATTTGCTTGGTTGCTTTATTTTTCATAACAATAACCAATGATAAAAGAGCATTTTTATTTAAACTCATTTAGAAGCATAGTACAAAATGCTGGATTTATAACTTCGATCCGTAAATCTAGATTTATATGCCATGATCCATATACATACAACAATTCAGCGTTTGGAAATTGTGAAGTATCCATGAGACAGACCAATAGCGCAAGAAAATTTGGTCATTTATGAACTTACCAGGAAAGTGATCAAATTTTCAGAAATTATGCAGCAATATTAAGTCGGAGTTTAATAGATAAAACTTATTCCGATACTAATTACTTATATCATATTTATACTCGGATATTTATACCTGAGAGTACAACAATTGAACTTCTTATGTTGTGATAGTCGTCTGACCACACCAGAGAGGCAGAGATAATTGTTCCATCTGGCTAACCTTCCCCAGTAGCAGTCACATTAAAGGACTTCATCTCGTTCAAGCACTTAAAAGGAGAAGCGCATCAACATTATTGGCAGTTCGAGACAAAAGAAAAAATTCCCAATAAGAAGTGCGTGCCAAGGAAACCAAACTGTTGTATCGACAGCAATTTAGATGACATTTATTAGAAACTCAGAGAAACTGTTGAAAAACATAGATAAGAATTGCCTTTAACATAGATAAGAATTGTCTTTCTATTATCTTCATTGGCACTGCACAATATGCTCAAGTTGAATAAGAACAAGTAAGAAACGCAATAGAACTGTAGGAATTCATACTTGGCCATTTTCCAATACTAAATATAAAAGATCATTGAATGGTTTTTTATACCCAAGGTTGGAAGGGAAAAAGTCTCATACCTATTTACTATCCATAATATAAAATGCATTTTCGGAAACGACAGCTAAATACTTAAATGGAGTTAACCATTGATATGACATTTTCCTTCCTTACATATTAGTTAAGGACATGATAAATAAATTAATGTTTGATAACAAAGATCGAATTGCATTGAGATATATATAGACCTGCTGTGTTACCTTGAACAAGGATTAAAACTGCAGATCTCCCAAGTAATTTTATATATTAAGGATTTGACTCCTTTCTTCAAACATATTAAACATATTATATGTCATTCTATTCATAGGTTATATACAAAGATAGATATTGGAAGTCTAGACAGGTTGTCTTTAGTGTAATAAGGTCATCCAATCCCAACTGCATCTGAAGATTTTACTAATAGACTATCTTCACACATTTTAGCTGAGAAAATAAAATTAAAGGGTATAGTGGCTGACTTAGAAACTTAAAGGGAATAAGTCTACAAAACTTCAAGCATCGGATTCATTATTAAGCACTGCAGTAATGCATTCTGCTGGTAAACAATGAAATTTGGTTATATATAATCTAGTATTATGATTCTAACGCTAAGTATATTGCACACATTGTGAGTGCCATCAGAGAGTACTAATGAAGCAGACGCCATTGACAGCAGTCCTCCACTAGCAACAGGAACAACAAATGATTACATATATCGAATTGAAAAACAAAATGCTACGCTACACAGTGACGTTACTCTTGGAATTGCCAGTGACTTCAACTTACAAGTGGAGTTTGCAAGGACAACATTTGTAACCATTCTGTGAAACTCAATTTTAAAAGGCATATTGGACTCAACCTCTGCTGCCATCCAGTTGAGATCTGTCCCAGATGTTTTACCTTGGTTTACATTGGGACAACTGCTCTTACCTCCTGCTATAAGTCTAAGTAACATTGAATTGAAACCAATACCACAGAGAAATCTTATGTAGTCTTCATAAATGATTTCATACACTAATCTCGGACATAAAGCTTTTACTGGATTATATGCTCAGATCCAAAACCAAATTCACGACTTTAGTCTTCAGTAGATTTCATGGGCCAAGCAAGAAAAACAAGACAATCAGATAGAATAGAGAATAGGCAATGCAATGATTAATCAACAAGAATTCATAACTTCTAGGCTTGCTTGTTGAAAATAGGATAAACAAGTCAAAAGGTAATTAGGAAATGCAATTGAGCAAAAGCAAGGTTGAACACTAATTCAGTCCTCAAATTTTGGTATCGTCTCAATTTTGACAATGAAATTTGAACTGATTCAGTTTGGATCTGCTTACTCTATTTCAATGTAGATTGGCCATATCGTTTAAAACTTGACCAGATCAGCCAAAAAATAGCAACCTAAAGAAATTTATTCATTCAGCTATATAAAAGCTTGAAGAGCCATATTCAATCAATTAAAATAGATTCATCAAAGGCAGCCAGTATACCAGCTTCCATGCAACTGAAAATTACTACAGACTTCACATACAGCAATCCTGGCAGATGGCACTCCTCCTCTTGCAGTCCATTGGGCTAAAACATAAAAACTTGCATTCTTGATTCCAGCAGCAGTTGAGACGGCATGCTTTCCATGTTCCATTGTATCCCTTGCTGTTTGGTTAATAGAATCTAATGAATAGAAAATTTGAGCTCCAACGATCATGCTGTAATGAGTATCTTTCAATGTCAAACATTTGCAAACTACAATATTAAATTTTTGTTCTAGGAGAACTGAAAAGAAGACTCACTTGTTGCAAGAAAAATCACTGCCGCCTCTGCAAGCACCCTTCCATTCTTTAGGGGGGACCAAAATTTTCATCACCGAAACTCTCTGATTCAGGGCATATTCCCATGTCTAGAACACCTATTATTACATTGCTCCCAACGGTAACTTGTCACTCGACGGTCAAGGAAGACCCATGAAGTCCCATGACCTTGTTTTACAAAGCTGGAGAGTTTGTGTTTGGAAAAACAAAAACTTCGCCATCCGTTCCTGCATCATAGTTTTTAACAGCATATATTACAATCAGTATGACCTCATTCCAAGCTTTCAATCTTGAAAATAAGAAATCTCTATGAGAAAACATAAGAAAAGATTCCGCAACACTCACTGGCTGCATTTTTCACTCCTGGTTGGTGAGCTTTGCTGCAAACCAATTGAAACCCCTGCTGTAACTTCTGAGCAAGGAATGGGCAGCATGACTGTAGAGACAAACTGCACAAAACAATATAAGAGATCAAAGTCAAAGACATATCAGAAATAGAGGATATATAAACAGGAAATTATATTACACCAGAGAATATATCTAATAATCGTGTTATCTGCACTCGAGAATAGTTTCAAGAATACCAGTAGGGACGACAATTGCAAATGGGGTTGGGAAGCGTTTACCGTACCGCGCCCTATTTTCATTTATTCCCCCAATAAATTTAATGGGACGAGTTCAATCCCCCACAGCTATCTTTCTCATTTTCTTATTTATTATAATTTTTTAATTTACATATCAACTCTTAATTTATTAACCGAATCATATTTATTCTCCAACTTTAAAAATAATTGTTCGTCAATTTCTTTTTTAAAATTAACTTTTAATTTATTTTAACCGATTCAATAATAAAAATATTTTTAACTCTTATTTAACTAATATAATAACATAAATATATTTTTTAATTAAATAAATTAATTAAAAAAATAATTTTTTAATCATTTTTTATTTTTTACCCTAATATATAATTAAAATAATACTCATACATTAACTAATACTAATAATAAATTCAATAAGTGACAAAAAAATAGTTAAATAACATAAAAATAATTAAAAAATAATAGTATTTATTAAAAGAAAATTGAATATATATTAAAAAAATTTACTTTAGATATAAAATATTATTATTTTTAATTATTTTTATATTATTTAACTATTTTTTTATCACTTAGTAAATTTATGATTATTATTTCTTAATATATAAGTCTTATTTTAATTATAAATTAAGGTAAAAAAATAAAAAATAATAAAAATTTAAAAAATAAAAGATAGAATTATACATAAATTTTTTAACTTATACTAATTCATTTAACTAAAAAATCAATTAAAAATTATAAAAAAATATTTATATCATTATATTAGTCAAATAATGGTCAGATGAGTATTTTCGTCATTAAATAAGTTAAAATGAGTTAAAAATTAATTTTAATAAAAATTTTGACAAAAGATGATGCATTTAACAATTATTTTTGGAGTGAAGGCGTAAATGTTATTCAGGTAAGAAAATAAAGGTATGATATTGTTTACCTTTTTTAATTTGAATATTGTTACATATATATTTTGTCAACTAGGTATACGTATAATATTTTATTTTTAATATATATTCAGTTAATCCGTCCCAACTAGGAATATTTTATTTTAAAAATAAAATATTATATGTATGAAAAATAGGACAAATAAGTTGAGAGCATCAAACGTTCCCTATGCCATTAACATTATAGGATTTAACCTCCTCCCATTTTCTATTCCATTTTTCATTGTAAATTTACTCTATTTGGGACGGATTCCCATAGACCCCGCATCCATAGGAAATTTGGCCACCCTAATACCATGGTGATTGAAACCGGTTGAGTATTCATCTCTAGGAAGAGAATCCATGGACACACTGTATACTTACATATGCTATCCCCAATCAAATTTAATCGCAGAAAACAGAGAGCATAATAAGGAGTAATTGTATACATGATCAAATAAATCTAGCAGATAAAAATAATAATAACAAAATGATTTACCGTCGTCTCTCTTCAGTGGCAACACACTGAGTGCAGAAGAAGACCAGGAAAACGAACTAAATGTTGAGAAGCTTAAGAGGGAAGACCTTCGCCCTTTTTGAATCCTCAAATCCCAGTAAAAATTAGTGAGGTAACAAAACACATATGGAAAAGTACATAGAGTCGCCCCAAAACCCAGCATACTTAAGTAGTTATTTAAAGTTTTTAAAGTGTATTTTCTAAGAAAATCTCTACAAATATGAAGGAAAGATTTTATTCATTTTTCACTTCCCCTACAAATAGGAAAGTTGACAAAGTCATTTGATGTAGAAATAAAAGAGGAGACGTCGTGGTGTCATTATAATGTCTTGAATGAAGATAGTGAAGTCTGATTAACTGATGCTTTTGAAATAATTAAGAGTAATGTCTTAATCAAATTATTTTTTTATTAAATCCTGCCAGGCCTTCATTTTAAACGAAAAATAAATTCCAATCATAGAATCTATTTAGCAACATCTAAGGGGCTGCATAGGCCACGGCGATTCTGCAAAATCTGGAAGCAAGCAGTTTCAAGTTAGAAACTTGATTAATTTTGTTAGCGCAAATTTCCCCAACAAGATATTTCCAACATGCGTAAAAACGGCGGGAAATAACCAATAATGCCCCTATTTGATAAGTAAAATTCAAAAATGCCACTGTCACTAATTTTCAATCAAAATTGTCCCTTTATTTCCCAAACTGACGAAATAGCCCTCATGCCCCTTTTTTTTTTACTTAACTAGAAATCCATACTTTACTCGAAACTTAAATTTTATCTTAACTCGAAAGTGTAATTTCAACCTAACTCGAAAGTGTATTTTGAACTTAACTCGAAACTATAGGTTTTACTTTAACTAGAAAGTGCATTACTCGAAACTATAAGTATTACCTTTAACTCGAAAGTACATTTAAAACGTGACTAGATAGTGTACTTTCGAGTCACCTTACAAATACACTTTCGAGTCACTTTATAAATACACTTTCGAGTATAACTTAACTCGAAAGTACTAAGGGTTGGTCAAATAAAATCCGGTAAGGGGCATGAGGGCAATTCTGTCCGAAAGAGTAAAAAAATGGCATTTTTGATTGAAAATTTATTGAGGGGGTATTTTTGAATTTTTATTATAAAATAAGGGCATTTTTTATTATTTCCCTAAAACGGCTCTTACCAGCACTCTCACTGCTACTGGACTTGCGAAAAGTTTGAGAAGGGAAAGCAATGAGACAATGCTGTTTCATTGTTTTGCTACAGGTATGTTCAAACAATACCAAATCAACAATAGTGAAGTCATTTTGTGAAGACAATGATTCCGCTTCTCGCCTTGTGAGTGCCTTCAGACCAAACCAATGTTGCTGGTGTACACTTGTAACTGTTCTGGAGAAGTTAACCTTGAAAGGTTGTCCTTTTCGACTTGAACTGCCATGGTTGGGTGATTCACATCCTCTGGAGAACCTCTTACTTCTCCAGGGCATCTACTACAGTAAGTATAATTCCTACTGCAGAGCATTGTTATATAGTCATCTTTAGTGGGAAATCAAGCGAGCAGAAGACATTCGGGCATTCTTATTTATTTTATCACATCAGAAAAATTACGCAGACTTGAGAGTAGGGTATTTAATGGTGCATAATGTTTCCACCTTATACAAGAGGTTCACGTCACAAACAACTTAGGGTTTATGACTTCTGCAACGTCAGCAACTGTCATTCATTGTTCTGTTTTCTACAAGCATGCAACTCAAAGAAGATCAGAGAATAAGGACTTCACATGTTAATTTGACCTTGGTTTCCTGAGTTGCTCGCTTTTCAAATCAATCGTTCATCCAGAATCCATACAAAGGTTTACAGTAAGAAAATGATTTATGAGAACCTAGATCATGCATCTGTAAGACGAAATTGGCAATTCTTTTATGATTTACATTCATGCAACAAAATCATGAAATTGGAAATATACCAGTAGTTTCGTAGTAAACAAAAGAATTTTGGAAGTAATAACATCAATCATTTCCTGGTAAAGTTGATCAATATCCAAAACAAATTTATCCAAACTAATCCATCCAACCAAAGCTGGGAAAATTTCAATCATTTTCTGGTGAAATTGATCCAAATTTTCAAAATTTGGACGCTCCCCAAACACTCAAATGTATTATACTTCCGAAGCTAATGTGGACAAATTTCAAGAGCATCATTACATTATAAAATTTTTCCTTGCTTCATAACAACCACTCATAATAACTTGAGTCTCTTGTCTCCGGGACCCTTGTTTGTGTACAGAACAATTGGACTTCTTACATTATAAGAACCGTCAGACCACACCAATGATGCAGATACCATAGAATTTTCTTGCAACCCAACCCCAGATATTGTCACGGTAAAAGATTTCTTCTCGTTCAATGATTTAAAGGAAAGAACACCGGGCACCACGTCAATCTCGATCTTGGAATCCACAGTAACTTTTGCTTCGTAGGTGGAATTTTCTTGGCCAACGTTGGTAACTGTTCGAGAAAAATTGACGGAAAAAGGCTTGTTTTCTTCCAAGTGTGCTGCCACTGAAGGGTAGTTAAGATTTCTTGGAGTTCCATTAATTTCGTGGGGGCAACTACTATTATTTCCCGTAATGGCTTGCAATGTACTTGTATCATAACCCATACTGCATAGAAATTCTACATAATCATCTGCAAGAGCTTCATATACCAAACCAGGACTTATAGCTTTTACTGGATCAATATTCCCAGCTCCAAAAGCAAATTCACCGTCTGAATTCCTAGTAGCATTCATGGACCATGCTATAAACAGAAGGTAAACAAAAATTAACTAGGACAAATGACAAATTTTTCCACAGGGCTATAACTGATCAATGGAGGAATGAATATTAGAGATTACCTGTAGTCATGAGAGCAGATTTAATTGATGAAGGAGCCCAATCAGGGTGAAAACTTTTTACATAGGCAACTGCACCGGTAACATGGGAGCAAGAAACGGAGGTGCCACTCAATAGACTGTACTTTACCGATCTCTTATCTCCAGGAAGAAGTGATGGCTCCACCGCAGGTGAATATCCAGCCAAAATTTCTGCTCCAGGTGCACTTATGTCCGGCTATTTTGACAAAAATTTTGTTAGTGAAAGCACTTACGCACAAAGAGAGGGACAGAAAAAGACGGACAGAATGAAAAGACCTTGATAATATCTGGTACGATAGTGCTAGGACCACGGCAAGAGAATTCAGGGATTACAGGAGCACCAGCATCATTTGCAGCCTCACTTTTCAAGATATTTGCTTGAGGATTTCTGTAAAACAAGTGGCAAGGAATAGCCAAGTAAAGGGGTAAGACAACTTTCACGTCTGCTGCTTGCATCAGGTATAAAATTCTGTTTAAGAACAAGTTAATAGAACTCTTACTTGGTAGAATTCATGTAGGTCTTCACCTGGTCTCCTTCATGGTACCTTAAGCCGTATGCAGGAAATGGAAGAGGTTTAGAAATAAAAGTAAGACATAATGGTGATATTGAACCCACTGCACCAGCTCTGAAAGCTTCTGTATGTCCCCCCGCTCTATCACATACTACAATATTCCCCTTCACCAAGCTTTCCTCTAAACAGAAAAGATCACAGTTCCTAACATGCGAAAAAGGAAAGAAAGACATAAGTATTAATTGCTATAAATATTCTGTCCTTAAAGGTTCAGCCTTCAAGTTAGAATCAATGACAGCAACATTTACCTGGCAGCAATTTCAGGACAAATTGTTCTGTTTAGCTTTCCATATACCAGAGGTCCTTTCGTTTCAAAAGTATTAATTGAATCACTCTGGGAATGAAGGATCATTAGGACGAAAAGCAAGCACTCCATTTAGAGATCGTACTATTGTACATTGATCATATTATAAAGTGACAGGTTAGAGATAGGGTCATATCAGCACTTACAACAAAGGTGGTGTTATCTCCCAGAACAACCTTGTTGATGAACTTACGGTCAATACTGCTAGCAGCTACGGAGAATATCCATGGCGCAACACTTGCTACTGATGTCGGAACTGGACCAAAATTTCCTACAGCCTGATTAGTAATAATCCCTTTTTCCATAGCATGATATGCACCAATGGCAATACCATCACGAATTAAATCTGTTGCAGTTTGGAATGTCAATGAAATTGAAATGATGTCAACGCCATCAGCAATAGCATCATCGAAGGCAGCCAGGATCGCGTCTTCGGGACAAAACCATGGATCCATATAGCAGACCTTATATGCGGCAATTCTAGCGGAAGGAACCCCTCCTCTTACATTTCCTTTGGCAAGTCCATAAAAGTCCACCCCTGTTACTGTCTTTCCAGCAGCTATTGAAGCCATGTTGGTTCCATGACCAGAATAACTGTCCCTTACGGACTTATCAGCAGATTTTGTGGGGTAATATCGAGCTCCAATAATTTTTCTGCAGATGCAAGTATAAATCATTATTAATTCCAGCAGGTATATTTTAATATGTGAAGCTTGGTGTATAAGAACTGTCTATGGTTTATGTGAGCAATCTGTATGAAGAACCTCAAGAAGACACGCTAAAAGAAAAACATTACCTATTACATGTGAAATTTGTGCCTCCTTCACATGGACCCTTCCATTTCTTTGGGGGAGGATCAATGCCTTCATCATTAAAACTCTCTAATTCTGGCCATATTCCACTGTCAAGAACACCTATAATGACATCACTTTCAACTGTAAGATTTCTGTTAACACTCTCTGAGAAACCGATGAAGTCCCATGATCTAGTTGTCTGAAGTTGAAGAGTTTTTCTTGGGAAAACTGACACTACTCCGTCCATGCCTGGAAACGGAGTCAAAGAAAAGTGATTAGTTAATCAGTGCAATTTGTTTTGTATTTGTGCCGCTAAAGTTCTGTTGTTGACTCACGAGAAATTTTTTGTTGCTCTTGATCAGTGAGCTTTGCTGCAAATCCATTAAAGCTCCTCTTGTAACTTCTAATCAAGATATCATTCACATAACTGGAGATAAAGAGATACAGAAATATTTTAGTGGAGTGGGAACCTATAAAACCACAAGATGATAAAACTAGGTTGAAGTTCTTGAAGAGATTACCTGCCCTCTACGACTTCTTGTAGAATGCTAAGATGATGAGATGAAGGTGAATATTCCCTTTCTGGAAGTGACCCCATGTAGACAATGTAGACCTGCACCATCATTCTCGGCATCATTACAACATTACAAGCTTGAACAAAAGCAAGTTTTAAACTTTTTCATAATCCATTACATAAAGAGTTTATATCAGTGAACCCATATGAGCACAAATATTATCAAAAAGCGAAGGTAAAATAGGTCTTGCCTCTCTATTTTCATCAGAGGCTTCGCATTGTATGCTTATGGATCCTATGAGGATCACCAGACCAATGTAGTAAAACAAACGTGAACTAAATTCGGCCATTTCTGAATTCTTAATTGAGTAGAGAGGTGAAAGGTGACACACACACATATATATATATACAGATAGATTTTTAAAGTAATTGAGCTCTCCAACAAATAGACAGAAATGATTGTTTGTTATCCATTAATAAAGGTATAAGTTTCCTTCCATGCATGATTTCTGCATTAAAAACCTCAGAATGCTTATTGTCAAATAATAAAAGAACAGGTATGACCATGCTGTGTGGATAAATCAATGCCATTTGGGTAGACAACTTATGGGACTACCAACCATTTTGAGTGGATAAACCAACAACCATGTAAACTTCTATATGGGTAAAAACTTCAAATTTCATATATGATTTCATCTTATAGTTTGTTTTATAGGACTTATTAATTCTAATAGCTTTAAAAATATCATTAAAACCTTAATTTATTAAAAAATAATTATTATGTTCCTGTTTAATGGTAGTTAGTTAGCAAAATTATTTTTGAACACATAATTAAGAGTAAATATAATAATAATGATAATATTGATTGTTAAATATTTATTAATATATTTATAATTGAAAACCTCATCTACTGCTTATAAAGGCAAATAATATAAGAACGGCAATGACCATCCTGTCTGAACAAATCAATGCCAGTTGGGTAGAAACTGCAAATAGACTAGTTATGGGAAAATATTAGAAGAACAACTATGATCCTTTTGAATGGAAAGCTCAACAACCATGAAAAGCAATCCTATCTGGGTGAAAACTTCAAATTTCATATATGATTATCTAATGGTACCATAAAAGTTATGGCTTACTGCATAATAATCAATAAGATGAACTTTGAATTCAAATTTTCACTTCTGGCAAAAGAACTGTGCAATGAGATTGCAAAATTTTAGAGAAGAATCTCCCTGTATGCATTTTCCAAAGTCATTCCCTTACCTCATATTGTTTCCATGTTATTTTAACTAGTAACTCATATGAAACTGCTGAACAGTTGGTTGGTTGTTCCCTCCTTGGTATTTTCTGTTTCTTTACTTTTTGTTTCTAGCCTCAAACTTGCATATGCACATATGTGCTTCCATAAGATATTGACATTCATGTTGTACTTTAGGATAATAGGATGAGAGAAACAGCGTTGCAATTTTCATCATAAGTTTATTTCTTAATGATTAAGAACTGCTTTTGGTTCATTAGGGCAGTAGCAAAACAAGAAAGCTAGTCTGAATTGCAAAGAAGCAGACAAGAAGAACCGCAAGTGAGGCAAACGCCAGTCTAGCACCTTATAAAAATCAAGTTTCAATTTAATTAGAAGAACTTCGGATACCGTTATACATGGGAATCAAGCATGATCAACCAAAAGCATTGCTTGTACGCCACAATTGCACTTCTAACATTATGAGTGCCGTCAAACCACAGTAGTAATGTCCACACAGTATGATTTCCCTGCAATACAATTCCAGCAACAGCACAAAAAAATTTCCTCTTATTCAATGGTTCAAAGGATAGTTATTTTTTTAAAATAAAAGATTAAAAAATTATCTATTAAAATAATTATTTAAATTTTTATAAAAATTATTTATAATAATTAAATAATTAATAAATTTTTGTTAAAAGATGTATTAATTGATTATCCCGTAAAAAGTCTACTCCAACAATCAATGCTGCATTAACCAGAATGAAGAATGAATATACGCGTGAATCCATTTTTCATGACGCCTGGGGTAAACCCAACGTGACATATTTAACCATTAGTCAGTAACTTTTCACACATTTAAGATATTTGAACAGTTCTGAAGTTACCTTTTACTACCCGTTTCGAAGGTCATATTTTTAACACAACCCTTTTAATTCCGAGTTGAGAAATGCATAGACAAGTGAAATCTCAGCAAAATCTAGCCATTAAACATTAACGTGAATATTCCACAAGAACGACCTGCATTTCTTCTTTTCATTCAAGAAATATTGATACAACTTCAAACTGCATACTTCTGAACTTCTCGTTGATATGTACTATTTAACGACTTGTCATCAACCTTTTGCAGGCATTCATGTTATAAGTTCCCAAGCAGCGTAATCGAGAATGCTCAAAGTCTCCCAGCAACCACTCATGGTATGGAGGATAGGCTTGGTGTGGAGTGATGAGTTGGAGTTTGTGGAGGTAAAGAGCTGTGAGAAGACTAATGGTAGAAAAAGGAAGGAGAAGAGACGAGGCAGAGGACTAAAAATAACAGAAGGTAGTTTTTCTACAATTCACTGAATAAGCTTTTAAATTTAATCAACTCGTTTCAATTGCACTGTCTTCTTTGGTTTCTGGCGGAGTCATTGTCAACAATTGTGCCTAAAGCATGCAGTTGTACTATATTTATGTTTGTAGTATAATCTATTTATTCGCACTAACCATTCACCCATCAGAAAAATCAAGTGAAATACGAGAAATTTAAATCTTGCGTGCATATTGCATAATGTAATGTTGACAAATATCAAGACCATCATTATATTATCAAATTTTTCTTTCCATCATAATAACCACTCACCATAATTTGAGTCTTTTGTTTCCGGGACCATTGTTTGAGTACAGAACATGAATTGGACTTCTTACATTATAAGTACCATCAGACCACACCAATGAGGCAGATACTATAGAATTTTCTTGCAACCCAACCCCAGAAATTTTCACAACAAAAGATTTTTTCTTGTTCAATGATTCAAAAGAAAGAACACCAGGCACCACGTCAATCTTGATCCTGGAATCCACAGTCATTTTTGCTTCGTAGTTGGAATTTTTTAGCCAACGTTGGTAAACAGTTCTAGAAAAGTTGACAGAAAAAGGCTTGTTTTCCACAACCCCTGCTGCCATTGAAGGGTAGTTAAGATTTCTTGGAGTTCCATTAATTTCGGGGGGGCAACTACTATTACTTCCTGTAATGGCTTGAAATTTACTAGTATCGTAACCCATACTACACAGAAATTCTACATAATCATCTGCAAGAGCTCCATACACCAAACCAAGACTTATAGCTTTTACTGGATCAATATTCCCCGCTCCGAAATCAAATTCACCATCTGGATTCTTAGTAGCATTCATGGACCATGCTATATTCAGAAAGGAGGAAAAAATTAACTTGGACAATTGAAAAATATCGTCAAAGGGCTATAACCGGTCAATGAAGAATGGAAAAAAGATAATCCGTAGTCATCAGAGGAGATTTAATTGATGAAGGAGACCAATCAAGGTGAAAACTTTTTACATAGGCAGCTGCACCAGTAACATGGGAGCAAGCAACGGAGGTTCCACTCAATAAATTGTACTTTACCGATCTCTTATGTCCGGGCAGAAGTGATGGCTCCACTGCAGGTGAAAATCCAGCCAAAATTTCTACTCTGGGTGCACTTATATCCGGCTATTTTGACAAAAAAGTGTGTCAGTGAAAGCATTTGCACACAAGCAGAGGGTCAGAAACAGACAGGGAGAACGAAAAGACCTTGATAATATCTGGTATGATAGTGCTGGGACCACGGCAAGAGAAGTCGGCGACTACAGGAGCACCAGCATCTTTTGCAACCTTACTTTTCAATATATTCGCTTTAGGAATTCGGAAAATAAGTGGAAAGGAATGGCCAAGTAAAATTGTAAGACTAGTCTGACATGTGCTGCTTGTATCAGCTACATCTAGAAAATATGTTTTTGTTTAAGAAGAAGTTGACAGAATTCTTACTTGGTAGAATTCATGTAGGCCTTCCCCGGGTGTCCTTCATGATCTCTTAAGTCGTATGCAGGAAATGGAAGAGGTTGAGAAAATAAAAGCGAGATATAAGGGTGATATTTTTTTAGGGTTTTTGTTGGCATTATATAGCAATTAAATTTATTTGAAAAATTTTTAATTTTAAAAATTGTTTTTGTATTAATTAAATTCTATGTACTTAGTTTTCTTATTTTAAAATTAGTTGATTGTTAAAGTCTAATTAAAAAAAATAAGTTTGTAATTCTACAACTTAAAAGAAAGAAGAGTTTTTGGAAACAAGAAATTTGAAGAAGATAAGAATTTTTCTTAATTTATAAGATTTTATTTTTTCCAGAAATAAAAAAACAAAAATCCTCTTTGACCAAGGTTTATAGTTTTCATATAAATAAGTATTATTTTCAGTTGTACTCCATATTTATTGATATATATCGGATATAGATCAACTTTTATTAAAGTCATCATTCCACCACAAATAACGGAAAAATGACTATTTTACCCTTGTCCTAATTAAAAATAAAATATAATAATAATATTTTAGTCCCTAAACTTTGATAAAATAACAAATTAAAATATATTTTAGCTAATTTTAATATTTTAGTCCTTACTATTATTTGTCACTCTTCTTCCATCTTTTTTTAATACAAATTTTTTCAAATTATATCAAAAAATCTATCGATGAAAACTACTATAACTCATTCAAGAAAATTTCTACAATTTTTGTTATTAATCATTTTTAAAAATTGTGAATAAAAGTCATATATCGTGGGTTTAGTTAGTTTTCTAGTGATCTAGAACTTTTTACTGTGGTTTAATTAGGATTTTTTACTGTTTCAAATAAAAAGTTAATTATATCCTCAAAAATTTTAATAAATAGTAACAAATATAATGACACGATATGGATTAAAATATTAAAATTAGTTAAAATATATCTTAATTTATTACTTTAATAAAATTCATGGACTGAAATATTATTATCCTTTTATTTTTAATTAAAATAAGGATAAAATATTTATTTACTATTTTTTGGGGTGAAGTAATGACTTTTATTGTTTAGAAAGACATGTGACTTTCGGAAATGGTGCAAAGAGGCAAGTTCTTGGAAAAGGAACACTTGATGTTGAGGGTTTTCAAAAACTGAAAAATATTTTGCATGTTAAAAATCTAAGGCGAATTTGATTAGTATTAGTCAAATTTGCAATCAAGATTTTTGTGTTAAATTCACACAAGAAAAATGTCAAGTGTTTAATAAACTTAAGAATTGTGTGTTAGAAAGAACTAGATATTTTGATTATTGCTATTTTAGTTTTACTAATGTGAATATTGATAATTTTAATGATTTTGCATATTTTTCTGAAAAAGAAGAAGTCGCAAGCATCATTGTTCAAAATTTAAATCATATTAGAATTGGCCAAGAAAGCACTGAAAAATACAAAAATTTTGGTTCCAAGTTCATTGCAACAAAAAATCGAGATTCAGTTGCAACAAAAATTTCATAATATAATGTAATAACATATTCAAAATTCAAATCAAATGTGGACATTGGGGACACATTTGAATCTGATCTCATCATGAGTAATCTTATTGATAGCATAGCCATAAGGAAGAGTAATGCTCGTTGGGAGAAAGTTTTTCCTCCAAATTGCTTTTGATGAAATAATTGCTCGAAGACTACAGTATTGCGCAGAACCTCTTGATTATTTTTTGTCTTAACTCTAGTGCAATGAATAATTCTAAGAATCCCATGAAATACTTTAAGACCAAGCATATAGATATCAAACATCACTTCGTTAAAGACTTGGTTGAAAATATTGTCACATTGAAACATATTGAAACTGAGAAACAATTAGCAAACATTTTCACCAAACCCCTTGTGCAATCAAATTTGTCTTTTTGAGCAAAGCATTTGGTGTTTATGTCATGTAAATCATGTTTGGTTTGACATGTGTGTGTATGTCATAGTACTTGTGATTGTCTGAATTTATTTTTTTTTCTTTTTATGAAAATATCACTATTTGAGCTTGAAATATTTTATACCATAATCTAAAATAGATAAATTCTGAATGAATTTTTATCCACTTTTATGATTAATTCTTGATTTTAATTTGGTTTCTGAGATTGATACAATTTTAGAAAAAATATTAAATTGAACTATGATTGTTTGCGTTAATTTTTATCTCAACAAAAATTGTGCATGCTCTATAGTAAAAAAAAACTACCTACATTATTATATTAAGCTATTTTTGAATAATCTGAGTTTATGTGTTACTAATATGTAGAAGACAATCTATCATAAGAAAATAGCTGCCTTAATAATAGCGTGAAAGCTACTAACTTTGAATATTAAAAAAATTGAAAAAAAGAAAGCATTAGTTAAAAACAAATAGATACTGCTAATCATTACACACATATACATGTGAATAAAATGAGAATTTTGAGATTAAGAGGATAAAGTTAGTTTGACTCGCTCTCTTTATTATTTTAATTTCAAGATTGTTGACGTCAATAAAATTGAAAAAAAATTATGAGTTAATCATTATCCACGTATAAGATTCATGATTATATTTATACTATCTTATAGTGTAGAGATATTAAAGTTTTAAATATTAATCATTCATGTATAACGAAGCGAGGAAAAATTTAGAGCAGCGTAGTCGAGAATTCTAGATATTTCCCAGCAACCAATTCAAGCAAACTTCCTTATCGTTCACTAGCGGTCTAACAGTAGCACACTCATGGTTTGTTTAGCCAAGTCCTACAAATAATTGCATTAGGTGGATCATGTGCCATCAGTAAACTAATCAAAACTCTAATCCAACGCCTTCCACTTTGCACATTATCACAATATAATAATCGAACAAGAACAGCAATAAAATAAGTTTCCTCTTCATCCGGCACCAAATCTGACCACAAGGGAAAAGATAACAAAAAAGGAGATTGTATTATCTATTAAAATAAAGATAAAGGTTATTATCAAATTCCTCTCCTAAAGTTTGGGATTGTATCAGCTAAATAAAAAATTTAGGGAATGTATTAAAAAAAATTTCTTGATCGTTAGTCAACTACCCTTAAATAATACATTTACTGAAATACTCTCAGTTTTTAAATTTTATATTAATTAATTATAAAACTATTTTAGTTACAAAGGTTTGGTCTAATATTCTTATAAGTCATAATAACTTCAAAAATACCTTTAAAAATCTTAATTTATTATAAAATAATTATTATACTCCTTTATAATAATTATTATTTAATAAACATAACTAACAATACTATTTAAAAAATTTATTAGATATTTTTCTTACATAATCATTTTATTAATATATTACTAAAGTAATACCATTATTTATTTAATCAACATATCTTATATAAATATATTATATTTTACTCTTATACAATTTATTATACATTTTCATTGATATTTATTTTTATTATTTTATTTACATTTGAAATATGTATACATATATTTTATTTAAATTAAAATATAATTATAAGTATTTATTACATATGTTGTAAAATAAAATAAAATTTATAAATCTAACATAGTGTTTATTTATTTATATTTTTATTTAATTTCTAATAATTACAAATATGTAGTTTATTTTTTTCTAATTTTTTTCAAATAATTACAATACAATTATTTTATTAATATATTATTAAAATAATAATGTTATTTTACATAAATATATTATATTTTATCTAATTTCAAAGATTTATTAGTTATTTTTAAATAATAAAAATTATTATTATAAAATATAATTATTGTTTTATAATAAATTGAGACATATAAAAATATATTTGAAAATACTAAGAGTTATAAGAGTATTATATCAAATTTTTTGGACTAAAAATAATTTTTATAATTAATTAATATTAAATTTAAAAATTAAAAACATTTCAATAAATATGTGATTTGAGGTTAATTGGTTAACCGTCAAAAGAAAATTTTTGATATATTTTCTAAATTTTCTATTTAGTAATATAATCCTAAAGCTTATGGGAAGGAATTTGATAATAACCCATTAAAATAATAACCAAATGCGGAGGACGGCCCGGCAACCTCGAGAAAAATTATTTCTAAAGAATTCGCCAGATGGTCAGCTCATTCGCCAGACTTATAATGCATAATCTTTCGATACAGCTTTAACCAAAAAGAAAAAGAAAAAGAGCAGGCATTCAAATCTTATCACGATCGAAACAACTTGCCTGAACCAGATTCCAGACAATACCAATCTGCCAGCACATAATACCAGGTAAATTAGTTTTATGATGCGATAAAACATAGAAGTATCATTAACTAAAAACAACCACTAATTTAAAAAGATGCCGTTTTTAAGGCATAAAATTTTAAATTATTCTTACCAATTTCACAGGATTGCAGCGTTAGTACAACTTAATTAAACACGTCGGGCTATCCTAGAAGACTGATATGTGAGAGAAATGACATGAGTTAACATCTTACTTAATATTTCAGTGCCGGAAGTAGCCAAAGCAAGCAAATCTGATTAGCTACAAACACTAGTAGTTGGAGGAGATCATGGAAACGGAAGCTCAAGGACAGAGACATACAGATAGACGGGTGGTGCTAGTACCTTGTCCATTCCAAGGCCACATAACTCCAATGCTTCAGCTGGGCACCATCCTTTAATCAAAGGCCTTCTCTATCACAGTTATTCACATTCACTTCAATTCTCCTAACACCTCCAGCCATCCTGAATTCAAGTTCCATTCTATACCAGATGGCTTATCTCATGATGATATCTTATCTGAAATGTGGTGGCTATTATGAGGCTTCTCAACATCAATTGCCGAGCAACTTTTCACGAATGCTTGCTTCAGATGATGAAACAACAGCACGCACGTGATGAGATTGTCTGCATTATCTATGATGAATTCATGTACTTCTCTGAAGCAGCAGCTAATCAACTTAAGTTACAAAGCATTATCCTGCGCACCAGCAGTGCTACCACACAAATATCTCGTGAAGTTCTCAAGCTCACCAAAGAAGGTTACACCCCCTTGCAAGGTTTGTGCCTTGTTTTGCCTGCATCAAAAAGGTGTATCCCCCGATTGATTTTTCGCTACACATAAAATAATATCTTATGATTTGAACAATAATTTCTATCCTTCCTAAAGTTTATTTTATTTGTTTTCACTATTTTTCTTTTACGTTCCTAGACCTGTATTAACACTTTCCTTCTCCTGGATGATTCTCTTGAAAGAACAGATTTTCCGTTGGACGGCTTTCAAACACCTCATGTTGTTGTATGGTTCTGCAAACATGTAGAACTAATAAATCAGCTGCATATTTACCTTGTCACTAGGCAAGTAATTAGGAAAGTGAATATAAATTTGAAGCAGTCAACATTGTTTCCAACTTCTTTTCTTCCTTTTTCTGGCAATGAGGTAGCAGTCAACATTGTTTCCACATCAAAACTGTAGTCAGCTTTCTTACTTTTTGATCAATAGCGTCCTTCTTAAACACTAATACACTGATCTATGACTCTTGATTATGAATACAGATCCAAGGTTGCAAGATCCAGTTCCCGGGCTTTATCCCCTTCGGTTCAAGGATCTGCCTATTGCCAAATCTGGAATTTCAGAAAATTACTTACGGTCGATAACTAGCGCGCGCAATGTAAGAACATCTTCAGCCGTTATTTGGAATACTATCAACTGCATTGAGCAATCATCACTGGTACAGGTGCAACAGGAATGCCAAGTTCCAATCTTCCCAGTTGGTCCTTTGCACACATTTGCTCCATCCTCCTCTAGCAGCTTACTTGAAGAGGATACTAGCTGCATTTCATGGCTCATCAACCAAGCTCCTAACTCTGTTATTTATATTAGCTTAGGAAGCCGAGCATCCATAGATAAGAAAGAGCTAGAGGAGATGGCTTGGGGTCTGGTTAACAGCAAACAGCCATTCTTATGGGTGATTAGGCCTGGCTCAACAACAAATGCTCCGCAAGGGATAGAGTTATTGCCTGAAGGTATTAAAGAAGCTGTTGGAGAAAATGGGTGCATAGTGAAATGGGCACCGCAAAAGGTCTTATCGCACGTTGCAGTTGGAGGGTTCTGGAGTCATTGTGGTTGGAATTCAACGCTGGAAAGTATAGGTGAAGGAGTTCCAATGATATGCAGGCCAAATTTCGGCAACCAGACTGTGAATGCCAGGTACGTGAGTCAGATATGGAGGATAGGCTTGGGGTTGGAGAATGAGTTGGAGAGGGGGGAGGTTGAGAAAGCTGTGAGAAAACTAAAGGAAGAAAAGGAAGGAGAAGAGAGGCAGAGAGCTAAGTATTTAAAAAAAAAAGGTTGAACTTAGTATTGCTGAAGGTGGTTCTTCCTACAATTCACTGAATAAGCTTTTAAAGTTGATCAACTTGTTTTAATTGTACCGTGGTCGTTGGTTTCTAGCAGTCATTCTCAACCATAGTGCCTAAAGCAGTAGTACTCTATTTGTTTTTGTAGTATAATCTATTTGTTCGTATCAACCAGTCCACCCATCAAGAAGAATCAAGTGAAATAGGAGCAATTTAAATCTTGTGTGCAATACGGCATTCTTTGAAGCTTCATCATATTGATGATCATGGCCCAATTGTTCAAAGGGGGTCATTTTTTTGAGTCGAGGAAATATTCATTAAGCAGCCAGTTTTTTGCCCAATACTCGACATTATGTAGCTTGGAAAAATATCATTTGAATCCAAAAGAACCCAAAAATCTTTTAACAGCTCTCTCTCCCTTAACAACCATCCCAGGAATATGCTGCACACAAAGAGATCATCAGCCCAACCAGAACAGTCATTCCGAACAGGCATCATGCAGCACAAATAATTAAGGTATGAGGTCACACAAGTTTATATATTAAACATCCATCAAAACACAAACTTTGACAGAGACTAAAGCTGAAACCATGTTTCTCTTTGTAAGACTTGCCAATAAAGCTATTTAGCATACAATATCTAGGTTAGTTGTTATCATTTGACTACATTATCACACCATTCCATTCAACAACAATCACATTCAATACAATTCTAAATAGACTTCCTTGCAGAGCAGCCATGAACTCCAATGCGGGGCTTCAAAACAGATCCTACAAGCTCTAAGCCTTCCCAGGCAACAATTCATCCTTATGATTCTGGTGGCTAAGACACAGAAAGCGGTAATGGTCAGGTTGCAACAATGCTAAATAGCAGCTGACTAAACAATTATCAGTACCAAGTCAGAAAAAGAATAAACCAAAATACAGAGTTGTAATAAGAGGGTGTCCAGAAGTTGCTAAATAGCTTACAACATTAAAAGGAGTTGTCACTCAAGAAGCAAGAAAACTAATCTTCTCAAGTATGGAGATAATTAGCAGCCATCATCAGCTCTAGAGTGAGTTCAGGTTCAATGTGGAAATCAGTCTCCTTACCCCTGACAGAAGAGCGGCAATTCAATGTTAATATTGCATAAAAGGGAGAAGTCTCAATTTGTGGACAGAGAGCTTTTATGGACCCAAAACACAACCAGATTTGATCAAAGGTTCCATCGGTTCCAAAAAACAACCGGACGTGAATAAAGGTTCCATAAGTTGTGAAACAAAACAAGATCATGCAGCTGGTTTTAAATGAATTTAAGACTGTTGAAATCATGCATTCATCTTCAACATATTTAACATGACCCTCAAGTCATTGTCTTTGCAAATGTAATATAAAATGCACATGACAGAACATTCACCCAAGCAGCATCCTCTTCAGTTACCTCAGCATACTTGTGCTCATTTTCCTAGCCTGAGTATCATAATACACAACTGAGAGCAGAAAATAAAAAAAAAGACCGGCAACCCCATCCCAATTTTATTTTTCTAAAACTTCACCAGCACAAAAAAAAAAAAGTTAAAAACTAAAAAGCAAAATAACATTTTTTTGCTCTAAAATGATAATTGAACCAGTCATCTGCCAAAAATTAGAGTTCTCTATACATAATCTTCACATGGCTCCCCCTAGAAACTCCAACAAACTTTTTCAGTTGTAAGGGCAAATAACCAAGTCCAGTCAAGTACCTAGACTTTGAGGCAAGTGCCAAAGAACTTGAGTAGGTGAACCTACTCTCTTTTATCATAATTAGATTCGTTTCATGCCAATGCAAACTATAAGAGAAAGGAGAAAACAGTTTAGTGAATATTTTTAATCAAGTCAAACTCTACAATTTCACGATGAAAACTACTATAAAGAGGACTTCAGGAAGTACAATGAGCCCATAAAATTCTGAAAATAACACAATAGCAAGTTATACCAGTATATAAGAAGGCATCCCAAAAACATCTTTAAAGACAGAGAGTCACATATGTATGAGGTCAACCTCTGACAGAGCCTACCTAAATACTGAACATTAACGGCATTGCCAAAAAGAGACCACATACCTCTCTATAGTAACCTACTTCACCATTTCAACATAATTGCTTCCGACATCAACATCATTTGAAGCAAATAAAACCAAATTTTCCTTGTCTTTTTCATACAAAACAGCAATCCATAGATCTTTATGCATTCATGTTTAAAAAGAAATGAGGTTTAAATAAATAAATGAATGAATCCTATAATATGATCTCTTGGAACACACCCAACTTTGTATGAACCAAAATTTTATAGGCAAGCAAGTACAGAGAAACTTTTACCCTGAATTGGGAAATCTCATGGTCAAACAACAAAAAATCTATTCTTCATCGTTTTGAAAGACAAGCTAAATACAAACATCTGAAGAAGCTGAAAATAGCATCTGTGTAAAAATTTAAAAAAAAAAAAAGAAAACAGAACCTGGCATACTGGAGAGACCAGTAAAAATATTGACAAATCTTCTCAAGAATGGTTGTGCTTATCTCAGGGAATGTCACTTCTCCATGCTCCCTTTCAGCAAAACTCCCTGCCATAAATCAATACAATTCCCCCAAATCATAGAAAGCCCGCATCAAAAACAAAAAGAGCATCCAATATACAGTTATTATGAGTCAATATACATACGTTCTCAATAATTCATGTTATTTGTAAGATAAAATGCCCAAAAGAATCTTCGTTTCCCAATATGCACATAGAATTTCAAAAAATTGAATTACAAGAAACCATCGGCAAATTGTAAGTCAGTGTAATATCACTTCAAAAGAAAATAAACAAAGACGTCGATACAAAATTATCAAGAAGTAATAGAGACCTGGAGAGGTGAGCATGTTGCGGATGGTCTGAGAGACCATGGCAGCTTCCTTGTCGATCACGAACTCAAATCCCTCCGCGCTAATCAGCTTCACTGTGTCTTCTTTCTTCATCTTCTCTGATTTTGCGACTCGATATGATGCGATTGGTTGCACAGTGAAGATGAATTTCGATTCGAGCTCTGGTCTCGACACAACAGATGATCGAGACTCGGCGGGGAGTATTTGTTGGATTTCTTGTGGGGCTCACGCTATTTCTCAGGCGTGATGTTCACGCAAGAACATGCTGCCTGTTTGGATAGAGGGTTACTTCCGCCCCTTAGTTACATGGGCTACTGGAATAGCCCAACCTCGAAACTAAACATAAATTTTGACAGAATAAATAAATCCCGTTTAATTTGGTTTTTTCATTTAACTAACCTTTTTTCAAATTTTTTAAATTATTTAGTTGGTAAAAAATTTTAGAAATTAAAAAAACTTAAAATTTAGATTTTTAACTATAAAACTTTTTGAATTTTTTAAAAAAATAAAATTGTCTAAAATACTCTTATTCTATTTTAAAAAAATTTACATTATTTCTTTAAAATAAAATAATAAAAATTTATCTATTAAAATAATTACTCAAATTTTTCTAAATATTATTTATGATAATTAAATAATTAGTAAACTTTTGATCAAAATACTACTTATAAAAGTTTTACTATAAAATAATAATACATCAACCAAAGATTTTTTAATGATAAATATTGGTCTTTAATTAGAATTAATATTCCTACCCTCAAAATTCTCTTAATACTTCTTTTTATTTGATGTAAATAATTTTATAAAATTTTTTGAAAGAGTAGAAATAACATTACTCTATTTAGTTATGCTATGATATGAGATAAGCTACTTAATCCACGTCACTTTTTTGTTGTTGTCTTTACCATAAGTATAGTTGAGTTGAGAGATCTAATTGAAGGTTGAAAAATTAAACTCATGTGTTCCTAGATTAAAAAAAAAATTGACATTTTCAAAAGTGGTAGGTACAATTAAATGTCACATTTAATCGTAAATAATGCATATTAGTATGTATTTGATTATGTAATTAGTAATTAACATTCAAATTCATAAATTTATAATACATTCGAATTTTAGGGATATGGTAAAGTTTGTATGTCACTTATAGTTAGTAAAACAATAATAAATACAAAACATAAAATTAAATTATATTACTGATAATGTTAAAACATACTGATTTTTTATTTTTTATTCTTTACATTAGGATTTATATTTCTCAAATTTTTTTAAAAATTAATATATATATATAATAAAATTTTAAAACTTGTAATAAAAAATTTAGAGATATAAAAAAATTTGGTGGTATAACAACAAAATCATAATATAACACACAAAGTTAATTTACGAATTTATATTTTAATTAATATGACATGTTTATATATCGCTCGTGTACAAAATTTTGATAAAATTTTATGTTAGTATAATATAATAAAAAACAGTTAAATATTTATTAAATGCTAGTTATTATAACTATTATTATTTGATTGAGATTTTTCAAGTTGAAAATAAAAAATTCAACCTAAAAAAAGTCTAAGGAAGAAGAAATAAGTAAAGAAAGTAATTAAGGAGATGAGTAGGGTTATTTTGGTCAAAGAAAAAGCTGAAATAGCACAAGCGAACCTTATTTTCAGAAGTATAGGAGGCAATTTGTATACTAGTGAAGGACACTTGACAAAAAATGAACAAAAGATAAACAAAAGCGCCATTCAAAAAGCTCCACGTCACGAGAAAGAAAGCTGGAAGTAGCTAAAAGGATGTTTGAGAATATCTCCGAAGCTCTTTAAAAAATTTTGGAGAAGGAAGACCTCCATAAAATATATTCTAGTCACTCCATATAATTTTCTCTGACGTCTCCAAAAATTTTTGATTTATTATAAGTTTTGTATTTTAACTTTTATGGATAAAATAAGCAGTAATTTTAGTTTACAAACTCAATGTGATTGCATTGTTTTCATTTCAACGTCATATATTCTAAGTCTCTCTCTCTCTCTCTCCAAAATAAATCATATATTTAAGACAAAATGGTCAACTAGCCATCAAATGAAAACATCCTAGCTTTTATATGATTTTTCATATTGTGTTTGCATGATGACGTAATCATTGACTTTAGAGGGATATAATTATATAATTGACTAAATAACAAAATATCATGTATAGGTTGTTTAATTTATTAATTTAAATTACTAAAAGGTTATCATTCATATTAAAGATATTTTTATAATTTCAGCATATCATCATGTAAGCGTAGTTTTTACATTTAATTTTTTGTTCTAAATTACAAATATTATATGATTTAGATTTTAAATGATATTTAAAGAGTTTTTTATAACACCAATTCTTTTTTAAAGACACTTTTTTATTAATATTTTATTTCATAGCAATTATGTCTTTAAATTATAATACTTTAAAGGAATTTTAAATATTAATAACACATTAAAAATATATTTTTTTTAATTTAGAAAAAAAATATTGAGAGTGAATAAATAATGTCTTAACATAAGTTATGCATCTAACCACGGAATGCCTATAGGGTCCCAGGGGGCCTACAATTTTTTTTTTAATTTTTTATTATAAATATTTATATTTTATACCTAATTCTCAGATTTATATATATTTTTTATCCTTATACTTTAAAATATTATCTAATTAATTTTTATCTTTCAGCCCACCCTCCCCTCTTTTAGCTCCCTAATTATTCAGTTCTTGCTCCGTCCATACGTCTAATTTATTTGCCATCCATTTATCAACAACCAATGGGTTATTTGATTTCATTGATATAATGGTTTCAATAATGCGAATGATATATATGCATTTCGCATGAGATTCGACAGAGCAAATTTTATTTTTTAAATTTTATAATGCAACAGAATAACTGCGAATCAAAATGTTAACGTGGCAATAGCCCATTGGTTGATTGGCCTCAACGAGGCTACATCAAGCCGTATTAAAACAATTTTAAACATAGAAAATTCAATCAAATCCCAATGACGAAGAAGCGTGGCAATCACTAAACTCTAAACATCCACTGCACACCACCTGCCAGCCTGCCGGTGTCAGTTGCCATCTCACCATTTTGTCCTTTCCACTTCCCCACCGAACACGACATCGTTTCACCTTTTCAAAAATTATATATAATCCCTTTCTTGTCCGTTTCATCGTTCTTTGTTGTTTCCATTTTCTCTCTCTAATTGGACAACAATCCCTGCCATTCCTCCAATTACCGTACCGGAAATCGCATTCTCTCTTTCTCTTCTCGATCTATCCGCCTTCAAAAAGTATAAAAAATAAATAAATAAAAAAAACGTCACTGTATTTGTCAATTCAATTTACTCTCTTTTTTCAAGTTAAATTTGGGTGATTTTGGGGTATGTTTGGATACAGGTTTTTGAGAGATCGGAGTCGGAGAGGGAGAGGCTGTGATGGCGAGTAGAGTGGATCACGAGTACGACTATTTGTTTAAGATCGTGTTGATCGGCGACTCTGGAGTCGGGAAATCCAACATTCTTTCGAGGTTTACAAGGAATGAGTTCTGTTTGGAATCAAAATCCACTATCGGCGTTGAATTCGCCACTAGAACACTTCAGGTGATTATTTTTAAACGGTTTTTCGTTTGATCTCTTTGTAACAAACAGCATGATTGATTTGTTAATCTGTTGAGCTACTTTTGCTTTCATGTCGTCAAAATGATATTTCACTCTCTGTGTAATTGTACAATTAGTTGATTTGAAGTCTGGAATGGGTTGATTTGAAATTTGAACCGATAAGCTAATGTGCTTTTATTGGGCAATTTTTTTTTTTTTGGAAATCGAAGGAAAATCATTTAAACATTTTCAGAAGTTCTTTTTTAGCAAGTTGGCTGATGGTTTTCTAATGTGAAACGTTAAATGTGTAAAATGAAGGTGTCTTTGTTTGTTGGCATGGACGTACCATGTGATGATGCTTATATTGCACTTCCACCAAAACTTTGCATATGTACATTTCTCTCTCATTGTCACTGTCACTGTCGCTATTATGATTAGCAATTTCAAAATAAATGTTTATATGTTAAGATTTTATTGGATGGACGGTTGCGGATGATGTGGTATGCCTGCCATGCACAAGACTTTTTCTAATTATAATGATGATATGTTACGCCTGACACTGAAGACATGTAAAATTACATAATCAAGATAAATGCGAGATCTCCTGAGCTAGTGGAATAGTGAAATATGGAAGTTGATTCTTAGGTGTTACCTTGGGCTAAGATATATGCATATGTTCTCAGTCAGTCAGATCCCTCAAAAGAAGGCACCTTAAATGATGAAGTGGATTATTGAAAAGTTTGAGGTAAAGGCTTAATGCTTTTCCGTTCTGGATTCTCATTATTTCAACAATTATCAAATTAATGAGAAGTTGATGATTGCAAATGATGCCTGAGTCATCTAGTGTAGGCTTTCATGTAAGAAAGAGCCGTTTCCTTGGCATTGATCCGAAATATAGGTTGTATTGAGACATGCTGTCATATTGTGTTTCTTCTCTCTTTTTATTCCTGGAAATACTTCAGGTATTAGAACTTTTGTCATTTTTGTGCTGATATTAAATTTCACCAATTGATTATGCTAATTTTCAATAGAGCTGATGAATGAAAAATTGTATAGTGGAATTTTTTTTTTCTTGCTGTGGTCTATTATAATTACTCCGTAAGAGTGTAATATGACATCCGACTATCTGTTGGTTGAGAAATATGGCCTATTGTTTAAATGATTTTTGGAACAACTTGCCAGTGGAAGGATGAGGTTCTCCAGAAGATCATGATGATATTAGAGTTTTAGAATGGGCTAGTCAAATGAGCTTTACATAATTGAAAAAACCAAGGAAGCTTGTGCTTGCTGGAAAAAATAGCTGCCTTTGGTCCTTTCTTAGAATGGAGTTCAAGTAGATTGTTTGGTAAATGATAAAAGAACTCTTGGTCTTCCAAATCCATAAAAATTTAACTTTCTTGCATGATCTAAGATTTTTGGTTTTAAATCTATTTGGATGCCTGCCAATGGGCATATCATTTGATAAACTTGCCATTTTCGACTTGTTCTTTTTCTTTTCAATTGAGTTGTATAATGTTGTTGCAGAGCCATCTGTTAATACACGGTTGCTTTGTGGAATTAGGTGTAGCTAAATCTAATATTTGATGCAGGTAGAAGGAAAAACAGTGAAGGCACAGATTTGGGATACTGCAGGCCAGGAGCGATATCGAGCTATCACCAGTGCTTACTACAGAGGAGCAGTTGGTGCACTCCTCGTCTATGACATAACCAAGAGGCAAACTTTTGACAATGTCCAGAGGTGGCTCCGTGAATTGAGGGACCATGCAGATTCAAACATTGTCATAATGATGGCCGGAAATAAGTCGGACTTGAATCATCTGAGAGCTGTTTCTGAGGAGGATGGTCATGCCTTGGCTGAAAAGGAAGGTCTTTCATTTCTCGAGACATCTGCATTGGAAGCAACCAACGTTGAGAAGGCATTCCAGACCATTTTGACAGAGATTTACCATATCATAAGCAAAAAAGCATTGGCAGCCCAGCAAGCAACTGCTAATGCCACTCTTCCCGGTCAGGGAACCACTATTAATGTTAGTGATGCATCGGGAAATGTGAAGAAAGGCTGCTGTTCTACCTAAGATGATAGAGTACGTTACTTAAGGAAAGGAGCAGATGCACTACCAAGCAGACATTTTTCTTTTTCTATTTTTTTTGCCAAATTTTTTTTTCCCATTTCTTTTAATCTTTGGCTGAGAGAGAGACATGTAGAATACCTTTTACTTCATTGAGTTGTGATAAGAAAGCTTGTGAAATTCAAATAGGTGAATCTGGCTTTCTTTTGCCCCCTTTTCTCAATTCGTTCCCCTAAAAATGGAATTGATCGATGCTAGGATTTTGGATAGGAAGTGGGAGCTTAATTTAACTTGGTAGAAATAGTGGGGCAGAAGAGATATTGTAAGTTTTGTGTTGCTGTATGAGTTTTGTTCATTCAGTAGTTATCTAACTTGTAATGATGTGTTACTATTTGGAGATATCCTCTCGTCTCTTCATTTGAGTTTTGACCTCTTATGCGATTCCGTCCAATTTCTTCTCTTTTATTTATTTAACCAACTATCCTGTCTGGTAAAGTGTGTTGAAGGGAATGAGACTTTGCTTCAAAGTCATCGTCGATCGATGTAGATTCTCTCATTATTCTCAGTAGCTCATGTTGCCCCGAGATTGAGTTAATTTTAAGCCCTCATGATACAAAAGGTCACTTCAACCACCACGTTATTGAGTAGATAGGAGAATGGTGCTTATAAATTAAGCATGTTATATCATTGCCGGTCCTGCTCATCGTCTCATTGTGATCCACTCTTTTAATAATTAAACTAAATAGGAAACAGAAAAAAGATGAGAAGTGCGACGTAAGTTATGTTCGAGAATCTATAAATTACTATTCAATTTGTACTGTTACATGATGAATTCTGTGTGTTTTCTGACAGTAATCCCTAATCTTGTAAAGTAATTCACTAGAGCTGACTCCAGGCTCAGCAATTACGTGGCAAGACAATACAATTTTCCCAACGGTAATTGCCCAAACATGCAGGTCATAGATAGTTTTAACACCACTGATACACTCGAGATCAGTTTGCAGCGTAGCAACATTGATCTCATTTGGTGTCCTCTCCATCAGTATAACAAATATATCTTTAAGCATGGGCATAGTAGTACTAAGAGCAAAAGCAGCAAAAACAAGAGTGCATGTAAGATCCACCATACACCAACCTGGTTTTAACCACAAAACCAATCCGGCAATCATCACCCCTGCAGATTGAATTAGATCAGCCATGATATGCAGGTAAGCCCCTTGGAGATTTATGTTTAATATCTTGGTCTTTATGGGAGAACTTGGCACCAGATTTGTCCCATCTGCTTCAGTTACATCACACAATTTCTCTTCCTCGTCATGATGATCATGGTCATCAATATGACCATGACCATGACCATGACCATGACTGCAGCCATGGCCATGGCCATGATGGCAGTCATGTTTGTCCCCACAAGCATGATGAGCATGATCATGACCAATACAAGTGATCATGATTAAATTGATGATAAATCCAAATGCTGCAACTCCAAACATAAGTTCCCCATTCACGGTTGCACATTTGTGGACAATTCTGTCAACTGCTTCATAAACTAAGAATCCAGATACCAGCCATATAAGCTGCACCGATACAAGGGCACCTAAAATTTCAAAACGGCTGAATCCAAAAGAATAATGCAACGTTGCCTCCCAACCAGAAGCCCAGACTGCGAAGAGAGAGATTGAGAAACCAGCAACATCAGTGAGTAAGTGAGCTGCATCTGTCATAACTGCAAGGCTGTTTGCTTTTAATCCACCAACAATCTCTACTACCATAGCAATTAGGGTGAAGATTATGAGGCAGCAAAGTTTTATAGCTGATTTAGACTGATTGTTGGATTCTAATGTATTATTTTCTTGTTTGAAGAAGGAACAAACAGAACCAGAAGATAGCTGTGGTGCCACTGAATTTACAACTTCTTCTTCATAGACAATTGGCATCTCAATATTCTGCTGGTGCTCTGAATCCAAAATGGAGACCTCCTCACTCCCCATCTGCTTGGGCAATGAGATGATTATTTGAGTAAAAGGAATATAAAAGAACAAAATGAACCAGCCAACATGATTGACTAGTTTAAGAAACAAACAAATATGTCATACTTCAATTGCTGAAAACCACAAGGGATAAAATGAAATTTAAAATCTGTAGGGAAAAAAGAAAACTGAGGTAAAGACAAAGATCTTGCATTCACATAGACAAATCAAGACCCTACATCTCAATTTTCTCCAGTCCACTGACTTAAACTACAACAACTCCTCTCCCATCTGCAATTCATTGCAGAAAACAAAACTGTCTTAGACTACTTCCATTTATTCTTCTAAAGCAGTCATTAATTTCCAGCACAAAATGAGAAAATTATCTTAGATGACATGCTGCATTTGTTATTAAATGCTACCTCTAGCATGTCCGAGGTATGATCATCTCTGGAACCATTTTCCATACATTTCAAGACTATATATAACTCCCAAATCTCAACAGTGCTGATTGAATTTATTAGTTGGAAAAAAGAGCATCCAGTTCAAGGATGCATTTTATTGTCTTGACTACTCAACACTGTAATGCATATGTGAACTCACAACATAACAAGTGTATTTTCCATTTGAATTTAACAGGTATGTGATGCTCAAATCACATTGCAAATCATCCATACAATCAACTCAAAATCTGTAGGCAGTGTCGACAGGAATCAAGACAAACACTTTGCTGCCTCCCAAAACAGTACCTTACGTTTTCCAGCTCTAAGGACAATAGTGATTCAATTAAACTGAGCTCAAGTCAACTGATCCTTGGTCCTGAACTACTTGGGTTTGGCAAAAAGGATGAATCAATTAACATGTTATGAATATATCTACTTGTTTTTCTCTTTCATAGAATTGCTATAAGCAAATGAATGCTAATGATTTCCTAAAGGTCAATTTAATGATGTTAGCAAGTAGAAACATATAGAGTCTGATGCTAATGATTCCAGGAAGCGAACAAAATGCACCTCAACCCGATAACCATTATACAACAAAAGATGTTCAAACCTCCAAAAATAAGAATTTCCCTTCTTGTTACTAATCAAGTAATAAGTTCACATTGAAAACCAACCTGATCATAATATTTGAACACACTACTAAAACCTAAACTTGCATTCACATCCTTAAACAGAAAAGCAAGAACATCAATCACCTGCCATCAAATTAAAGAATTAAACAAAGAGGTGGCAATTGGCAAAGGTTTCAAAACGAAATGAAAGCATTAGAATCCTGGCCGATAAAAACTGAGTTGCAAGATCAAACATAACTCACGTTTAACAAACGACACACCAAATACCAAATCGAGGACACCTCGAAAGAAATTTCCAAAAACCAAAGAACAATCGAAATCATATACCTGAGAATCAGGGGAGATGAGAGAAAAACTTGAATGAAATCCGTAGGGCCTGTATTATATACCATAAGATTGGGGTCATATAAGAAGAATTGTCACGGAGTCGCAAAGCTCCTTGTATGGAAAGTCCAGACTTTCCATATTTTTGCAGAATTTAAGGAAAGAATTGGAGACGGCAGAGTCCGTTTAGCGGGAGAAGACAATTTCGGCCAGCAGAAAATCAACACGCAACGGCAACGCGCTTTCATGCGAGTAGAATTAATCCGTTTGTTTGCCACACCTTTCCGACAAGTTGATCACACGCACGTCATTTTTAACTCTCTCATTCCACTCTACTAATTAGTTAATTAATTAAATTAAATTAATAAATGCGGAATGAACCCTTCGAAATAATAAATGGGATATTATCAATTTACTCTACTGACATATGTCATATTATCACTTAAATGATCAAATTAAAAAATAGGAACATATCTCCTCTTAAATAGTGATCTATTGATGTAATTAATAAAATAAATAAAATTACTTAAATATCCTTAAAATATATATAAAAAATTAAAAATTTTATATTATAGCATGATTTATACAAATGACATAAACAATAAAAAAGTCTCAATGAAAAAAGAATTATAGAAACATCTCAAATTTACACAACACCAACATCATCTCTATTAATACGGCTGACCATCAATGTCATTTACCCATCAAAACCACCTCTATTACAATAGCTAAATACCCATCAAAATTGCAAACCAACCCAAATTTAAATAACTTTTAATTGACAAAGTAAAAGACTCGAGAAAATATATATTGAGACTAGTTATAAACCAAAGATTCAAACATAACAAATTTATACAGATTGATAGTTAAAATACCACCACAAGACAACCAAGATGTTGATATTGGTAATATACTAATAGTATATAATATACGAGCTCATTTTTCTTACGACTTTTTTTTTAGTAATTTATAAGAGAATAAAATACCATCATGCAGAACATAACTTTTTACTTATGCTTTGCTGCACTTCTGCTATTACCTCCTCTGTTTCACTATGTTATTGCTTTGTTTGTTGTTATTGCACTATTTAATGTTGATGCTGTGTTGATTAAACTCCTAGGATGTTGTTTCTCGTTTAGCTATGTTATTTGCTACTATTAGATTGTCTTCAGGCTGTTGTTTTACTGCTATAATGCTTCTACTTGCTATTTATTGCTTTTCTTGTTATTATGGTTCGAGAACAGCAGCAAATGGGATAATTGTAACTATTGCAATGTTTCTCGCTGTTGTTTGGCTGTTACAAGGTTTTCTACTTGCTTTTCTTACTATCAATATAAAAAATAGCAGTTGGTTGTGTTTTTTAGTTAGTTTTTGGTAGTATGTTGACTTCTTTGTTCCATACTATTCTTTCTTCCATTTCTTTTTTCCAATTCGCCTAAGGCCTATTCTTGTACTTCTTTTCTCATTCTTTTAATAAAGTTACCATTTCAATTAAAAAAAAAAAGTTTTCACATATACTTGGCTTTTGTATGAGCTTGCAAGTGTCCTTCTGTGATAAATGACCTTTGCCAAGATAAGTGATGTAAGAAAATTTGATGACAAAAAATGATTAGCAAATTTCAATAAGATAAATGAAAGTAATTTACCTATTGTAAGACTCGCAAAGACATGGAACTGATTTTTTAGCCTACGACTTTATCTTATCTCTATTAGCAGGTGTTTTCCTATCTTACTTTTAAGAGTGACGAGTTGTTGTGTGTTCAATCCCCTTCTTCTTTCTGCACCAAATGATTAATTTCATTTAAGATAGTCTAAATTAATCAAAACCTTATATTATCATCATCGATGATGCATGTTAAAATATATATATATGACGGTAGATAATTTGAGTATTACTATAAAAATTTAAGAAATACAAAAGTTAGGGAAGTCATATACCAAACAATTACTACAAAAGCAAAATGTAACAACTTATACAGTCTCTGATAATAGTGGGAGTGGAAGAAGTACTAAAGATAAATACCTACTTTATAAACAATTCCATAATCACCACTTCAGTAAAATCTCTTTAACTAACAATATATGAATGTATACCATCCACAAAAGAAATTTGAAACAAAAAGCACACAGATGAGAAAAGAAATTATCAATCTTTTGCGTTGTGACAAATTTAGTCTTCTTATCAGGAACAAGGGTTTCAATAGCAGGTTCTGTAGGTCTCTTCTATAGCCTTCAAATGGAAAAATTAAATACAATTAGTAGATGAAGTTTTAAAAACAATCGTTATACAATGCTCCAAAGAAATATTGGGAAGTAACTTCACCTTTGCGGTGTCTTCTCTTCTTTATTATCACTCTCACTCTCATCAATACCTTTGATATCGTCACCACTACTCTGGTTACTGTCAATCTCACTGTGTACCGGATTTGGATCCTAAAACAAAAATAAGATATAAAGAGCTTGCCTTGGGCGTGGTGGTGTTGAAAAGAGGATGACAAATGAGATGGAAAGATAGTTTGATGACTAGCTTGTGCAACAATCTGAAAGTATGCTTGCCTTAGCGTGATGGTGCTATGAAAAAGGACATCAAAGAGACAAAGATGACGATGAGATGAGAATTAGGGATTTAGGCCATTTTTCTTTTACTTTTAACTTTTATTTTTGTTAAATAACCAAAACACCCTTCTGTCTGTTAAGTTGACTAACAACGTCAAAAGTCCAAGGAAGGTTTGCTTATTTTTCAATCTTCACCATGGAAGTGATAATATGCTATATCTCAAAGGAGAAACTGATAATATCCCAATAATAAATAGAGATAATGTGATTTATTTTCTTAAATTTCAGAGAAAAAAGAGATCTTTTAACTTTTTAATTAATTTTAAATACTCTTTTATTTTTAAAAAAATTAAAATATTCTCTAAAATACTATTTTTAATATTATTTTAAATATAAATGAACTATTTTATCTCTTATTATTAAAAAATATATAAAATTATTTAATTATTTTTTATTAAAATAATTTATTAAAAAATTATGTATAATTAATATTATTAAAATTCTTTCTAATTATCAACTTTTATAATATTAATTGCAAGTAAATTTTAAAAATATCAATCGTAAAAATTTTTACAATATAAAATTTGCTGTAAAAAATTATTAAAAATTTTACAATATAAAATTTTTTTAATTGTAAGAAATTAATTGTAAAAATTTTACAATTATATTTTTACTATATATTGTAGAAAATTGATAGTGAATTTTAACAATATTAATTATACATAATTTTTTAAATATATTATTTAATAAAATGATTAATTTTAAATTATATATATTTAATGTTGTTAAAAAAGTAATAAACTTAAAAAAAATAATTAACAATTAAAATATTATTATTTATAAATTAATTATTATAATAATATTATATTAATTATTATAAAATAAAAATAAAGACAATTAAATAATTTTATATGTTTTCTAACAATGAGGGTAAAATAATTAATTTATATCTAAAATAATATTAAAAATAACGTCTTAGAAATTAAGGGACATCTCTCTAAAATAAATTAATTTACATAAATTTTTATTTTATTTATTCATCGTTAAATTTAAATATCTCTAATTATTAGAATTATATTTAATACATAAAATTATTACATAATTAATGTATTATAATTAATATACATAATAAATTCAATCTTAACTGTTGAAAATGTGTGGATTGGATGATTCACAAAATATTGTAAATATATATGTAATTTTATTGAGTTTGTGATTTGTTTTCTCTCATATATTATATTCAATTTTAATTATTAGAAAAATATAAATCTAATAGTTTATAAGGGGTATTAACACATACCTCCCCTGAGGTTTGAGACTTTAACACTTAGATGGAAGGTTTGAGTAAAGGCACACTTACCTCACCTGGATTTTTAGTTGACCATCCATTTATATTTAAATGACTAAAATACCCTTCATTACTTTTAAATTAAAATTTAAGAAATTTAATTTTAATTTATATAATGTTTGAAGATTAAAATTTAATTAACAATAATTTAAATTTTTATTTATTTAATATTTATTTAAAGTTAAAAATTTAATTTTGAATAAATATTAAATATAATACATAATTAAAAACTGAAATTATCAAATTAGAAAAGTGGCTATTTTGCACAATAAAGTTTAAAATTTGAATAAATATGGTATATGAATAAAAATTAAATTATCATTAACTAAATTCTTAATTTAAATAAATATAAATTAAAATTTTCAAATTATATTATCATTAATTAAATTCTTAATTTTAACAAATAATAAATAAATATAAAGTAAAATGGTCAAATTAAAATATTATTAATTAAAATTTAAATAAATAAAAATTTAAATTATTGTTAAATATATTTTAATCTTCAAATATTATATAATTTAAATTTAAATTTCTTAAATTTTAATTTAAAAGTAATGAAGGGTATTTTAGTCATTTAAATATAAATGGATGGTCAACTAAAAGTTCAGGGGAGGTAAGTGTGCCTTTCTTCAAACCTTTCATCTAAGTGTTAAAGTTTCAAACCTCAGGAAAAATATGTGTTAAAACCCCTAGTTTATAAATTAATATAAATATATATAAAAATATGAGGTTGTTGATCTTTTCTTCACACACACACACAATATAAAAATATGAGGTTGTTGATCTTTTCTTCACACACACACACACGTATATATATGTTTGTTCAACTCGAGAGAAAGTAAAATATGGTTTGATAGCATCCGATATTTTTTTTTAAATACCTTTATATCATACGAAAATTTAATAATTAAGTTTTTAATAAAAAATATAAATTTTTATATATTAATATAGTAATAATTTAAAGGTATATAAAAAAAAGTTAAGATTTAATAAATCATTTGTTTGTTATTTTAGTCGCTCATTCTAGATAACTTTTTGTCTATTAATTTTAGGTAAATTCAATTGTTAAAATTTAAAATTAAAAAAGTAGTATTTAATTTTATGAACTCAATCATTTATATTATTATGAAAATCAATGATTCAAAAAATTTATGTTATTATTTTAAGTTAGAATTTAAAATAAATCTTTTATGGTGATTATAAGTAGTAGAAAGTTAGAAATTAGAATAAATTATTTTAGATTATCAAACTGACTTGTTCAACTTTCAGGATTACAAGAAATGTAATACTCAGAAATGAATGAATAAATAAAAATAGGTTAGTAATAATCTAATATTAAATTCTATAGTTCATGTCAATTTTCAACAACTATTACTAGACTATGCAAAGCAAACAAACAAACAAACAAAACCTTCCTTGTAAGTTAATAATCTTCATTAAGACGTAGATTGATTGGATAACTTCTCGTATTATAATTATATTGCAAGTTTTAATTATTTATTTATTTATTTATTTTGAAGAATATTTTTTAAGAAAAAAAGAAAAGAGAGGACAATATCGAAGTTAAACATCAACGACGAGGGCATTTATGGAATCAAGAAAACAAGCAAAGCAGGTCAGCTGATAATAATATTATAGGGGGAGGGGCGCCACCTCCGCCTCATCTGAGTTGCGGCAGCTATCTCTCGTCTTCCCACATCCATTTTATTTTAAATTATATATTTATTTTAAAACAAGGCCAACCCAATTGAATAAATATAACGAAAAAAACCAATTGGTAATTATTATTTTTCTTAAAAAGCGGCAGACTGAAATCCTCTTGAGTTTTGTTTCGTTCATTCTATTTCTTGGCTTGAAGATTAGTGTGTAAAAATCTTGCGGGGAAGCATGGAGGCCGGCGTTTTGGATGATATCATAAATCGTTTATTGGATTTCAAGAACGGGAGAGCAGTTAAACAAGTGCAGCTTAGCGAGAGCGAGATCCGTCAGCTCTGCATGGTCTCTAAAGAAATCTTTCTTCAACAGCCGAATCTCCTTGAACTCTCTGCACCCATCAAGATCTGCGGTGCGTTGTTTTCCTTTTCTTGCAATACTGGGGTTTGTGATATGTTTTTTCTTTTATGGGTCAGCCTTTATTTGCTTCTTCTGCGCTGTTCCTGCAGTTGATAGTGTATGTGTGAGACATATGCTTCCATTTTTTTTTCAGTGACGGTTTTTCTGTTGTTTTCTATGATGGTTTAGGCTTTTTTTTTGGGAGTCCATGTGTAGTTGCAGGTTTCAAGAATGAGGTTTGTGTATTGTGGGTTTTGATTGATGAAAATTTTGTGGGAAAAATTATATAGCTTTTGAGGGATTGGGTTTTTGTGAAATGATTCTGAAAGGAAAGGGAAAGACATAAAGATAATAGACAGTTTGAGAAGGAGAAAACTGGATGTGTTCATTTGGAGGATATTTGAACATGGTTTTAGATATTCATGGTGACTGTCTGTGCTAGAATTTGTTCAGTTGGTTTAAACCTATATGTATTAGCCCATTTCTTGTTATGCGTGTTTTTGTTATTGTGCAAATTGTTATCCATTGGTTTAACTTCACTCACTTTCTCATCTAAGCAATGATTAATATATGATTGTAACTCATAATATTATTCGCGTGCGTTGAGTTGTTCAACTCAACCAATTGTTATGTTTCAGCTATTGACTTTTGATATACTTCAATTGTCTCATTTTGGTGAGCCCGAAACATGCTGGACTTACTATCTTGATAAAGTTCCTGCTCTGGTAGGTTTAGAACGCTTTCATAGGTAGAGGTGAGTCCTTATCCATATAATTGAATAATCTGATGTATGCATGCATGTGTGTATTCTTACAAAAGGGAATTTGGATAGTTGGGTTAAATAGTTTTAAAATTTGTGAGTATAGGATTACTATTGTTTTTGAATGGTTGCTGGAGGTTGTATAGAAAGTTCGCTAGAGGTTGTGTAGAAAGTGTCCTTCACAGGATAAGTTAATGATTTGGTTGTGCGAAAGAGCTTATGGGTTCATTAACGTTAGAGGCAATTTATTCATACTTTGAAGGGGAAGCCTGTAATTTGTGTACAATTCTTGGAAATAGGAATGAAAGGACAATTACCTTGATCTAGGACTGTCATCTAGAAGGCTTGATCTTTCAAAGTACAATCTATTGATTACTAGTTTCAGATATAAAGGATATGGAGTGAATAACCTAAAACAGACAACTGCATGCAGGTAGAAAAGGCATTAAGGAGAGAGAATACCCGTTTTATTTGCTTCTGCCTATAAAAGGGAAGTGGAGCCACTATATTACTTGTGTTAATAGGGCTGGTGTTGTAGTAGTAGAAAATAATGCCACACTAAACTCAATTTATTGCCTATATTGCACCTGGAATAAGCAGTAAAAGGTAGATGATGGCTTGTTTAGATAACATCTCCTTCATTTGACTGGTGAGCTTCTGTAAAACTTGTTCTATCCTCGCCTAATTTTCGGGAATTTGAGACCTAATTTACAGCAATTATTCGATAAAATAAATGCTGCTCAGTTACCCTTTAACTGAAATGCTGTTTCAGACATCTCTTCGCGGCATAAGATTTTTTTCTTTTTCTAATCATTATTTTGCATAGATGTTACTGATTGTGATTGGAGTGGATTATTATTGATTTTTGTGCTTTTGTTTTTCTTTTGTGAATTTTCAGGTGATATTCATGGGCAATACTCCGACCTTTTGAGGCTTTTTGAATATGGAGGTTTCCCTCCTAAGGCCAATTATTTATTCCTAGGGGACTATGTGGACCGTGGAAAGCAGAGTTTGGAAACAATATGCCTTCTACTTGCCTATAAAATCAAATATCCTGAGAACTTCTTTCTTTTAAGAGGAAATCATGAATGTGCCTCTATTAACCGGATTTATGGATTTTACGATGAATGTAAACGCCGGTTCAATGTGAGACTTTGGAAAATCTTTACTGATTGTTTTAACTGTCTTCCTGTGGCTGCTCTCATTGACGACAAGATATTGTGCATGCATGGTGGCCTTTCCCCTGACTTAATAAACTTGGATCAGATTAGGAAGTTACCCCGTCCAACTGATGTTCCAGATTCTGGTTTACTTTGTGATTTACTTTGGTCAGATCCAGGTCGAGATGTCAAGGGCTGGGGAATGAATGATCGGGGAGTCTCATACACATTTGGGCCAGATATGGTGTCAGAGTTTTTGGCGAAGAATGACATGGACCTGGTTTGTCGTGCTCATCAGGTTAGTGAAATACAATTTTCTATTCAGTTTTTTTTTTTTTTTTCTGAGGCAAACAGCTTACATTGATGCTTATTCTTCCAGGTTGTAGAGGATGGGTATGAGTTCTTTGCTGACAGACAACTTGTTACAATATTTTCCGCCCCCAACTATTGTGGTGAATTTGATAATGCTGGTGCAATGATGAGTGTTGATGATAGCTTAATGTGCTCTTTTCAAATTCTTAAGCCTACAGATAAAAGGCCAAGGTTCACATGAAAACAAGATGATGACTACTGTTCCAACCACTACTTGAAATTGCTAATGTAAGTTTCGTGCTGATTCTTTCAATACAAAAACTTGACCATCATGATCTTTTAAAAATGTAATTCTATTAACTTGAAGTGGACGATACAACTGAATTTTGCCTGCGTAAATGTAAGGTGCGTTCTGAATGCCTTTGTAGGAAATGCTTATGAGCAAAAGCATTTTTCTTCAAAAGCACTTTTTGGAAAAAGCATCCAGTAGTCATCTCAAAAGTTATCGCAGTTTCTCTATGCTGTGTAGAGCGAAGAGAAGCCATCTGAATTTTGTGGGATGTTCAAATACCCATTTGGATTCTTGTACGTATATAATATTTTTCGTTGGCTTAAGTTGATTATTAACATTCCTTTGTACAGTTACGACTGTGTGATTGATCTGTTTTAAGAGCTGGGCTACAGGGAACTTTTCTACATGTATAATTGAAATTATTGGCTATTCATCTGCATAATGGATCTATGATTGTTCGCTAATGTTTGACACCTTCCTTGCAGTCCACTGGTGATTGGAGGAAAAAAAACACTGATGATAATCCTGGTTTCGGATCTTGTTCATTATCAGAGGTTGCAGTTTGTCATGCTTCATTCAATGTTGAGGGCAGAGTTAAAATAGGAGCTTTCCAACTGCAGTGTGGAGCTAACTATTTCATAGGGCGGCAAGAAAGGCCAGAGTATTCTTTTTTCTGCCTTCTTAATTCGAGTTTTCGCACGGAATTGTCATGGCCGTGTATATTCATTATGTTTTTGTAAATGACTGCTCTTTGTAGAACATAGACCACATTGGAAGGTTTTCTTATTCAACGTATATTTAATTTGTTTACTGATCTTGAATTAGCTTGGTTGTATGTGAACCCCTTCAATCATGCTTATGGCTTGCCACAGTATGTTATGGGGATCGCTTGATTCTTATTGACTAGCAAATCTTGTGTCATCGAATGCATTTTTATTATCCAAAAGTATTAGCAGAAATTCTTGGAGCATCGATCGGAGGCTGGAGGCCTTGGAAGCCTTTATGCCCGTGCTAGATGAGGTGTAACATACAAGTGAAGTGAAATTTGAGAAACTTGAAAGCAGATTAAGCAAGTGTGACAAAATTTGGAGGGAAAATTGTATTTTAGATTAATTCCAAACTTGTACTGTTATAATTAATAGAGGTCTCATATTAGATACTATAACCTATCGATGATGTAAGTTGATCCGATCCGTTCATCAGTACGAAGCATACATGGATTTAAATATGTGAAAATAGGAGTGTCCTCAGAGCTAGTTACATGGCGCATGTCCGGATCTGTACGAGTGTCTGCATTCCAAATTCCACGTTCATACTCCTTATTTCACTCGGAGAATTCAAAAGAACAGAGCAGGTTTCACACTCATAGTCAGAGCCTTAACGTCATAGTGTTTCACTTGAAATGTCAAATTTGGCTTGTCAGTTGCATCCAAATTCCCTTCTATTATTAGAAAGAAACATACGTAAATGAACCGAACAGTTTCAGTAGGTGGGTTAACGTGGAAGCTCAAGCATACTACAGATTTGCATGTTCATGTGCTTAATCCCGTTAACTCTGCAACTATTTCTGCCTTTTAAATATATTGCATTTGCATATACAACCAAATGACTCTAGCCTATTTATACTCTTCTTTCTCATTCTTCATTACATCATCTAAACCCTAGCTAATTTCTGTGCTACTTGCTACGAGTAAAAGATGAAGATGCATACTGCTTTGTTTGTGCACATTTTGCTTCTAGCGCCAGTAGTGTTTGGTGCAGGTGAAAGCAATACCATTTCCTTTGCCTCGGATAAAACTGATGGTGATGGAGATGGAAATATACCAAATTTACAATATCACATATCGCCACCTCAAGGACCCATCTATGGCCATCCTCCTCCAACTCACAGACACGGACGCCCACCTCACCCTAAGCATCCTCCGCCATCTCATGGCCATCCCCCACCCACTAAAAAGTATCCACCGCCAACTCCAAGATATTCTCCTCCAACTCAATACCCACCACCAACTCAAAGATATCCCCCGCCAACTCCTAGTTATCCTCCTCCAACACAAACGTATCCACCACCTTCTCCTACTTATCCGCAGCCAACTACGAGATATCCTCCGCCACCATCTCATTACCCACCTCCCACTCAAAGATATCCACCGCCGTCTCAATCCCCTCCACCTTCTCCTAGGTATCCACCACCAACTCCAAGCTATTCCCCACCTTATCAAAGATATCCTCCGCCAACTCAAAGGTATCCGCCACCAGCTCAAATATATCCTCCGCCCACTCAAAGGTATCCGCCACCCACTCGCGGACATCCACCACCAACAAGTTACCCTACACCACCGCCTTACACAAAACTTCCAGCAATCACTGTTTGATATATATAATCAGTCTTAGTACGTAGGTCTCATAGATTGAAATCATATGAGACAACTATATATATATAATATCCGCCGGGCAGTTTCTCTGTAATAAGTGAAGAACAACAATATATTGTGATAAACTGAGTCTTCCTTACTCTTGGTTCACAATGTAAGTATAAGTATGTTATGTAGTGATTCTAGTCCGACTGTTTAAAAATCTATGGCTATAACATTGCGTTATATACGCTATCCCTGTTTAGCTATAATGATTATCCCGCTCCTTTTGTTTCTCTCTTCTTGTTTTAAGTTAATTAAATATATAAACCGCATGGAAAAAGATTTTCCAACGTATTTATTAACCATAAAAATGGTTAAGATTTAATTACTTTTACATTCTTATTTAGTAATAATTATTAATCATAAATTTGTATTCTTATTAATGAGAGAACTCAAAATCAAGAGAAATTAAATTTTGATCCGTAGGTAAGTGTAAAATAAAAACAAATTTTATTTTAATTTTGAAAAATAGGCAAATAAAAAGACCAAAAAATTGAAAATTACCAACGGTTGTACGTAGAAAATAAAATGAAATTATTTTCTATAATTTCTCATCCATGTTTATATTATGATCTACATATATATATATATATATATATATATATATATATTTGCAATAATATTAATGTTTGAACGTACGGCTGACACACCAGCTTCAAATTAACAAAAAGATATAATCTAAACTAATTGACATTTTTAATTTAATTCTGAAAGTAATGTTAATAGATTTAGAGTTGTTCAAACATCTTAAAAGAGAAGGCTTGACTTTTTAAGAGGTCTTTATGTTAAATTCTTAATTTCCAATATGAAAGTATACGTCTCTCCATTGTTACATATGTGAAATATGTATTATGGTAGCGATGAATTAGCATTAATATCGGAGTACAAATTAGAAAGAAAATCAGTTTGAATATATATATACACCATTTGGCCTGAGATACTAATGTTATGGTACAAACGGGAAAGCAGAGTAATATTTATGATAAAAGATTTTTAATTTTGAAAATTTTCAATGAAGTAGAAAAATATTATCTAATACTAAGATGGCGGCTCTGTTTTGTTGCTGGCTGTAAACGTCGTCGTTTAATCCCGTTAAATTTCTGCGGATTTTTAAAACGCAGCTTTCTTCGCCGTTTAGTCCAAATCTGTAAATAAAAGAGTACCGTCGGACTCTTAAGACAAGCGAAAGCTGAATGTTTGGTTCCTCGACAGGAAGTCCACAAAAATTTCGGGGCGACAGAGAAAACCAAAGCAAAGATGTTCTTCCACATAGTATTGGAGCGTAACATGCAACTGCATCCTCGCCACTTTGGTCGTAATCTTCGCGAGCATCTCATCTCTAAGCTCATGAAAGATGTCGAGGGCACTTGCAGGTACCTTCTTTCTTTCTTTTTTCGAATAAAATTCAGTACTTTTTAGAATCTCTTAACGAGAACTAGAAAAATTGTTATGATCTGACGGAAATCTCTTTTATATCAAATGCTCAATGAGAAACCCAATATGAACCCACCAGTTTTCCCCTTAGAATTAACTCTGAAGCCTTTTCAGTATGTGGAACGGCTGTAGTCGAGTCGCGCGATAGGCCCTGCATTGAAGAATTCTGTCTCCCTAAGTTATCTCAGAATTCGCCTAAGTTTATTTATCTTTATCAACTAGAAGAGGAGCTTTATATGTGTCAATTATTAACACCCAGTTTTGATATATTAGTATCGTTATCGTTTGCTTCTCCTTCCAAATATGCTGCGGCAACCACCGCAGTATTTCTTAGTGGTACAGAAAGTAGAATAGAGGTTTCCTTGTCCAGTAAGGACTACTGACTTTGAAATTCCAATTCTAATTGGACTTTGCATTTTCTTTGGTTTTCATCAAAAACTAAACCCATTGAGGAGGGGGAGTAGATTGTAACTGTAGTTTGATCACACCATATTATTAGGACTCCGAATAGACTGTTGTTGACCTTTCACAGTGTCCAAAAAGTATTGCGCTTACAAAAATAAATAACCAAGAAAAAGAAAATAAGCATTTTAATTGATATGAACTACTAATTTATTTTGAGGAATCGTGATTGAGGAGTTGTGTAGTGGTCGTCATGGATTTGTGGTGGCGATAACGGGTGTAGAAAGTATCGGGAAAGGTCTGATTCGGGATGGGACTGGTTTTGTGACATTTCCAGTGAAGTACCAGTGTGTTGTTTTCAGACCCTTTAAAGGGGAAATCTTAGAAGCTGTTGTTACCATGGTAAACAAGGTATATGCCTCTCTTAGTCTCTTTACTTAATCAGTCAGAGGTATATTTAGTTTATAATCCCCTATGCCAAATTCTGTGTTTTTTACTGTTTCTTTCAGATGGGATTTTTCGCTGAGGCTGGACCTGTTCAAATTTTTGTTTCGAATCATGTAAGCTCTCTTTATTTCTGATTTTCACTCAAGGATTGGTGTGCATCATGTTATAAAGTCTCTTGATACCTTTTAAGTTTTTTGTTTTTATATTTAGACCTAGGTTTTGTGGGGTGGGTTGCAATAATTAGATATCTTATTTCTACTAATTAACACTCCAGTGATGTAGAAATTATAGATTGTTGCTCCAACTCAATGTTTGAACTTTTATGTTTCGTATATAATCAAGAAGGCTGAAACCACCTCTCTATCGATTGTAACACAACTTTTTTAGCATAGTGGGGTAGAGTATACTGAGAAGAAAATTTGGTAACTGGTTCAACTTAAGTATTTTCACATATTTGACTTGACTACTTGGGGAGAAAAAGGAAAAGCTCTGTGCGTGTTATGGGCACAAGTTTGTACTTGTAATCTTGTCTGGATATGTTATATTAATAGTATGATGAGTTAATTCATGGGTCCAACATTGTCTAAATTCTAGAGAATGATTCTTTCGGGACTTAGATTTACATCATTTATGTAAAGCATTTTCAAATTTTGATGTAAATGTAAAGTCCTGCATCATTGGAGTCTTGTCAATTACTTTTCATTTTATTTTGATTTTGTGGTTTTCTGTTTCCTTATTCTATGTATTATATTTGTGATTTGTGGCGTTTGTTTTAATTGCATTACTATTTGTTTAGTTGATACCGGATGATATGGAGTTCCAATCTGGAGATATGCCTAATTACACTACCTCAGATGGATCAGTATGCTTTACTCTCAAGTTTCAACGTCTTTTAAAAAAATCATTTTTAATTTTCTAGTTAACAATTACGGCTTGAAATTATCTCTGGGTATTTACAGGTCAAGATCCAAAAAGACAGTGAGGTTCGATTAAAGATAATTGGGACTCGAGTAGATGCCACTGAAATTGTACGCCCCTAATCTTGTTTTCCTTGATTATTCAAAATCATGACTAGTAACAGTAGTAGCCTCTGCTTCAACCTTATGCATCACTGTGCGTTAAAGTGTTCTTTAAGGTTTTGCTCTTAGTGATTTTGGGTGCCGTTTGAAAGTATCTCTTAAAGAAGGAATTGATGAAAACTAATTTAAAACTCACTAGTTTTGGTGCCATTGTAGAAGCATGTAAGACATTGAGATTAATTATACACAAAATAAATCACACACTACACAAAGAGAGACGATAAGTTAACATGGTCCACCCTTAATTAGACTTTGTCCATGGATGAAAGAGAAATACTCTATAATGGTTAACGCAAATTTACAAGAGTACAAACACGAATAAATACCAATCTAATACTTGAATCTTTAATTAAAAAATATACCTTGTGTAACCAACCCCTCATAGATTTCTTCTCTCACACTCTAGAATTGTTCTCTAGCCCTTATATGTGGTGTGGGATACTTTGTTCCTTCTTGAATTGGAATCCCTTCTCAAACACTTACCACTAGGCTACTAGTAGAAGGCTTAAGGTATATTCCACCTTAAATAATGTAAATGTAACAAGAAAACTATTATTAAGAAATAGATCAAAAAATCTTTTTAAATAAAAATACAAATCCTTCTCACTCCTTACTTCCAAATAATTAGGTATATTGATTTTTTGGCTTCTGATTTTGGGACTTGATTAGCTGCCTGTCAATGCAACAATTTTTTCAATTTCCGTAGATTGACGAGGAACAATTTATAAAAACAATTTCTGATAGTATGCATCACTAAAATGAATGGTTACCTGATCCATTGAGTCCCACTCTCTCTACATCTGTGTATGATGCAGAAATGGTGTAAATACTACAGTCCCTTTCCCATTATACCTGCTTTCCCAGCTTATAATTGGTTTCCGTTCTTTTTAGATTAAAATGGTTTAAAAATCCTACTGTCTGACCCCTAAAATTAGATTTGAATATGAAGGAATTTTTATTTGGAGACCAAGCAATTTATGGAACCTGAGATTTAAATTTCCAAAACTTTTGAAGCTGTTGGGGAATGAGCATGACTTATCTTTTTCTGCTTTGATAATTTAGCAGTGTATATGCTTGCTGCTTATGTTGTCTTTTGGCATCTCTTGCAGTTCTGCATCGGCACAATAAAGGATGATTTCTTGGGAGTGATTAATGATCCTACAACGATCTAGTGAAGTAGCTAAGATGTATCTTTGCTGTGAAGTTAGTTAACTGCTTGCCGCCAGCCAGTCCTTACGGTGCTTGTTATCAGTCTCATTTGTGAGGGCATTGTTTTCCCTTGGAAGTGCTTTTAATTATTGGTCCATTAAGAACTTTTGCTTATGGACATATTAATGTAACGCAAGGGAATGTTTGTACAAGATTACATTTATCTGTTACTTATTTGATTTAAAGGTAAGGAATTAGATAGAATGAAGAAGAAAGTTTTAGAGTTCAACCCACAAATTGAACAGCTTTCTGCCATTTTATTCACAAAGTCTCCATATTACCAGGATTGCGAGTTTTAGGTGGCGCCGACGCTACAGTCATCGTATTTTCATCCAGACACATAATTGTAAGTATAAATTTATTACAAAATTCAATATTTTTTGTAAATAAATTATTATCCGGAGATAAATATGAAATTAAATGGCAGTAGGTTGATGTGATGGCACGGTAGCACTGAAAAACATCTTTATGAAACTATTAAGATCTCATTCGTTTAGAAAAACTCATTTCTGATTTCTGAGTTTTATCCGTAAAAAAGATTTTGGATTGAGATATTAATTCCAAAAAACATTATATGTCTGAGCCCGGGTTCGAACCGGGGACCTCTAGTGTGTGAGACTAGCGTGATAACCAACTACACCACCCAGACAACTATTTCAGATGGAGAATTCAGCTCCAAATATTTTAGTTTACAAAACAAAATTTTAAATTTACGAATCAATGCATCAAACTTGACTTCGTCGGGCCGTTTGAAACTTGGAAGACGGAATTGCAGAGAAACACCGAACAGGGGATAATCATTCTCTGCAATTCGTTAATTGTCTTACCATGGACACCCATCATGCATCTCTAGGTCGACGAACGGTATTTATCTCATCTCATCACAGCACAACCTAACACTTTACTATTTTTTCATTTGTTTTACAAATTTTACTCTAAATTTTCTTGCTTTGATGAAATTACGTTATATATTTTTTTGTTTTTGTTGAATTAGTTGGAAGAGATTCGTCTAAAGCGAGCCGCAGAGAGGCTTAACAAGACTTCTTCTGGGCCGGATCTTTCCAAATCCTCTTCAATCCCCATTAACGGTTTCTCCTCTCCCTCCTCTTTTAAGTTTCAATAATTCATTCTCTTTTCGTTTATTTTTTTGTTTTATTTAAATGTAATTGCTCATGAGATCACTTCTTATTTATGTGCAGACTGCTATTGGAATGAGAAAATCAGAGAGCGGGAATCGTCTCTCTGAGGTAATTTTTAAAAAAATTTTTTTTTTTGGATTCATAATTTTTAATCTTTAGATTAGAGAAAAGGAGTGCAGATATAAGATTTTAAATTTCTTATGCCATGTAACTTTTTTTTGGATTGAAAATAGAATGTTGTAAATCCTCCCATTCAGAGTTTGAAACAGCTCTGTTCTGTAATGGGATATTACTGTGTTTCATTTTTCATATTGTTAATCTGAATCTCATATATATTAATCATTCATGTAGACCGATGTTAGTGGCTTAGTATCTCAGCTACAAGACCTGCAAAAGAGGAATGCAGAGCTGGATGAGAAAAACAACATTTTATCATCAACGGTATTGCTATCATTATCAAATTGCCCTTTTGTGTTGTTGTATGGGTAAAGGAGTCCTTGGGATATTGTTTCTGTTGCTGAAAAATATGTTATATTTTTTATTCAGCTTCAAGCAAAGGAAGTTGAGAATGAAGCCCTTCAGACAAGGCTAAAAGAGTTGGTTAGTGAACACAACTTTGATATTTTGTTGCATTGAACATGTGCCAGCATTGGAACTGTTATTGGCGGATGAGCATATTGTACATTTTCTTGAGTCAAACACTTATTGAATATGATATTTAAGCCACTGAATCAGTCAAAAGTATGTTCACTGCATTGTTCCAATTGGCAAAGAATGAAGAGTTTTTTAGGAGAATGATTTTCTGTATTTGACTGGTGTATGAAGCTTTAATTTTGTAGTTTTTGCAGGCACCTATACAATGTGCAGATGAAGCTCAGAAGCTCTTGTGTATTGATACTTTGTATAATAGTAATGTGAGAAATGTAATGGAACATTTTAGAAAATGGATAACACCTGATGACCACCCCAGATTATTGTTTGGTATTTACATTGAAAACTTCCTCATTTTTCTTCGATATGTGTTTGAAAGCTTCTTGAAGTCTGATACATTACTTTCCAATCTGCATCTTCATGGTATTTTACATGCAATCTTAAAATTTCCAAAATTGTAACCTGGTTTTGCTTATTTATTTTTCTGTTTTGCCTGTGGCAAACTTTAGGAGCAAAACACTGTACCATCTCTCAGAAAAGCTCTCAAGGATGTTGCAATGGAGAAAGATGCAGCTGTTGTTGCACGGGTAGCTGCCATGTGAACATAATTGCTGTGGTGTTTCACATCACATTTTTTCCTTACATTTCTTTTTGTTTATCACCCACAAAGTCTAATATTCTAGTGTAGGAGGATTTTTCAGCTCAACTCCGTGCACTCAAGAAACGTTTGAAGGAAGCAGAAGAAGAACAATATCGAGTATGCAAGTACTACTGTTGTCCGATATAATGCTTCTGTAGTTTTAAATCTTACCTTTACTTTTTGAATAGGCCGAGGAAGATGCAGCAGCCTTGAGAGCAGAAGTAAACTCATTACAGCAACAGGCAATGGATGGTTCTCTTGGTGGAATTACATCCATGGGAATTTCACCGGATCACATCCAATCCTTAGAAAAGGAGTTGGCTACTTTAAAATCTGAATTACAGGTAGTTTGCGTCTTGGCTCATTATTTTTTTATTTATTTTTTATGTGTGTTCTTCAGTTGAGGCTTTTGTTTATAAAATATCATGATGGGTTTATATCTATAGCAAGAGTCAGTGATGAGGCAGCAAGAGCAACAACTGTTGACAGAAGAGCATGCTCAGATTTCTGTGCTCATGTCTGAAAAGCATGAGCTGGAAGAGAAACTTGCTGCAATCTCCAGCAAGGCCTCAGGTATTATCTCTTAAAGGTTTCTGGTTATCTGGTTGTGTGATGGCTTCATCTTTTACAATTGCAGATTTTCTATGTATCTTGATTGCTCAATATGCTAAGCACCTTTGATTCAAGCGGACTAGTTGCAGTCTATATTAGCTTTGTTTTGGTCTAGCTTGTAGTTTCAATTGCAGAGAACTGTCCATAAAACTTTTAAAATTTAGATTAATAGACTCCTCCAGTGTTTAATTTTTGTGTTGTGGCCTGTTTCAAATGTCTATTTATAAATTGTTGATTTCAATTCTCTGATCCTCCCTCTGCAATGCAGAAGTCTCAAATACAACGGCTCAGAAAGCATTTTCAGCGGTAAGATACTATCTTTGATGTCTATTTTGGAGGTCTAAATAACAATTTTGGTAGCTATTGCGTGAATATGTTATTTTTCTGTTTACTGCTGATATACATTAGTATAGTCTATTATAACATTAGCATCTCAGCATCATTTCTTCACTTTATGGTATATGTTTATTTGCTGCTGATGCATGATCACTTTTTATGCACCGCGATCAGATGTTTAGCTGGTAACGTTCAGAGGTTTCTATTTTGCAGGAAGACAAGGAAAAACTTGAAAAGCAATTGCATGATATGGCTGTAGTGGTCGAGAGACTGGAGAGTAGCAGACAAAAACTTTTGATGGAGGTTCAGTCTTTGCTTGCATATTATCTTTGAGTGTTCAAGTTTATCGTTGGTGTAAATCTACATTCTTAAGGCAAAGTACCTTTTTTTAAAATTATTTTGACAGATTGATAACCAATCTTCAGAGATAGAGAAACTATTTGAAGAAAATTCTAATCTCTCATCTTCTTATGAAGAGGCAATGAGCATAGCGAAGCACTGGGAGAATCAGGTGATTGTCTGTGATCATTGTTTGTCAGAACCAGCTTGTATATTCAGGGTTACAGTATAACTCTTGGCACGTGTTTTTTTTATTTTTTCCGAATGTTTAGAGTGCAAATTTTGGCATGCCAGGTTTCCCTTCATTCAGGGTAAACAGTTATTAATTAATATATCATTATCTAACTTGAACAATTTATTCCTATAAGTTACAACTCTGCCTCAGCTTAGTTCTTTTGTTGGTTGATAAATTTTACGTCTTCACAGCTATCCAATAATGTGTTAAGAGCTATAGTCTTAATCCTCTAGCTAAACCGAAGTTAATTAAGATTTTGTTTTTGTTTTTGTTTTCTTCTCTCTGTGAATGATCATTGCTTATGTTTATGCTATATTCATTTAGTCTTTCTGGAGGTCGACATTATTTCTGTCAATAATTGTCATGTTTGTGAAGATACTTAGATCCAATAATCTGCATGGATTCTTACCTTGCAGGTGAAAGACTGTCTTAAGGAAAATGAAGAACTTCGTGGAATTCTTGATAATTTAAGAACAGAACAGGCTGGTTTAGTGTCTGCGAATGATAAGGATGTCCTGAGAGGCTTGTCAGAACCCTCTAAAGATGCTCTCAGTCAAAATGGTTCAGAGGCATATAAAATTGAATTTCTCTCTCTCAAGGTTAGTTTATTGGGATAGTAAGTTTTGTTCTTCCTAAAAAGGGATTTCAGTTCTTACCCTGTTTAGATCCTATCCTGTCTGTATTCACACCAGCCAGTAAAAGTGTAATTTGATGATTTCAGTTTAAAACAAAGCTGTTTTGCAATTACCGTACTAATCTTTGTTGTTGTGGTTGTGTTTGCTTATAGGGCCAACTTTCAAAAGAGCAGAGCAGAGCAGAGGCACTTTCGGCTCAAGTATTGCAGCTCTCTGCACAACTTCAACTAGCCACACAAGCTTATAATGGTCTTGCACGCCTGTAAGATTTACTATCCAATCGTTGTTTTCTCCTTTTTCATTTCCTTCTGAGTAAAGATTTATGGATTTTGGTGCTCAAATCATTATGTTTTCAATAACTTATATGTTGATTTTATTCAAAATATTGCAGCTATAAGCCAGTGCTACGAAATATCGAAAGCAGTCTAATCAAAATGAAACAAGATGGTTCTGTGACTGTACAATGATCAAAGAGAGCACCTATGCTTAAACATTTTGCATGGATACTGTTGCTCAAACAATGGATGAATGTGTAACATGTTTGAATTTGCTTAGGCATTGTTTGTTGAATGTAATGAGACTCGGTTTCTTTTATACTAATTACTACCATTTGACCTGAAAATAGAAAGCATCGGTAAATGACATTTCTTGCCTTGTAACAGAAATCATCTGAACAGAGTATGAAATTTTACCATTCGGAAAACTAATGGAGAGATCACGGTTGATTGTATTGTTATCGGTTTTGTACTACATAAGTTTCTGGATATCTTACTGATTCACAACACCCGTGAAATATTCTCAATTTTCCATTATAACCGGAGAAACCCCAGAATGAGGAGGGAAGGAATCAGAGGGCCTGATAGGATTAAATACCTGTAGGGTATTTTAACGGTTTAAAGCCGAAATTCCCATCAATGATATGATATTTTTATGCCCCTGTGCTACTATAACTGCTTACAACTGTAGATTATTAGTACTTGGCATCCAACTCACCGTGATCGACGCCTGATAATTCATCATCAATGATATCAAATTCAATCTTCTTTTTGAGGAATCTGCAGCTTTATCGGTATGCTCGCTTATAGCTAGAACTCTAGCTTAGCATTTTCTAACCTTAGATTAAACCAAGCTTGTGGCATATGCATCTTAGCTGTAGTCTTACTGTTTGTTTAATTATTATACAAAAGATGAGATGTAACAGAAACATTTAGTGTTATTGTATACGTTGACTTGCAATCATTGGTTTATTCATTGATTGATTCCAACTGTGACAAAGTTCAAGCAATTGGGACCAATAATGGAACGTGAAGAATGCAAAAGATGAAAGTGTTGCCAACGATTCTTTAAATCTATTATTAACTTTTAATAATGCTTACTGACTAAGCAAGAGTTCAAATAATTAAATTAAAATGTGAAGATTGTCAAGAGTTCTTTTTTAAGGGTGTGAAGTGATACTAGACTAGTACTGCTGCATGAGCATGAGATAGTTCGCTCAGTTGCAGCTATGAATTGCAAGAGCATTTGTTTCTGCATCCCTGGGCATAAGAAGAAAGAAAGTGAAGAAGGATCGGAGAAATCTTCACATTCTCATCGGAAATCTGGTAAGCGCGGGAAAAGCAAAGGAAATATTGCTACCATTCCTCCTGATGATTGCAGTGAACCCAGTCATCATGAAGCTGGCAGCACTGGCGCTGAGGCCGGGGCAGGGGCCGGGGCTTCTGTTGTAATGATGAGTGTAGCCCATGGGCATGTGTCTGCCGGGGAAGGAAGTGGTTGTGGTAGTTCTCACGGTGGAGGTGGAGGTGGAAGTGGAGGCGGAGGTGGTGATGGGGGTTAATGCTGTAAGAAAGTTGGCAGTCATTGCTTTTTCTTGCTCTACTACTATCAAATTGATTGGGGATTGAATGATTGTTTTTGCTTTGTTTATTGAAAGACACCCGGGTTTATGTTCATTTTGTGAAATCTGATAAGCTCGTAAAATTAGCTTCTCACCATCAATCCATTCATTTGTTTTGTGTAACAAAAGAGTGTCTAAATTTGGATGGATTTTTGTATACATTTTCTTAAATTTCAATGAGATTTCTGATGGGAATCTATTTCTTTTTGAGAATTATGTACTGTAAGTCTCAGAGCCTACGTAATGTTTAATTGGTTGTCTCTCAATCTCCATCTCCATCTCCATCATGGGATATATCACTGCTTATTAATAATCTCTTCATTTTGTTAAATATGTCATTCATTAATCACTAATCTCTTCATCTTCATGGCATATGTTACCACTCACTGAGAGTGAGAACCAAATGACTTGCCCAAAAAGAGAGAGAGAGAGAGAGACAGAAAAATATTTTTTTGATTTAAATATTTTTAAAAAATTAATAATCAAAATGTATTTAGTTTTAGATAGCGTGAATGATGGAGAATTTTTAAATTTTGACCAAGTAAAATTGTGGGGAGTGAGAGTAGGGATGGACACAATCATATTTTTGAAAGTATAAAAAAAAAAAAATTCATTTTCTGAACAACAACATCGGAACTGAATCGGACTTTTTTTCTTTTCTTAATGTGATTTTTATTAAATTGAATTAATTTACTGAATTACCAATAAAAGAATTGTAAATAACTAAGTGGGTAAAATAAATTTGACAAAAGAATTTACTGATGTCATTACTTTTTTATTAATAAAAAAAATTATGGAAAAAAAAAGACAAAAAGAAGTATATTTTGAAGTAGTGTTTTAAAATTGAAAATATGAAATATTTTTTACATTTATTTTTTAAAAACAAGTAAAATAATGTTCGAGTAAAAAGTTGAAAATTTATTTTTCTTTCCCTGTTGAAACGACAACGTTTCACTAGATGAAGATCACACCGCTCTATTGCATGATATATTTTCCTTTCTCAAAAAACCCTAAATTTCTTCTCCGTTGCCCTCTTACTACTCCTTGCATACAGAGGTAACAATGTCGGTTTCGACTCAACAGAAGCTCAGGTGGGGCGAATTGGACGAGGACGACGGCGAGGATTTGGATTTCCTGCTGCCACCTAAACAAGTGATCGGTCCCGACGAAAACGGAATCAAGAAAGTGATCGAGTACAAGTTCAACGACGAAGGCAATAAGGTGAAAATCACCACCACTACGCGCACTCGCAAGCTCGCCAACGCGCGTCTCAGTAAACGCGCCATCGAGAGGAGAAACTGGTCCAAGTTTGGCGATGCCGTTCGCGAGGACGTCGGAAGCAGGCTCACCATGGTGTCCACCGAAGAGATCTTGCTTGAACGACCTAGGGCTCCTGGTCCGTATTCCTCTCTTTCATATTTCTGTGTCAATTTCACTTTTTTTAAGATAATAGATGTTTAGGGTTTGTTTGGTCAAACTTGTGTAGTTTAGAAAATTGATGGTGTTTGGATTATTCCTATCGGAATTAGACAGTTGGTTGACAAGATAAGATATTTCCTGGAAATATTTATTTGATTGTCATTGCAATGTAATTAAATATGGAACAACAAATTCTCTCTCTCTATATATATATAAATAGATGATTTCTGATTCCAGTTTTTGGCTAATGAATTTAGGATAAAAATGAATATGATTCTGTTATTGCTGATTTAGGTTGGTATCATACCTTAGCCGATATCTTGAGGATTTGCATAAAACTTCGAATAGCTGTGCCTAGCTTAATAATGGGGATCTGCACTTGTGCGTTATTGGTTTCACTTTTGAAATTGATCACTGAATTAGAGAGCACTGTTTTCTATTGTGCTTGAAGCAAGATTATATGCATATAATTTTTATTTTCTGAATGCCCATTTCCAGTGCAGACATGTTGGATTAGCTTAAGTTTGTATTGTGGTTTCAGTGACATCATTATCGTTATCAGTTTTTAGTTGTTGCTGATACCTATTTCATTTTTTGCTTTTTTTCGCATTTATAATCATCTAGTTTTCTAGATTTGAAAGCTTAACCAATGTTATGTTAGTAACAAAATTTGTTATGTTATAAACATTTCACTTCTGATAGTTGAGTATAATTACATTTTGTAATTATAAGTTTTATAGCTACCATAGAGCAATAATATATCTTTCTCATTATTTAATAATTTATATGTATATGTATATATATATATATATATATATATATAATTTCATTCACGTATGGGAATAAATAAATAAATATGATAATAGCTTTAATAAAGTAAAAGAACATGAATACAAATTTTTATATCTATAATCACAATTTCAACATTGAGGTAACTATAAATAAAACTTAACTATATTCAACACTAAAATTGTAATCTTGCATTCATGTCTTTACTTTAAGAAACTATGTTCCATTGGTAATTATTTTAATAATGAAAAGAGAAATCATAATTTTTAATTATCTTTAAGGGGTATTTTTTTCTCTTCATGTGTATCAGTTAAGAGTAGGTGTGATTAATCTCAATGCCTTTCTGTTGTGTGGCTTTTAAACATAGCTGTGTAACCATGCATCTCTCATTCAGTATCTCCTGAAATTCTGACATCAGTCATCCATTGTGTAGATGTTTTAAGGGGATCAAATCAAGTTCGCATCATGTTTATACAAATCATTTCACTTGTTGAGCTCCAGAATTGTTTCGAGTTTATGCAGCGCATAATTTGTGTATACATAAGACTGAGGAAATTCAATACTTTTTGGTTTTTGTTTCGACTCTAGTTGTTTGCAATGTCTACAAATTACTTCTGTCTTTCTAATGATGTTGATGGACTTCAAATTTTGACGTCATTGTCAGTGTCTTGAATCACAACTGTTACTACTGTTTTCCATGGTTATTATAATTTATTATATAAGTCGTATTTTGTTGATTATATTCATCTTTATATTTTTTGATCATCCGTGGAACTGCAAACAGGTAGCAAACAAGAAGAAACAAAAGTTACCGGAGATACGTTGGCCCAACTTGGGAAAGGTGGTGCTGTTCTCATGGTGTGTAGGACATGTGGTAAGAAGGGTGATCACTGGACATCAAGGTGCCCATACAAGGATCTTGCCGCACCAGTTGAGGGGTTCATTGATAAACCAGTTGCATCGGAAACCACAGCTGCTGCCGCCGGCGCGACCAAGGGAGCATATGTTCCTCCAGGCATGAGAGCAGGGGCAGAGAGGACTGGAACTGATATGAGACGCAGGAATGATGAGAACTCTGTCAGGGTCACCAACCTATCGGAGGACACTCGAGAACCTGACTTGCTTGAGCTTTTCCGACCTTTCGGTGCTGTGAGCCGTGTTTATGTTGCTGTTGATCAGAAGACTGGCATGAGCAGGGGTTTTGGTTTCGTGAACTTTGTGAACAAGGAAGATGCTCAGAGAGCTATCAACAAACTGAATGGATATGGTTATGATAATCTCATCCTGAGAGTTGAATGGGCCACCCCGAGGACAAACTAGGTTGTGCTGTTTACTGCAAAGCTTTAATGAGCTACAATAGAAGTTTTGGCTACTGTGATATTTTATTATTCAAGTTCTGAATGATCTTGCATGGTTTTGAGAGAATGTGACTTTGGCAAAAGTACTATATGTATTCACATGATTTCAATTTAATTATTTATGCGTTAGGTTCTATGTTTTGAATATTTTGTCTGTTTTCATTCTAGTCAGATTAGCATCACATCTACCGAGTGAGTTGAAGATTGTTTGCGATATTATGTTGCAATTTTACTAACGGATAGGAGAGCATGTTTTACTAAGATGATTCTATTTCTCTCTTTTTTATACAACCTCCGTAGAGGAGTTCAAAACCGCATTTGCATTTGTGTAGTATAATCGTTTATTATAATCTCGGCTGATTGCAAGATTATCTGAAATGGATTTCGGTTTGAGATGAAAATTATATATGACGAATGGTCTCATTTCTTTACGATGTTATTCGATTATCATATCATCAATTAGCACGGAGTAAGTTAAAAGTTTGCGACTCTTTTGAATCCCTAGCCTGTTTGAGGTGACGCATTTAGTGATTCGAAGCAAACAGGATGGCGAGTAGAGTAGAGTCGAGTCGAGTCGAGTCGTGGTGCTTTGCTTAATTTAATTCTGACTAGGAACAAGAGAAGAGACGTGCCCATAAATAAATGAGCAGGAAATAGGGGATAGGAGAAAGATGGACAACTGATCTTTACAGAACTGATTCTAGGAAATTTTGAAAGATGCCTATGCGTACTGGTTTATTATATAATAATACAATATATAAATGTAAGTGGTGAGGATTACTAGGATCTCTGGTAATGTAAAAATATGTAATTACAGAGTTTGTGGTCAAACTCAACAAGTCAAGCATGACTTTATTAATAGTTTAATAGTAGTATAATACCCCGAATACAACAAACCATGCAGCATCCAGCAAGCAAGCATGTCTGTAATTAAAAATGAAAGAATTTCCTATTTCTTCGCATTTTTTCATTTTTAATTCTTTAGCTATTTATTTGGTATGAGAAATTCTTTGTTCATAACAGGCGGCGGTTTTTTTTATTTATTTCTTTCTTTTATTTGAAAGAAAGAGGGTGATGCATGGAGAAACCGAAGAAAAAAAGAAAGGGAAATAAGACTTTTTCATGACATTGGTGGTTAAGAGTAAAATTTAAGAAAAACTAATTATTAGAAAAAGATAGCCGATATCATATCACACGTAATGATTTTCTTAAATTTGTTTTCTTGCAACAAATTCCGAGCAGGCAATCCTTTTCCACATTAGCTGGCCAGCTATAGAATAATTTTGTGTTTCGGGACAAAGGAAAAGAAATATTGACTTGACTGTATTGAGGTCATTTCTTTAATTCCTCCTCCACACTCTATAGTCCATACTCCTTCGAGTCAAATCAAGATGCAAATTTTTCTACTTGTTTGTTTAAATTCAGCCGCCAGCTGCCAAATCTTTCTTTTCAGCCGCCTATGTGCTGCCTTTTCTATTCAACTTTAATCAATGTGGTAAAAGCTGAGCAAAGCTTAAATATAAATATAAATATAAATATAAATATAAATATAAATATAAATATATATTGGAAAATATTAATATTGGAGATAACAGTTGTCGTTATTATACATCGTGCACGACTTCTCTTTGATTCTTCTTTCACTTCCTTTTAATTTCTCTGCATTACAACAAGACGCCGAGCTTGAACCTCCACCTCCATTTTTCTTTCGTCAGCCATGTACATTTTAGCCATATATATATATATATATATATATTAATTATTATGCAATGATAACTCGGTCAAGATAATGAGCTGGGAAAATCTGGTATTGTATCATTTGATTTGAAATGTTCAACCGCCAATATATATATATTGCTGTGACACCACCACAAGAAATAGAGCACGTCCCAAATTTTTAATTTGATATTATTATTATTATTATTATTATCTTGTTTTATTGGAGATGCTATTATTATTATTGTCTCGTTAATTTGATGTGATAATTGAATTGAATTTCCAGTTATATATTATAGTAGTTTTGAAGTAGGCAACACGTGAGACTGACACAACATGTTATATGGTCGTGGGAGAATGCCCAATTCCCAATTTTGTTACTTTCTCTATCGCCTCTTGAGTTACATTTTACTTTTAATACTATTTAAAAAGCAATATTTTATGCAAGTGCAATACAACACAATTATCAAATTAAAAACCATTAAGGGTTGTTACTGTTTAAATTTTCAAAAATAGTATGATATTTAAATTAACTTTTTATTAAACTAGTTAAAATAGTATAATATTTACTGTTTCTATTTTTTTTTTCACGCGTACTGTATAAAATGTGACTTTTAATACACATACTTGTCATTTATGTCACATTTTATATACTCATACACATAATAACAGACGTCAGAGTTGACGATGAGGGGTGATTAGATATTAAATAAATTTTTTCTATAAGAATAAAAGAGTATTAGATACAAAGGCAGTCTGCCCGTGAATATTCAAAGAACATGACGAGCGGGTGAGGTGGAATTACATACACCAGGATTTGAAATTCTTGGATTTTCATGGGTTATTAAATAAAAAGGAGGCGAAAAAGTTAATGGTCAAGCCACGTGAAAACATCATACATCTCATTTGTCTGTGTCGTGTATGGTACCAATCTATTTTTATATTTATATTTCTGTTTGGGAATATTACGCTACATTTCGATTACATTGTAGTCAAAAAGTAAGCACTTTAATTATTGCCTAAATCAGCGATCAACAGCACAACACACTCTCCCCAGTCCCCACCCTTTCGTTCCAATTGCTACGTACCCAGATTGTACTGTTATGCTTATTATCAATTTCGACCCTTTAATTGTTTATAAATAACAAAACCATCAGTTAGTTTACATCTCCACACAAAATCCGCGCCTGCCATTTACGAATATGACAATGATTCTCACGGGACTTAGGGTTAAGAATTGACCTTAAATTTATTCTAATTTTTGTAATGGGTTGAGGATGAGAATGATTCTCCATTTCTTTCTATTTCGTAGGTGAAATACTGAGATTAGATTTTTATAACTATGTTAATATGTAATATTCAATCGTATAAATTTATTTAATATTTTATAATAAAATTAAAAGATTAAGAAGTCAATTTTTCTCACTTTAGAAGAATAATTTATTTAGTTTGTGTATGTAGTGGGATAAGGTTTAGCATTTGCGAAAGCCTAAAAAAAATGAATTTATTGATATCTTTTGCATTGAACCAACAAAGACCAAGGACTTATACGTAATTGAGACAAGTGATAAGTTTTTAACTTCAATTGCAATTTCAAAAACTTTAGAGGGACCAAGTTGTGAATTCCCGTTTACTGCAATCATCGGTGGCCAGTGTCTCTCTCTGTGTATATATATACGTAAGGGGGAAGGGCCCAAAATAAGCCCAGATTCCCTTGGACAGTCTGTATAATCCGGTGGGTGGCCCTTGTTTGTTGCCTCTCAATACAATACACTTCAGTCTCTCTGCTCTCTTCTCTCTCAAACTCTCGATTTTGTCACCCACATTTCCTCCGTCTCTGCCAGAGATCGAGTTTCATGGCTTCGATCATCGAACCTGGTTGGCGGGTATCTTTTCTTTCTCTCTTTTTTCCAATCTTTTTGCTCAAGATTTGATTTTCTTTTTCACTGCCCGTTATTATGGATCTGTATACATGTATTTATTTATTTTTTCTTTTAAAATGAAAAATAGTGAATTGCTTACTTGGTGATTTGGTGACTTCACTAAATACTAGATATCTCTTTCAAGTATTGGTACTTTAAAGATGGTGACCTTACAGCTGCAGTGTATTTGCTTTTGATGGTTGATGTTGCTGTTAACGGTGTATGTGGTTGGATTAGAATGGCTTGGTAGTGGGAACTGTGCGGGTGAGACTTTTTTACTATCCGGGCTAGCTGGTGTGGATTTGAAGCACTCTGTTTTAGATCTTTGTTTTCTGGAAATGTTGATCAGGAAATCACAAGATGACCAAGAATCTTTTGTTTATGCTGGTCTTGGTCACTTTGCATGGCTGCATGCCTTAATTTTATCGTTAGAACTTCTTGTGTGTAAAAATTATAGTTTTCTAGAACTTCTGTGGAGTGAAATTATAGTTTTCACTTTGCATCATGAGAAAGGGTTTATCTGTAATTTCAACAGGTTGGTTCTTTTGGTCTGGATAGATGTTTATCAAATTTGTTAAGTGTTGTTATACTCTTCTTAATCTCTTATCAAGTGGTTATACTCTTGAAATATGTTAGAATTCTGAAATTCATTGTTTGTTTGTTATGCAGTATCTTATCACACATTTCAGTGATTTTCAACTGGCATGTCTAGGAAGTTTCTTTCTTCATGAAAGTGTCTTTTTCTTATCTGGACTTCCTTTTATATATCTTGAAAGGGCAGGATGGCTGAGCAAGTACAAGATTCAGGTTAAACTCTTTGTCTTTTGCTGTTAGAACAAGTGGTGCTACAATTTTCAAAATGCTTCTCTACTGGCAAGACATTGTAATAAGAAAAAATATTAAAAAAAGAAAAATAAAAAACTTAGTGTGGAATAATCTCTTATAGCTTATGTGATGACTGAACTATTTATTTTGGGCTGCTATAATGGTTTTATTGATTAATATATCCTGCAACTCATTTGATGCTTCTTTTCTTTAGGACAATTGTATCATATTTATCCTGTCTCAACTATGGCTAAAAGGCTGTTGTTTTTTATTTTTCTTTTCTTTTTCATGTACTTTGGATACAATTGGATTGTTATAGTTGTTCAACATACATAACCTTATCAAATTTAATAAAAAATTTCATTATTTCTGCATTCAAGAATTTAACATTCAAAATGTTTTGTTATTTGTATCTCTCTCTTCATTTTTTCTATAGAAGAAGAGAAGTAATTGTTCCATGTTTAAGCTACAGTATACACTGCTCACAGAAACCAACAACAGTCCTGCTGCTCACCTTTGCTGTTCTTGTTGCTAACTTCTATGCAGACAAAAAACAACAGTCCTGCTGCACAGGAGAAATGCATTACTCGACTACTGCTGTATCACTTTGGGGTTAATTTACCTGTTATGATGGTCTCCTATCCTGTCTTCAAACACATGGGCATGCGAAGTAGTTTTCCTCTGCCGTCCTGGTATTTTCAGGTTCTTTATGCACTGAAGCTTTTTTCATCTAGATATTACAGTATCTGATAAAATTGCTTCTTTAGAAATAAGCCCTTTTTATACATGGATAAATATCATCCTTTCTGAAGGCTATTTAGCTAGATCTTGCTTTTGGTTGTGCAGGAAAGTAGTTCTATCACAGATAATATTCTACTTCATCCTGGAGGATTTTGTATTCTACTGGGGACATCGCATACTACACACAAAATGGTTGTACAAGCATGTTCACAGTGTTCATCATGAGTAAGTTGGTGTTAGTGCTTTATATCTGGTGCTAATTTCCATACAACATCATTTGCCTGGTCTCTCCCAGATGCTGACAGTTGTTTTTATTTTATGCCTAGATATGCAACACCATTTGGATTGACATCTGAATATGCTCATCCTGCTGAAATACTGTTCCTTGGCTTTGCTACCATTATTGGTCCCGCCATCACTGGTCCTCATTTGATGACTCTGTGGCTGTGGATGGTACTTAGAGTCCTGGAGACAGTTGAGGCACATTGTGGTTATGATTTCCCGTGGAGCCTCTCAAACTTTTTACCTTTGTATGGAGGGTGAGTTTGTACAATTTTCTCTGGCTAGCTTATTTAGCCTAGCTCTTCTGTTTAATTGTTTTTTCTTATTTGTTGTTCCTGAAAAGTTTCTTTTATAAATTTTCAGTGCTGATTTTCATGACTATCATCACCGTTTGCTTTATACCAAATCTGGCAACTACTCATCGACTTTTATTTACATGGACTGGTGAGTTATTGGTTTTACACTGTTTGAAGCATGTGTGTGGTCGAATCTTTACATTTTTGTCTCCTAGGTTATCTTCAGATGTTCTGTTGTCAGATCTTATAAGTATGCCTGTTGTTTGAATTGTCCTGAGGCCACCCTGATTTATTTGGTTTGTTGAGGATTCCTAGAGTTCCCAATACTACATCTAATCAAATAGAACCTGTGGACTGAGCATATTAGAGTTGATTTGCTGTTCCTACCTGCTCATTCCATGCATGACCTTCCAATAATAAGATGATATAGCAAAGTGGAGTTCTAATTGCTATAAATCTATGGATGATGCTCAAAAATAATTATAATAAAGGTGATGCAATGTTAAATGTGATTTAGTTGTGAACTTGCAGTTGAACATATGCGGCTTGCATGAGTTTCTTTGTTGCAAGCCACAAAATATGTTTTATGTTGTTAAGCTGCTTTAGATAATGCGTCCCAATGTGGCCATGTGAGCATATACTTGCACAGACAATGGTTATTAATTGTATTTAGTCCATACTTGAGGATACATCAGTTTAGTTATTGTTCTCGCATTTTGGATGAGTTATAAAGAAGATACTCTGTTATTATTAGATTTTGCAATGATGTCTTTGTTCTCCATAAGGAAGAATGTCATACACAATTGTCTACCATTTTGTTAGAGATACATTACTAGAATCCAATGCTTTGTATTTGCACATAGCTTTCTTTTATGTGGTAGAAGTACCCTTGTTATGAATTTTGTTAGGCTTTGTTAACATATTGATAAGCTTTCTGCTCAAGGAAATGTCTTTTATTCTGATTCTGCTATACTGTAAAACGCACTTCTGCTGGGATTTGGTTGTGATTCGAGATGCCTGTATTTACCATAATAATTCAAGGAAAATAATTCTCACACAACTTGCTGAGATTGTTCTTTTGTTTATTCTCTCAGGATATTTGGTACTGACAAGGGTTATAGAAAGTTGAAGGCACTAAAGAGTTCTGGAGTTGAAGATGGCAGTAAGGAGACATGACAATAGAAGAATATATTTTTTTTTCGTGCGCTTGACATTGGAAAATGGGTTCCTGTTTAATGGGCATCTTGGAAAAAGGTTCTGTTGTGTCCCTGCTTCATCTTGTGTGCAACAACCTTTGGTTTTTACTTGTTGATGTTTACAGCTTGTAGTAATGGGGAATGATCAGAAAGATTTCCCTGGACATTATGTACCGTCTTGTTCCTTGCATTAATGTGAAGTTGCCGTGCTATATGTAGACTTTTTCGTTAAGATTAATCCCTTCTTTACATATTGGGACACACTAATTCCCCATGGATCATGCTGTAGATGATTTTCAACACTTGTTGATTCATTAATGATTTGAGGTCATAAACTCGACCCCCAATAAGCTATCCAAGACCTGAATTGTGAAATTCTATTTTCTTGTACTACTTACCAGGGGGAAAGGGGGGAATAATCAATCTCGCATATTGCTCCTGTATAGGCCAAGTTACTGTGTTCACTATACATGATATTATTTATTAAAATTGTAAAATAAAAAATATACTCATTTGATGATCCAAAAACAGAAAAAGAACAAAAGTTGAAAATTGGGATTTGTCATTTTCGGTTTTCCTCTTTAAGAAGGCTGAGAATCATAGGGTTGGTTTCCAATATATATGTATAGGAAAAGTATTTGCATCATCTGTGTTGTGATGACTTGAAAGTGACAATAGAGAGTCATGGTGATTCTTTTTACGGACTTTTATGCATACATATATAATATCCAAGACCGGTTTAGGTTTTTAACTGCCAAAGAGTAAAAGGGTTTCTAGAAATGTTTGTACCGAGAAGAATTCATAGGCAAAAGGCAGATGTTGAGTGATAACGTAGATTGGATTGATCGATTGATTGAGTTAATAATAATAATAATCATAATAATAATAAAAGAGAGATTTTCAACTTTCAATGGAATATTATGATAAAAATATACATATGTATATTATTGTCGGTAAATCAGGATGAGGAGGAACAAATTAATTTACTTGTTACTTATGAACTTTGGCTAAATGAATCTATTTTTTTTATGGTTTTTGAGAGAACATTAGATAGTGCAAAATATGCATTTTATTATATATTCCGTGGATCATAAAATGGAATAAAATTCGTGTAGAAATAATCCTCTGATGTGGATGTGGATGTGGATGTGGATGTGGATGTGGATGTGGATGCATCCATGTATGCTCGTATGGTATGGTGAGGTACGGGATGTCAAAATCTCGCAAAACCAACAATTCTGTTTGCTGGAATTTGGTTTTGTAAACACGCAATTGATTGGTCGATCAAGCGATATACGGCTAAAGCTAAATCCTAAAGCCTACACATAACACGTACTGTCTCCTGACCGTGTTTTGGCGTCGTCCTTCATCTTCCCGTCTCTCTCATCTCTTTTGGCACGCCTGAACGCCGGACTAAATAAACAGGTACTCTATCGTGTTTAAAAAAAATATATATCCTATGCTTTTGAATAAATATATCAATTTTTTTATATTTTCATAATTTTTCTTAACAAAATATAATTAATTTAATTTAATTTAATTGTTTTAATAAATTCATTATATCTAAAAAAATTTAAATTTTTTATACTTAAATATCAAATTATCATTGAATAAAAAAAGAGTTAAACATATTTTATCAAATAAATTTGATCTAATTTACTGTTTAATTTTTATATAATAATATTTTTAATTTTTATTAAAATAATAAATTAAAAAATTATTTAATTCTTAATATATCGTAAAAAATATTAAAATAATAACTATAAATTATTGTAATTTAATGAAGTACGTATTTTTTTTAGTATTGAGATTTTAACACATCTTTTTTTTAAGGTTTTAAACTTTAACACTTATATAAAATAATTTTAAATCTTAAACGATTAGATTATCAGTTAATTATTTATTTTTATTTAAATGATTATAATATTATTAATTAATTTTAAAAAATATTATAATCATTTAAATAAAAATAAAATCTTGAAAAAATAAGAATATTTTTTAAAATTTTTTATATAAATGTTAAAAATCTCAAATTTTAAGAAAGACATGTCTTAAAACTCATTTAATATTATAAATTATATTTTATTAGTATATTTACATCGTAAATTTATTGAGATTTTAAAATTTGATAGTTGCAAACCAGTTTTTTTTTTTTTAGAAAAAAGTTATTTACATATTAAGTGAAAAAATATCTATCCATATATGAAGTGAAGTGAAGTGAAGTGAGAAATCACATTTTATATATTTGGTGCGAACATGCTTGAGTAGTCTTACCATAAACCAAGTCTGGGGCACGTTCCCTCCAGAAGAGAAAATGCTCTTACCATAAAACTAAGTCTTGACATTCCTGTAAGTGTAATCATTTCAATTATAAATAAATAACAATAACAAAAATTCGGTTCCAATTCTCAGAATCTGCTAGTTAATTAACTTACTTGTTACCTAACCTTCGAAGGAAGTAGAATTCCACGCATAATCTGATAGCAACCCACAAATTTTCATCAAACTTCTAAGATTAAAGATCCCAATCACGTGAGACGCAAAATTTCAATTACGTGAAAGTCTAAATCATTATGTACTAAGGATCATTATATATTGAAAATTAAATTAGTAGTTGTTTATTTTTTACACATATTTTATATCAAATCTTATCTGTTAAGTTTAAAACTCTTAAACTTAAATTTAAAACACATAATCAATATAATTAATGTATATTATATTTAATCTTAAACTTTAAAAAATACTTAAATTTAACAGTTCAAAAAATAAGCTTAAGAGGTCTAAAAACAACATAAGAGAGAGTTGATGATCAGTACGAGTAAAAACCGCGAAGGGCTTAACGCTGCTATATTGGCTTTCAAAAACATTTCAAGTACCAACATCTATGATTTGATTACTAACTAATATTCATCATCTCAACTTACAGCTGTCCAATTGAAATTGACATGGAAAAAAGACAAAAAACCAGCCAGCTTGCCGGTTCCATTTTGCTATATTTGCATCCATTTTTTCCAGTCACTTCAAAATGGTGAACCCCAAAAAACGAGGACAAAAAAAAAAAAAAAAAAAAAAAAAAAGAGGAAAGAGCCACGGCCTTACCACCCACCCCCAAATCCTAACTATTAGAATTGGGCCAAAAACAAAAAAAAGTTTGATGTTGATTGATATGATCTCTCTCTCTCTCTCTCTCTCTCTCTCTCCAACCATGGCTACGTGGATTTCCTAAGATCCACCACGACCACGCTCACGTTGTCAGTACTGTGCCTGGCCAATGCCAGCTTTGTTAGCAACAGAGATGCGTCAGAGCATGACTTGTCCATCACCTCCGCACCATTACTATCACCAGACCCCACCTCATTCTCCGCCGGACTACCCGTTGGCGGTGCCGCCGCTGATGACGTTGCCACTGGCGCCTGCCCTTTTCCCCGTAAGCACATACGCGCGACCCCACATGCCGTTTCGTTTGATACCACGTCCCAAAGACCGTCTGTAGCTAATATCAAACAGTCGTCCTCACCCGTTCGATCCATTACCATCACCTCCGGTTCACAGCTAACATAAGGCTTCAAGTAGTTGTCACCTATGGCTCTTGACATCGCCAGTACTCCTAGCACACGCGGCCCGTCCCAGTATATTACTCGACCGCCGGCCGCTTGGATCCGGTTCAGCTCGTCCGGCCGGTCCGGCTGCATACACCAAACCAAACAAAATAAAACAAATGTGTTCGATTAATTTATTAAATCTTTAAGAACCTTCTAATTTTTTTATTATTATTATTTGTAATATATACTCAAACAACACAATTATACTAACCTTGTGATCTGAAGACAACGGAAGTGCCTTGCCATTACGACACAAAACAGCCCTGGAATCGCCGCAGTTGGCAACAATTATCTTATCGGGCGTTACGACGGCTACAACGGCAGTAGATCCAACGGCATCGCACTCCGGCGTTTGAAGCTCACACCTGCAGGTAGCATTTGCCACTCCGTGGTTCCAAGCACTCACCTCCTCATCCATGCGCGTGAAGCTTCGCTCCAACGCACCTTTCAATTCCGTTGCTTCCGCTCCGTTACTCTCCAGCTCCTCCTTCACCAGCTCATGCAACCTCTCCCTACATCTCATCGACACCTAACCAAACAATAAATAAATAAATAAAAGGAAAACATTTCTAACATTATGTTTAATACTAAATGGTGACGTGAAAATTTCTTCGTACATGAGAGCAGCCGTGGCCGTCATAGACGCCAAAGTAGTGCAGTTCATCGGGGGTAATTTCGTTAATTTGGCGAAAAAAGGAGGGGTGAACCGCGACTGCATCTTCCATGTCTCTTCTTCGACCGCAAACAGAAGCGATGCCGTATTTGGGATATGTCTCTGAATCAACCGGAGATGATAAAGGTAACGGACCCAAACACCGACTCGATATTAACATCTCTTTTGTTTCCGATTTTCCATTTTCTAACTTCATTTGTTCTTTACTTTCTTCCTCATCCGAAACACAGTTCTCTACGGCGTAATCACAGTCACGAGAACACGTCGCCCCATGAGCTTCTACCTTCTGCCGTTTTGATCTCTCGTTTTCCTCCGTCTCTGGTGGCAGCACGCCAGTAACAAACTTGAACCGTCTGATCTCCATTCGTCTACGCCGGGCTGCACGAGAGCTTGGCTCACACGGGGTAGTTGCTTCACTTTCGCTAACCACTCCACAGCAGATCTCCGCCATCACAAATTACACTCCTGAATTAGTCACCCAGAAATCAAGATTCGCTATATATTTAGGGAGCTTCGCTGAAGAGATGAAAAAAAAAGGGAAAAAGCAACAGTAATGATTTGGTTAATGTCTCATGGTAAAGAAGTAGAAATCACAAAATAAAGACGAAAATAATGAAAGAAGAAAACGCTCGCGCGCTCAAGCGAGGTCTTTAAAAGGGAACTCATGAGACGGCCTTTTACGTTCGAACCTGTTGATGAGGTTTCTTTTTGTTGTGCTGTGATGTGCTGGTTCATGCTCTCTACGGGCAGCCTGCCCCACACCATCACGGGCTGACCGTATAGGCACTGGTGTGCGTGACGTGCTGCTATAGTCTGCCTAAATCGACCCATCTTCACCATTAGTTTTACCAGTCTCATCTTTTGCTTCCGTTGAGATCTAACACGTGTAACCATTAATCTGGTAGAGGGAAAACGTGGCCCAATAGAATCCAAACAACACGATAAGAGAGTCTTCCTTTTCTGACACGCATATGAAGGCGTCGTTTGGTTTTGAAACTTTTAAAAAAAAAATCTTTTATTGTTAATTTCCTACTTTCTCTTTTAATATTTTTCAATTATTTTGTTGACTTTCTGACACGTGTCCCAGTTGTGGAATACGAGATTAAGCCACGATTTTTTTAATTTAATTTCAAATTCCAACTTTATTCCGCTTGGGTCTTGAGAACCAATCAAATGCTAGAACGTAGCACTTGTGATTTTGAAACGTGGGTCCACCTGTCAACATCGTTGACGCCTATAGAATATCTAGAGAGACATCGTTCTACCCTTAACACGTGTACAAATGGCATCACACTGCCATAACCCGACCCGACCCCTTTGTTAAATAAAAACCGTTTCAATCAAACCGACCCCACAAATTTTTTTATAAATTGATGGGTTTGGCCCCAGTAGTGTTGGCTTAAATTCCTGAACCACTCCCTTTACCGTACTCAATTATAAACAGGTAGGCAGCAACGCAATCACCAAACTGGATTCTTGGTATACGTGGATGGAAATAACTGGAAAACGTGTTGAAGACAGATAAGACAGTACGGGAGAGGGTGGGGACCTACTGGAACAAAGCCTAAGCGTAGGGCTCCACGCGTACAATATGACTGGCAAGCAATTGTACTATATCTGGTGCATGAAATTGACAAGAAGGTAAAGTGAAGTGCCACGTTACATACAATGCAATCACGACATTAACCCTAGGTAGAACTAGAACTAGAACTAGAGTCCAGAGTCTAGACTGGTGTAACTTAACTCGGGTTACATATTCCCTTTGGGTTTTTGGGGGGTGAAGGGTTAATATGTGATTAAGTTAGGTTGGGTTAGGTCATCTTCTATCTTTGAAGTGGAAAGTTGAATGAAAAACCTGCAGTACTGTTACTGTACTGGGTGTGCTGTATTCGTTTTCCTTTCCTAGGCAAATGAAACAGAGAAGTGTTTTCAAAAAAGGAACGGAACGGAGTCCGAAACGAGACACGCCGAGATTTCAGATGGGTTAATGAAGGACAGGTGGCGATGAAGGTGGAAAAGCGTTGGTTTGGGGTTTGGGGGCAGAGAAAGCGTGAGGAGAGAGAGAGAGAGGATTACGTGGTGGAAAGAGCAAGACACGTTGAGAGAGAAGTGAGGACAGTAGTAGTAAGGGAGCGACTCGTGTTGAGTGCGGAAGTGTTACGTGGTGAGTTAGATGTTGAGCTAATTGCATGAGCAGAAAGATTTGGGAGCTTTGTTTTGCACATTTGTCGTTGAAACATGAACGTAAACATAAAAAATCCATGCATGTAGTCAGAAATTTTTCCAGAACTTAGAAGTTTGACACGTGGACAAGCACGCATTACATACAAACACAACACGGCAGCGTTTTGTTGTTTACAGAGAATTTGGCCCTTTTGGTTTGGGATTCAACAACATCAAGGATTAGATTAGGTGGCAAAACAGTGGAACATCATGCCTAACTTAGTGTAGAATTGTTATAGTTAAGGAAGCGGTGAATCGGGACTTTTGACTTTATACAATTTTTTTACATCATATTTATACTTAATTATTAAAATTAAATTTAATATATATATAAATTATGATTTGTTAATTATATAATTAATGTATTAAATTTAATATTGATATTTAAAAGTATTTAATTTATAAATAATATAAAAATAAAAAAATTAAAGGGCTACGAGTTCTCAGACACACATATACATGATTATCGATTGGTACACCGAAACTGACCTGACATACTCTCAAGAATTTAAGACGAAATTGTAAAATATTTATACTTTTCCGTACACCTGTAATCTTCCCATAATAAAATTTAATGAATAAAATAAATAGTCTCGAGTTGTCCATCATTAATACACATCGAAATTTTACGTCTCATCAAACGTATATATATTTTAGGTACCATTTTTATATACACGTATACCACTTTAGCGTGTATATTCATACAACATCCATGTAGAGTAGTTTTAAACCTCATCTATTAAAACTACACCTTTCATAAAATCATGTGCAACTTAAAAAAAAACAGTGTAATTATCGTTTGTGAATTAATATAATTTATAAAACAAAAAAATATATATTTCTATATATATTCTAAAATATCTTTAAATTATACATAAATAAAATATTATTTATATAGTTAAAATACACATCATCACAAGTAATGTCAGAACTAAGTTTATATTAAAAGACTAAAGTATAATAATTTGATATTTATAAGGATCAAAATAATAAAATATAATTTAAAAGGTTAAAATTAATTATTATTATTCAAAAAATTTTAAAATTTGTATGGATCTAACGTGACTCTATAACTGATCACATGTAATTTATATTGCACTCAACTAATATCCCAAAGATTCTCATGACAAAAGTATTATTGTATAAATAAGAAAATCACATCGTAAAAGAAGAATTTAACTCACATTTGTATTATGCACGTATATTTTTATCGTTCTCAATAACCTCAACTCATAGTTATGTGATGGCTTGAGTACATATAAAAATATTTTAAACAATCACAAATAATAATTAAACATATAACAATCAATTTTCAAAGATTCCGTATAATTTAAACAGAATTAAATCATGATATAATTAATATTTAGATGTATTGGAAGGACGTAATAGTTTAAAATTATTCACTAAGTGCTTAATAAGCTCAATCATGGAAAAGTTCGGATTTCTCTGTATTCCTCGTAAGCGTTTTCCCCCTTCTACTAAATCTTTTTTCTGCTTTCCTTATCATTTCCTCTTGGTGTCTCTTATTTCTTTTTCCTTGGCTTCTTTCTTCTTTTCTTCTGCTATTATTTCCATTCATATTATATATGTATATATATATGCTCACTCTAAAATATCCATATTTCCCTAATTATTTATAATCATTATCAAATACACAAGTTCATAACATCGAAAGTAAAATTCAGAACAACACCAAAACATTATAAAAAAAATTGTGATATTTTATTCAAATTGCGATTAGTTAAAAAGTTTTTATTTAAATTCTGATGTATTTGTGTTTATTATTATAATAAATGCGCACATATGAAATTATTCTTTTTAGCAATTTGATAAAATATATTTAAACAAGACATTTTTATTATTATTAATTGGTTCAATAGTTTTATAGCATTAATTTTACAAAATATAAGATATAGACTAACGAGACATAGAGAATAGAATTCGTTGCAATATAATTTATATTATTTATTTATAATACTTGCATTTTTTTATATTTTAATTTATTAATATTGTTATGTCACATTAATTTGTATAAAAGGCTATATGCTATAGTTATTTATTATATTTATGAAATTAAACACAATAATTAATTTTGAGTATGATATAATAATAATAGTAGTAGTGATGGGAACTGTGATTTAGTTAAAGTTTTAATTGCATTGTTTTACTTAATTTAAAGTGGAAATCCCGATGAGGTGAGTGCTTGTTATTATTACTAATTATTAATGTTAGAAGAAAGATCAAAGATGTTGGGAGGGTTAGCAAAGGGGAAAGCTTGCTCTCCTCTCCTCTCCTCTCCTCTCGAAACCAACGAACTCAACTCATTAAAATTCGAACCAAGTAACTTTCTCATTCATCCACGATCTATCTAATATTTAATTCATTTAATGAGCCAACACAAGACAACATTTTTTACCATTTAATTAGTTTTAATTAATTAATTAATTATTTATTTATTTATATATTAATTAATGTTATTGTGTACAAATAAATATGCATCTGATCGATCGATCGATCGAGTGGAAAGACAACAACAACGATGTCGGGTTTAGATTGGTTTCCTTTCATTTTAAATAATGTTTGTTTACCTTTTTAGTTGTCCCATTTTTCACTCTTTCAACATAATATTATATATTCAAATCAATTTATGTGAATTTATTCTGATATCGCGTATTTCTTCTACTCGTTGTCTTTCGTCTATCAATAATTGAAATTAAATTAATGAAAATATGAACTCTATATTGTATATACACACACACATTGAGAAATTGATCCAATATTATTATTATTATTATTATATAATCCATATTACCAAATTATAAAACCTACTCTCTTTTATTTATTAAAGAATGTTTGCATCAATTTTTATATGGGAGCTCGAGATCCAAACATTAGTTTAGTCAAAAATTGAATTCCGATTTAAAAGACTAGCAATTCAACCGAGTAGGTTATTTTTAATAATATTATGTATAAAAATATTTTATACAAATTAATTACAAGCTATTATATTAATTATTTATTTACATAAGATTTCGTTATTGACAAACATATAAATTTAGAAGAGCAGGAAACTAGATTATAACTAGATGCAACACTTGGATTATTACGTAGCCTAGCTATCTCATTATTTTTATTTTTAAATTAATGTGCTTTCACTTCTCAATTAGTTTAATTAATTTTTTTATAATAAATTAATGTATATGCCGTTACTTTGAGAATTATTTTATACTATTTTAATAAAAATAATAGATTATACGTAAAATAAGTGAGTGTAAAAAATAGTATTTAGTAAAAATAAAAAAAAATATATAATTAAAATTATAAATAACAGAAGTTTTAAAAAAATATTGAATGATGGTATTAGCATCATTCTAATGTTAAATTTTGTGTTTACCCTCTCTAAAATGCTATAATAAACATTTAACTCTGCCTTATTTGTTAAAAGGAAAAAAAAAAGAAAAAGAAGAAGCAAATAATTAGAATAAAATTTCAAAAAAGTGTAGTGCAATGATGTGCCTTGCTTTTCGAATATTTAATCTCATTGTTCGGTATGCTTCTTCATCTAACACAAACAACTTTTAGTTAACATATTATATTATATTATATTATATTATATTATCGTTGTTTCCATTAGTGATAACAAAAATTAATTGGGTCAAAGATTATCCACAAATTATGCGTTACCATCTATACATCTAATCCTGCCTTATTTAGACACACATCTTTCATTAATAATCTTGCGTATTCAATGACCTAATAATCACTACTATTTTGTGGGCTCAATTAGACGCCACTAAAATTCATCATTTAAATAAATAAATAAATAATTAATCCTTCTTAATTAAACAATTAAATTAAGCATCTCATCTTAATTACCAATTGCTTATTAATAAACACAAAAGGTGGGGGTCACTTTCTTTTCCTACAAAGTGTGCACCATTCTGTCTTCTCTTTGAATCAACACATGGATCGATGTTCTCGAAATAATAATAATAATTATTATTAACAATAAAATTTACGGGTTCAATTGGAATACCGAAGTGGTTGTCTCTATTTATTAGCTTCTATTTCTAGGAAAGAATGATGATATATAATTCAACGGTGCTAATTAATATTACATATATTTTATTTTTAATTCTAAATATACGACAAAAATAAATCATTGGTTCAATCTAAAGGGTACACTTTATTATTAGAAAATACATAATATCATAGTCCCAAACTGCTATTTTAGAGTTTGAATTGAAAAAGGTGTATGCATTATAACGAGGTCTAATTACATAAGAAATATAATTTTGATTTTATTACATACTAATTTTAGGAGAAAAGAGAGTAGCTCTTAATTTAACATGGCATGATGTGAGACAGACGCAATTAATACGTAAGAAACCCATGAATTATAAATAAAGTGGTCTAAATTTTATTCAATAATTAGAGTACAGAAGAATGTCTAATTTTTCATATTTTTTTAATCAATGTCCTATTATTTTTTTATATTTTTTTTAATATCTTATCATCTCTTAATTTTTATTTTACTCTTTAGTTCAATTGATTTATGTTTAAATTACAAACGGTAAAATCGAAAATATTTGAATAATTAAAAGACAAAATTAAAATTTAATAAAATAATGAGATATTTAAAAAAATATAAAAAAGTGATGAGATATTGATCAAAATAATAGGGAGTATTGGATATTCTCTCACTAAAATATATACTAGACTTCTTCAAATATTTTGGCTTTGGAGACTTCTTTCAAACTTTTAGTTAGATTCATTTTCGCGTTAAATGTAACAAACAGAAACACAATCTATTAATTATCCTTTTGTCATCACTGCCAGCGACTCAACTAAACTTCAAGATAATATTACACTTATCCTCCTTTTAATGGTGCTGATAACCTTAGCCACTTACCTAAGAACTTGGCCGTCAAAGCAAAACACGATTCTTCATTTGTTTTGCTAATTGGTTTCTTACTTAAAACTTAATTTCAGAATATGTATATATGGGGATTAATATTGTAATGTTAATTAGCTACATATATTGTGCTTGATCAAACAAAAAACAACTCAAATTGTTTTCATATTTCATAGTTTATTAATTCAATATATATATACATAAGAAAGACAAGAAACCTAATATATATGATATATCATATGGATATATTTGTTAATATTTTATTAAATATGTAAATATCACAATCACAATTGTAAATATAAATTATAAGAAAAATAATTAAAATAAATAAATAATAAATTAAAATAAAAAGAGTAAAGAAATTCTGATTTGTGTATAGTGAGACATGTTAAAAAGCGTTGTCCTAAAATCAAAGAATCCTTCCCTCGTGTTAGTAGTAGTGGTTCTCTATAGTTCCAAGACTCAACTCAATACTTGCAGTCAATTTTCTCGATGAATACAACCACTGGAAGATAAACGTCAAGTTTTCGATGTTACGATTGTTAATATAACTTTTGTTATAGACATACAGTTTTCTTTTATCTTTTATCTTTTTTGTAGTCCATCAAAATGCATGTAAATACTCTTTTTATACTAATAAAATATTTTAAAATTTAAAGAAATATTAAAAGACATTCATATCTTTTTGTAACTCATATATTAAAACTAAATAATTGATAGGATTAATGGTATAAATTAAATATTATAACCACCATATAATAATAACAATTAATAAAATATATCTCATAAAATTAAATAGTAGTTTTTAAAAATATTTTTCTCCAACAATTCCCTAAAAAATGTTTTAAAATCTTTGGAATTAAAAAATAAAAAATTTAGTTATATATTAAGAAGAAAAAAAAAATAATAAAATATATTAATCAATCTTCTATTATGCAATAGGTATAAGTGTCTTTTGGATTTGAACCTATATTTAGTGCTAAAGTATTCATTTGAGAAATTTGAATGAACTAAGTATTAAACTTGGATCATTTGATCAAACTTCTACTATAACACACATAATAGTGATGAAAACTTGAATATACGGGTTAGCGCTATTAAAGGCCATACACGCTATCTTGATTCTAGTGAGAGCTTTTAAAGAATAACCCAATTCCTATAATCGCGGCCCCACAACGACTCTCACTTAGGTGAGTTCTCTAAAGGTATATATGACCTATACTTCGCAAGAATTTACTTTAAACTCATTTAGAGTAAAAATCCTTCCTAATATCACAAATTATAGCACTATGCTATAGAGATGAGCATAAGCATACCTCATCTAGGATATGTGCATAAAATTATAGTGCTAAACAAGTCACGCACTATGGATTATTTCTATCCATTAAACCTCCTTTATGGGGTCTCTAATAACATAGGTTGTGTTATTTCCCTAGGTGATTTAGTTATGGGTTTAAGTACAATCTCCTCGATACTTAAATATGACTTTTCTCAAAAGTCTTTCAATTAATTGATCAATTTTATATATTTATAAGATTGTTGATAAGTGCGTAAAATACGCACTAAATCATTTACTTTTAAACTTCAATTGTTTGTTTAATTCTCAAGTTTCTTTTGGATTTGATGTATTTTGATTGTTTTATACAGAAAATGATAAATTCAACTTTTGAAAGTTAATTGGGCTCGAAAATAATTAATTCGGTTCGAAAAGGAAGAGACTGGAGCATAAGAATAGGGTGGACCAAAATGCAACAAATTCAGGACTAAAATAAAGAACTATTACAGTAAAAAGATAAATCGTAAATATATACGAGAAAAGGGATGCAATCGATATTAGCCAGATTTTCTAGCTTCCTTGGCAGAAGCTAGTGTGCGATCGCGTGCCTTGCCGCGCGACCGCGCACTGCATTCTACCCAGGTGGACTGAAGTGCAACAAAGTCAAAAGCGGTAGCTTAGTTTCTGATTAATCACAAGTAAAGAGACTCAGTTGATATTTGCCAACGAAATTGAATTTGGGGGCATTTCTAGGGAGAATCAGGTGCGCAGCCTCGCCATTAAGGCGTGCGACCGTGCGGCGCCTTCCCCCCCAAGCAATTGGACGAATTTGAGATTTAAAAATAGAGAGAAGGGAAGGAAAAGGTAGTTGGTCATTTGTTGGAACAGATTTGAGAAGGAAAAGGGAGAGAAAGAAGAGGAGAAAAGGAATAAATTGGAAAAAGAATTTGGGGGAAACATCAAATTCGAATTTGGATGAAAACCTCTCCTATTCTAGTTTATTTCTTTCCCTTTATTTCAATTTATTGTTGTGAATTGAACAAATTTGTGAATGTTGAATTTATGTTATTAATTGTTGAATTTATGAGTTGTGAATTTGAATTCTACCCAATGTGTGGCTAAACCCATTTTTTAGGGCAATAATTTAATCTATTTGAAGCATCCATTTCTAATATTGTGTTGTTTAATTGATTTGAGATTGTGTGTTGAGTGTTTATCATGATAATTAATGTTTTTGGATAATTGGCCATTATTTGGATGAATTGTAGATTGATGGGATTTGAGAAATGAACATCATATCTAAACCATGTGGTAAACACCGTAAATTGCATGTTAGATAGAGATACACTAACATGGTTTGCGTAGTTTGAGTAGAAATTATCACCATTCGTAATGCATTTCCGTTTAATTAATTTCACATAGAGATATAGTGAAGTTTTAGATGCGAAATAGACTCGAGTGATCTCGAGAGAGGCAATCGAATAAATTAGGATAATTAACTAGCAACACATGTTTTAAATTAGAATAACGTCAATTGAAGAAGTGGATGCGACCAAATACGATAAATCATTAACCCTAAATATTTCCATTACTTGAATTATTTAAATATTTTGCTTCATTCTTAATTTTAATTTTCTCAACCAAAAGTTATTTCGATTTCTTTAGATAAATTCGTAGATTAATCACCTTCGGTAGTTATAGGATTACATTTCTTGTGGGATCGACATCTACTTATCACTTTATTACTTGATTGTGACACGTGCACTTGCGTTCGTTTATTTTACACGCAACAATTGTATATCGAAAGAGCTCTTCATCAACTTCAATTTGTAACTTGCACTGATTTTCAACGCTTTACTTATCAGCTTCTTCGTACCTAACATAGTTAAATTTCTAAGTATTAATTGTTAGAGTGGACATGTATACATAATATATGCAAAAATATTAAAATTTATATTACTTAATTTTTATTATTCTATGAATAATCTCTAAAGAAAATATTATGAAAAACACCAATATTTAAGAAATATTTCGAAACTACTATTTTTCATATGCATTTTTTATTAAATTATTATTATTCATAGAATAATAATCTATAAAAAAAAATATTATGAGAAACCCTCCTATTTGAGAAATATTTTAAGACTATGATTTCTCAAATGTCTCAAATATTTTTAGGTATTGTAAGTGAGAAATATAAATTTTTCTATTTTTATGTCTTTTTTAAAAAAAAAATGTATTACTCATATGTACAACATTTATGTAGCTAATACTCAAGCACAAAACATTATAATTTTTAACTATGGTGAATAAGGTGAAAATTAAATAAATAGACATATTTTATGTTAATATTTGCCATCATCTTTAACATAAAAGAAAAAATATTGTCATAGTTAATTATAAAAGTTCTAAATATGCACAATATAATTGTGAAACGAAGTCTTTCTTTAAATTGTACTATTATTAATATTTTTAATTATTAAAAATAATTGAATATTCTCATTAATAACCTAATAAATCTCTTTTATATAAATATTATGAATTAGTCAACTCTTCAATAGTAATTATTTGTCAAGTATTAATAATAACAATTTTTAATATGCTATTTACCTATGCATAAAATATTTATGAAATTTCTATTACAAAAGTATGCTTAAATCATTCAATGGGATATCAGGAATATCATGCAAATTTTAATGAAAAGTTTAACAACAAATTTTAATGAAATGAGAAAAAAGTTTTTGGTGTAGATCCATCCATTTCATTATATATTTAATATTAACTTATTTATGTGAGATTTTTATTAAATTAAGTACAAAATTACTCTTAAAAATATAACATTTAATGCTAATAGAGATAACTTCAGAGAATGGTTGGGTATTTGTCAAAGTAAAGTTTAGAGAATGATAGGATACTAGCCCAAATAATAAGGGACACTCACCCATCCAAATATTTTAAATAAATTTCATTTTCATCCATTAATCAAATTACTATTTTGTATATATTTAATAGTTTCCTCAAGAATATCATTTTAGTATGTAAGATTTCAAAATATATGATTTAATTTACTTAGCTTATTTTCCGTATTAAGATAAGGTCTCTCATCTTTATTACATTAGTAAAAAAAAATTGTATTAATTCCACATTTATTCATTCATTTACGAAACTTTTGTTCCTAGATTTCTTCAAACATACCTAACATCTAATTAATTTTCTATTACATTTCAAAATTTTAATTTATTTTTTTAATTGCGTTTTCAACTGTTAACAATGATGACTAAACTCTTGAGTTGTTATAAATCATTTCTTTTTCTGTCCCAAAAATAACAATTGATTAACAAACATAAGTCAATTAATTGAAAATTGTTTATTTCATGCAGAAGGGAAAAAAAAAAAAAACTTACTGATCATATATAATCAACGCAGAGCCAGAATTTAAAATTTGAAGCACCAATTATAATAATTTAATTTTTTTAAATTTAAAAATTTAATAAATAAATATTAAATTAAAATATTAAAAATAATATTATTATTTAACATTAATAATATATAAAAATAAAAAAAATTAAGAGACTTTATATTTTCGATAATATATATAATAATCGTAAAAATTCTTTTCTTATAGAAAATATTTTTTTAAGTATATAGTGTTTCTATAAAAAAAAGTTTTTAAAATTATATAATTTTTTTATAAAAAAAAATTTCAATTATATGGAGAACATAATTAAATAAGCAAAATTTTTTTAAAAGAATTATTTTATAAATAAAATATTAATAAATAGATTTAAAAAATTTTGGTGGGTTTGGGGGAGTCACGTCCCCCTCACATCCCTAGAGAGCTCTGCCACTGTATATAATGCGTTCTTGGATGTATTAATTCTCACTCACCTACGCATTTAATTATATTCGGGAAAAAATCCACATTTCTCTCCTAACGTTTATAAAAATCGCAGCTTGAGATAGATTTTTATAAAAAGAGATATAAACTTTTCCTGTAAAAAATAAATTTACTAAAATACTCTAAATTTATTTTAAAATTATAAAATAAAATTACTTTGATTAACTACTAAACTAACCACTATACTCCAATATTTTAATCACTATACTAAAATAAATTTTAATAATATATTTTTTAATTCATAATACAAAACTATTTTAAAAATGCATATATAATGAAATTTATAATAATTACAATTATTTTGCTCAAAAATAATTTTACAATCATTAGAATTTTATATTATAACTTGAATTTAAATTTATTATTTTCATTAAATTATAAATTTTTAAAATAATTATCATTATTTATATTTTTTAAATAAAATAATTTATTTTATTTAACAATTACTTAAGAAATCATTTTTTTAAATTATTAATTTTAGAATAATTTTATTTTATAACCATTAAAATTTATTTTTATTAATAATTATTTAAGAATAATTTTATTATTATTTGATAATAATTTTAAACTCAAGTTATTATATATATTTTTTAATTATAGTTTTATAAGAACAAAATAATTTTAATTATTATAGAAATTATTAAATATTCATTCTCAAAAGAGTTATTTATTAAATATTAAAAAATATATATTTAAAATATGTTTGGTACAATGGTTAAAGTATTACTTTTTTTCACTGAGGTTTATTAATTTTATTTTGCAATTTAAAAAAAAAATAGATTTAGGATATTTTTTGGTAACTTTACTGTTTATAGGAGAGATTTATATTCATTTCCACAAACTTTCTATTAAATTAATATTTTCACAAATCTCAGGGAAAGTATGTGGACTTTTTCCATTATATTTGTGAGATTCATTTTTCATAAAATATTTGGTTCATTAAGGTAACTTATCCATTTTGATTGATTTTTTAGTTCCTGGTAAATAAATCATTTAATGAATTATTATTTTTGTAATTCAATTGAGGATATATAGTATAAAATTTTATTTATTATCATTAATTACTGATATTTCAATTTTTACTGCCATTAAGTAGCATACTTAACGTTATTTGGTTCATTTTGAGTATTTATTTATTTTAAGTATTTTAGTTTTATTTTGTAGGTGTCGAGGTTTTTCGACGAGAAAACATGAAAACGGAGCACAAATGCAAGTTTGCAAGCCTCTTCATTGATGTTGAGTGAAAGCTGAAGAAATCAACGTTTTGAGTATAGTATACTAAAACAATGATAACTTTGTTTACACAACTTGGAATCACGATCTGTTTGCGGCATTAACAACAAGACATCCAAAACGTCAATTTGATATGTCATGGCAGTAGCTATAATGCAGCCACGCCATACTTCACTGTTTTTCCATAGGAATTCTACCCCTAGACAGCACTTATGGCGTTGCCGAGCCATCCATTTTGTCATCATCTTGCCCCCGCACTATTTTTGGCACCCCAGTGCCTATTAGACCCGATTTGGATTTTTTGGGCTTAATCTGAGCTCTAAGATCATATTTGAATGACATGATTTGAGGTGAAATTAGGTTTTATATGTTTTTGGAGTTGTAGAGGATGAGCCATTTTCGAAAAAGGTTTGGCTTGCAAAAAAAGATAAAGAGAGAAAACTTAGAGAGAGAGAGAGAGTGTGAGATCGGAAGAATTTGAGAAACTTTAAGTCCGAATTTCTAAAGATTAAAGCTCGTATAATTTAGTTTTATCTCTTTCTCTTGTTTAAATTATTATCTTGAATTGAACAATATTGTGGTTAATGAGATTATGTTATTAATTGTTGAATTTTTGAGTTTTGAATTTGAACTCTATTTAATGAGTGACTAGACTTATTTTCTAGGGTAATGATTTAATCTATTTGAAGCATCTAATTTCTGATATTGTGTTGTTCAATTTGATTTGATATTTAATATTGAGTATTTATCATGATAATTAATACTTTTAAATATTTGTTCAGTATTTGAAGGAATTATGAATTAATAGGAACTGAAAAGTGAATATCATATTTAGACCATATGATAGATGTTGTAATTGCATATTAGATAGAGATGTACTAATATGGTTTACGTAGTTTAATTAAAAATTATCATTAATCATAATGCACTTCTATTTAATTAAATTCACATAAAAATATAATGAATTATTAAGTGCGAAATAGGCTCGGTTGATTTCGAGAAAGACTATCGAATAAATTAGAATAATTAACTAACAATACGGGTATTAAATCAGGATAACATTAATTAAAAAATTAGATACAACCAAATACGATAAAATCATTAATTTTAAATCTTTCCATTAGTTGAATCTTTCAAGTAATTTGTTTAGTAGTCAATTTTTATCTATTTTAAATTTTGCAATCAAAATTATTTCGATTCTTTAGATAAATTCGTAAATTAATTATCATCGATAATTATTAGATTAATATTTCTCGTAAGATCGATATCTTCTTATTACTATATTATTTATTTATGATATCGTACACTTACAGCCGTAATTTATACTTTAATTACTTTTAAGTGTATATTTCACAGACTTTTCGAACTAAAAGCAAGTGGATTAGAAGATAAAAATTACAATGGAAAAACGAGCCTCCTCTGCCCTCGATGTTTATTTACCACTTATTTTCTTAATATTGCAATAATATTTTCTTATTTTCTTATTTTCTTAATACTCCGTAGGGTAACCCTTGCACTTATTACTTCATCGGTAAAAGAGTTCTACTATCTATTGCGTAAGTGGTAACAGTAGTTTTTCCAAAATATAATTACACGCTATTTTGTTGCATATATATTAAAATACACATTTAGATTACGTGCGTTGCTTTTTTCGAGACATTCCAAACTAAAAGTGGACATATGCTGCTCAGTGAGAATTTAGTTACTATTAATTCCCTTATTTCTCACATTAATTATATATATAAATGAGGAACGTGCAACAAAACAGTACATGATTTTATTAAACATTGCAGAACATTAATATTATTAAAGATAAAATCACTCATCACTGTAAAGTGAGAGCCAGAGTTGGCCTTTATTTTTGACGTTAATTGCAGAATTATTATGTTATGTTCTTGGGAAGAAGAAGCCATTGACGGTAAATCCTCCATCAACACAAATAGTTTGTCCAGTTATGTAAGAGGCTGCGGGCATGCAAAGAAATGCTACCAGTGAAGACACCTCCTTCGGCTCTCCCGTGCGTCCCATTGGTGTTCGACGCTTTACTTCCTCCAACACTTTCTCATCAGATAGATACTGGCATGGCATATATGGGTATATTAATTTAATAATTAATATATATATATATATGTTAATCGGATTCTATTTCTGATTTCTTTTATATATATATATATATATATATATATATATATATATATACACGAAATAACGACAGGCAGGATGTTATATAGTATTCTTATTACGTACATGTTCAACCAGGGGAGTAGTGATGAACCAGGGTGCCACAGAATTGGTTCTGATGTTGTCTCTTGCCCATTCACATGCCAAATTCTTAGCAAGTTGGTTCATGGCTCCTGTAAATTATCATAAAACCATCACTTAAACCTGCATCGACAGAACACTCAGTACTCTTTAATCTACTTAATTAATTATGCTTGGAATTAGCTGCTGGTTAACTAATATATATAGTACATATATATGATCGAATTAAAGTTATTCGATTAATTGAGTACCTTTGGTAGCAGAATATAAGGTTCCAATGTTTACAGATACAACACCAGTAACGGAAGATATAAGAATAATATTTCCAGCCCCGGAAGCTTTCAAAAGAGGATGTGCGAGCTGGGACAAGTGATAAGCAGACTCAAAATTGGTAGCCATGTGAAAAGACACGTCTTCGGCTGTGTACTCTACTGTCGGCTTTCTTCTAAATGTCCCAACATTGTTTACCTACAAGTGATCACACATATATATTAAAACTGAGGAATTAATGTAAAACATATATAATAATTAATGATGGTGATTGACATATATACAAGGATGTTAAGTTTCCCAGTGAATAGAGAGGAGATTTGGTCTATTAGCTTCTCTCGTTCAGCCGGAGATGATGCATCACAGACTGAAGCTGTGACTTTGAGACCTTTCATTTTCCATTCATGCATGCATTTGTTAAGCTCAGATTCATTCCTGGAACATGTGTGCACACTCGCTCCCAGCTCTGCCAATTCCTCCACGATAGCATGCCTGCGTGCATGCCCAATAATAATTAACCATATGTAAATTTGTTAAAGCATGCAGCGAGAGAGCTATAATTTTAAATATTTTATAATTAATTCGTATAGGCCTTATTATTAGCTAGATATAACTATTAATTAATTAATTAAAACGGACAAGTTAGAAAGAAAAACCCGAGTCCCTTTGTTCCACCGGTGACAAGAGCTGTCATGCCTTGAAGAGTCCATCTGCCATCTGCTTCTCCATGAGCCATCTCTCTCTCTCTCTCTTCCTCTCTCACTCTATATATTCTGGTTCTACTATATATTGCTCGTCGTCTCAGTGTCTCTGCTAGGTTATATACTGATAGAAGGTGCTGCACATTTCTAAATTCATTTAAAATTAATAAAATATATAATAAATAAGTGAAGTAAGAAGTCTTTATTATAAATTAAGAGTATTTAGGGAGAAATAAAAGTTAGTGTTCAATAAAATATTAAAAGAATTCTGTAGACTTTTTGACTATAAGATGTAATTCATCGATTTGTAAAGCCTATAAATAAGTAGCTGTATAGTGAATATATAAGTAAATATGTAGTGGGGAATTACATTTTTTAGTCAAAAACTCTACAGAATTCTTTTAATAATTTATTTAACACTAGTTTTTATTTCCTCACTAAGTACTCTAAATTTATACCGGAGACTTCTTACTTCACTTATTTGGTATGAATATTGATTATTGAATTGCATTAATTGTATTAGATGATGTATATATTATTATATTATATAATTTTATTTGTTATATATTTTTTTAAAAAAAAATAAAACATTAATATATATTATTAATTTCTTGTCGAGAAGTTGGGATCGATCTCTAATCGCACTGGATTGCAACATGCATAATTAATTTCCTACGGTACAGAAGAGAGGCTATTCGCTGGGAGGAAGAAATAGATAGATTGCGTATTCGGGTCAATTGTCAAATTCTGAGCCTGAGTAGTGTGAGCGATCCCTAGTCATTAGCTAATTGCAAAATGTTCTGAACAAAAAGAGATGGAGGCCATTTATATTACATTGATGATTGATCTCTTTCTCATTGCAATTTGCAACATTAAAAAATTTAATTTCTGCACAAAATTCAAGACAGACGTCTGGCAGTACTGGTAGACAAATTAATTCCAGCTTGTTGCTAGTTTAATTACTGATTATGGGGTTCCATACATACATCCCTAGCCTGATGGTGCAGTGCACCAGTACCATACCATGTCAGAGTTATACAGCACCAAAGCTAAAGATTATGATCATCTCCTTATTTTAATTTTGATCAAAAGTGAGTGAACATTATTTCCATTACAAAATATGCAAGTCTAAATATTGAAATATTATAAAATGATAAAATCACCAATTATTAATTTATAAATAGAGAATAATTAATAAGGAGAATTCATTAATTCATTAATGTATAAAATGATCATCTCCTTTGAGGATTGTTAAAATTACAGGTAGAGAGAGAATTCATTAATTCACAAGTACTACTCCTCTAATATAACAGAAATCATCTTTTCCGTCCATTCTCTTTACATATTTTTTGAAAAACTTATTTTGCCCTCAATGTGCCTCGACAAAAAACATGTAGGTGCTATTTCACTACCAACTGCACGTACTTGAGGCCTACAATTCAGGAAAATGTTCAAATAATAAGGATAACAGTTACATTTGCAACAGCTACTAAAATCAGCTATTTATTCGGCCATAGAAATGCGTCTTTATTTATCTATTCAACATCATCAGCCAACATCATCGCAACAGATTCCTCATTCTGCAAAATTAACCCAATTAGCCATAGGAATGCATCTTTGTTTATCTATTCAATATCATCAGCTAAGGTCATCGCAACAAATTCTTCATTCTGCAAAATTAGCCCAATTGACCATGGAAATGCGTCTTTATTTATATATTCAACATCATCAGCCAAGGTCATCACAACAGATTCCTCATTATGTAAAATTGGCCTAACAGAGCACTTCAGAATAAACAAGCATAAAGTAAACATAGCTCAATATTATACCACAACATGGCAGCATGATGAGATCTACTCAAATGGTCATTTAAACCTTAAAACCCAGCAACATAATAACAATTAAGCCAATAGCATAATGAACATATTTTCTAGCATAAGTTTAGCCAAACATCATGCATAATTCAAGCTATAAAACCTTGCAGCAATAAATTGAAATCATTGATTTATAACTTCCAAGTTAGAAAACATGGCCTAATTGATTAAAAAGGAGAAGGAAAGTGATCATAACTTGATCATGCACAATATGTTTGATATTTGGTTTTCGTTTTTGATTGTTCATTTTCTCTTGCTATATATATATATATATATATATATATATATATATATATATATATATTCTAACCAAATTGATATTGTGGAGTTCATTATAATTACATGGAGTTGTAAGTCGGTAACTTTTTCTTAAAATTGAGTTATATAAATTCATTTGTTTAATGAGAAGTCAATCTCTCAAAATCCTCAAGTTTTAATTTCAGCTTGATGTAAAATGAAGACAATACACAATGATGAATACTTGATAAAAAATAAAAGAGAAAATTTATTCGTCATAGCAAACCATAAAGGAAGGAGCATCTCAATCCCTTTGGTGATTACTCTCTAAAGAAATTATTTCAAATAATAATCAATCATTAGAAAAATCCTAGCGGAACATAATCATTTCTACATATATAAATAAAAGGTCTTTGTTTATTTTAATTGTTATATCCATCAATTATTTTTTGTTAAAAGAGTTTTTGATCTTTGGTTTGGCACATTATGCTTTTGTACATGTTTACATGTTAAACTAGATAATCTTTCTTTTAATGAAGAAAAAATGAATGACACATGGTTTAAATATCTTTCTCATATCATCTTGATAGATTTCATTTCTAGCAAGGATCATTTTGCTAAAATATATGAAAAACCATTCAAAGATGCTGACCAATATTTCAACCCAAATCCAAATCTATCAAGATGATAAAGCCTATAAATAGGTAGCTGTATAGTGAATATATAAATAAATATATAGTGGGGAATTACATTTTGTAGTCAAAAACTCTACAGAATTCTTTTAATATTTTATTGAACACTAGTTTTTATTTTTTCACTAAGTACTCTCAATTTATACCGGAGACTTCTTACCTCACTTATTTGATATGCCTATTGATTGTTAAAAGAATTGCATTAATTGTATTAGATGATGTAGATATTATTATATTATATAATTTTATTTGTTATATATTTAAAAAAAATAAAAATAAAACATTAATATATATTATTAATTTCTTGTCGAGAAGTTGGGATCGATCTCTAATCGCACTGGATTGCAACATGCATAATTAATTTCCTACGGTACAGAAGAGAGGCTATTCGCTGGGAGGAAGAAATAGATAGATTGCGTATTCGGGTCAATTGTCAAATTCTGAGCCTGAGTAGTGTGAGCGATCCCTAGTCATTAGCTAATTGCAAAATGTTCTGAACAAAAAGAGATGGAGGCCATTATATTACATTGATGATTGATCTCTTTCTCATTGCAATTTGCAACATTAAAAAATTTAATTTCTGCACAAAATTCAAGACAGACGTCTGGCAGTACTGGTAGACAAATTAATTCCAGCTTGTTGCTAGTTTAATTACTGATTATGGGGTTCCATTCTTAATTCTGCTCCATACATGCATCCCTAGCCTGATGGTGCAGTGCACCAGTGCCATTTCAGAGTTATATAGCACCGAAGATAAAGATTACGATCATCCCCTTATTTTAATTTTGATCAAAAGTGAGTGAACATTATTTCCATTACAAAATATGCATGTCTAAATATTGAAATACTACAAAATGATAAAATCACTAATTATTAATTATAAATAGAGAATAATTAATAAATTTAGCCGTACGTCGTAATGTTTATTAAAATTATTATTGTTGTTGTTGTTGTATGTTTAGGTGGATATATTGATTTCATCCCATACCCAGCGATGCAATAAGTGAAATCGATTGAAACAATTAAGATGATGATGACTAGATGAGATGAAACAGAAAGTGACGAAAGGCTCAAAATGATGAAGACAAACCAAAAACATATATGTATGTATGTCGTGTGTATTTAAGTATTATAAAATCAGGCCGTTGAGATCTGATTGGCTTATTGACTGGCTCAACATATGGGTAATGGGGCCAACACTAGCAGTGACAGCGATCGACCAATTAAATCAGTGTCTTCTTTTCTAGATTTGTCTGGTTCGAGTAGAGCCCACCTTGATCTGACGCAATTCGCAACTGACGTATCTTGATCATGTTTACAGTTTATGTATGCAAGTAATAACATATCGTTATCTGATCAGATTGTGATCTAATAACGTGACGATAATAGTTTATTGAATTTATAATTTTAGTATTTTTTAAAAAAATATTATTATAATTTTATTTTCCTTAAAAGTGAAAGACTCCGGCAACACCAAGGCCCGAGTCCGTGAAGCTGGTGGAGCCCAATTCAGGTAATTCAGACCCAGTCCGGTCCAAGGAAGCAAAACTGTCCTTGCCAATTGTCCAGATTTTAGCATAAAAAGCTCTGCGAATATGATCTGAAGGATGCAATACGTCCTACTACAACAATTCATCTCTGCAGGTAGCGGCTGCTGCTATTACGTTTCATTGAAATATTACAACAGAGTCATTGAGCTCTCAATACATTCTCCTTCTCTTGTTTCTTCTGACTAAAGTGATCAACACACTTAATTTAATAAAAAGAGAGGGAAGGGAGACAGAAACGAAAGAAGCATATTACGCGGTTTTAAATATTAAACATGAATAATAAAGCGTACTTTTAACATACATTTATTATGGATCGATGAACATTGATCAGTCTGTCACGGCATTGGCTACAGTTATGTTATGTATTCTGGAAGAAGAAGCCATTGACGGTAAATCCTCCATCAACACAAATAGTTTGTCCAGTTATGTAAGAGGCTCCAGGCATGCAAAGAAATGCCACTAAGGAAGACACCTCCCTCGGTTCCCCTGTGCGTCCCACTGGTGTTCGACGCTTCACTTCTTCCATGAATTTCTCATTACCCAGAAGCTGCAACCCACGAGGCCAGGAATTAAATTTAATGTATATTTGATTATCATCAATTATTCAATTACATATATGATAGTGGAGTGGAGTAGTAGTTCTTACAGGTTCAGTAAAGGAAGTTCTGATGTACCAGGGTGCAACTGAATTGGTCCTTATGTTGTCTTTTGCCCATTCACATGCCAAATTTTTTGCGAGTTGATTCATAGCTCCTGCGGCACGCCACCACCAGCCGTATATATCAGTTTTAACTTTTAACTATGTTGCAATTAAGTATATGTATATATTATTAATTAATTACCTTTTGTAGCGGAATATACGGTTCCAACATTAGCTGACACCACGCCGAGGGCGGAAGACATCAGAACGATACTTGCTGTCCCTGAAGCTTTCAAAAGAGGATGTGCAAGTTGACACAAATGGAATGCAGACTCGAAATTTGTAGCCATCACAAACGAGAAATCTTCAGCATTGTAATCCAGAGTCTGCTTTAGTACACTAGTCCCAACATTGTTTACCTAGATTCAAACAATTAATTCATCTTATCATAAGCTTAGCTTATAATATAATAGTTTATTAATTAATTAATTTATTTATTAAATACTACTAAGAAATTAAAACTCAGGAATATAACAGATTTTGGGTTAGGAAATTAACATACAAAGACGTCAAGTTTTCCGTTAAAGAGAGAGGAGACTCTGTTCATTAACATGTCTCTGTCTGCTCGAGATGATACATCACATACTGAACCGGTCACTTTAAAACCTTTCATTTCCAGCTTAAGCACGCATTCGTTAAGCTCTTCTTCATTCCTGGAGCATGTATGCACGATAGCGCCGAGCTCGGCCAATTCCTCCACGACAGCAAGCCTGATGTGATCACAATTACATACATTTATATAACCAATAAAATATCTGATATTCGACTAATTTTTACTGAGGTACATTTCTATGTTCGGTTTTTGATTTGAATTGATGGTGGGCGATGTTAGTATCAAATCAACTTTCTATACAAAACTTGAAACATGAAACGCACAACTCCAGATTTTAAATGTATGTAACAATACATCCAATATAAATATATTGTATTCACTGAACATAATCAATAAGCATATATGTCCATTCCATTCAATTTGTCATCTAAGTATCACATCAATTACTTTTAACTAATGTTGCTAGCAATGTTCACATTGTGAACTATGATCGCAATGCATGTGCAAAGAGAGAACTTTCAGGGAGAGCATGATTGCTTCTAATTTAACGAAAGTCTTGCTCTGTTTTTAGAATATTAATGATTTCAACAACCATGTAAGCTAAGAGCCAGTTCTATAACATCAGCAGACATTGATGATGAAATCTCAACAACTATAGCCAGTTCAATAATAGAAAGTTTATTAAGAATGAAAACTCGCTGCCGGCAGCAAATTGAAGAAGAAGTTAAAAGAGTGATGTACGTAGTACGTACCCTAGTCCTCTGGTTCCACCAGTTACAAGAGCTGTCACGCCCTGAAGACTCCATCTGTTGTGCCTGCTGCAGCCATAGACGTAGCTATCTGCCTCACCCATTTCTCTCTTTCTCTTGATCTGTCTCCGTAGGTTGTTTATAAGTATGAATATGATTGAGGCAAAATGGAACAAGTGGGCAGCCGCAGACAAAGACCATGACACATACACGTTATATAAAATGTATATATGAGGCAACAAGTTGGTGAATGAATGGGAGGAAAACGCGGCATCGATATTCAACTCTGAAAATGGCAATAATAATGTTGGATACTGAAGATTAATGCAAGTCTGAAACGTCATGTACAGTATTAGAATTCATGATTGCTGGTCTCTGAAGCCGGCCGCGTATATAATATTATGTTCATTGATGAATGGATCAAATGACCAACGTGGTGCACGATACAAGAATTTATAGAATTTGATAAAAAATATTTCGTTAAGAATACTAAAGACTTCCTCTTTCATTAACAAAAGTCAAATGGGGAGCCACGCCATCGATATGTCAGTTTAAAAAATAGCTAAAGATATATCAGTGACAGTCGTATGAGAAGTTAAAGTTTCTAAGCACTTATTCACAATGTGTGTTGGATTAAATTTCTCAAGGGGAAATAATAAAAATGTAAGCGATTATAGAAGACAAAGTACAGAGTTTATTATCTAATCACAACAGTGCCTCTTTCACTTACGAATTATATACTTAACCACGTAAAGAGATATATGTCCCATTGGAGATGATACATATGAACCAATGGAATACATATATTTTTTTGGATATTACACAATAACAATCAGATTCAGTAGTATTCATGTACTAATTATTCATCACAACAATTGGGAAAATGGGGTCTTAATTAGCTGGTTTTTCTAATTTGGGTTGTTGGGAAGACCTACACCGTTTACTGTAAATCCTCCATCAACACACATAGTCTGTCCAGTTATATAAGAAGCTGCAGGCATACAAAGAAATGCTACTAGGGAAGACACCTCTTTTGGCTCCCCGGGGCGTCCTAGAGGCGTTCGAGACTTTAGCAGCTCCACGAAAATTTCATCATTGAGAAACTGCAAACCACAAAGATTGTTATAACTTCTTTTTAAGTTATGATCTCAAATAACACATAAAATCAGTATGGAGTATTTTTTAAGTTAATACAAATAATAATTTGATTAATATTTATTCACCTCCTTTAACCACTTCACTTAAAAGAACAAAACTTGCATTTATAAAAAAAATAATAATAAAGTAATAGATGATTATTACACAAATAATGAAAAAGAACTCAATTCTAAATGGGAGTCTTCATCATGGTTCTCCTCAGAAGTTAGATCTTGCTCTTGATATCATCATTTCATTCTTGGGTTTGGTTGTGATATTGAGCTTTCATCCAAAATGTCTGGGGAGTCTTAACAATTGGGTCTAAGGTCCATCTTTGGTACAAGTTCCTCTGTTATAAATGAAATACAACGACTAATTTCTAAGGAATATGAGTGCATAATTTTAAACAAACCCACCAAAATTTGCTTTAGGGTTTTACCCACTATAATCTATAATCCATATATGGGGTAGCTCATTTTTCTAGCTACTAATTATCATCAAATATAAGTATAAGCAATATAAGTAGTAAGCAATATAAGTATTGATCTCTATGCTTTATAAGTATATCAATGTATTGATGTGGAATGAGGGTTCATACATTTTCAGAGAGAGGAGTTCTGATGCACCAAGGCGCCACAGAATTGGCCCTTATGTTGTCCTTAGCCCACTCACATGCTAAGTTCTTAGCAAGTTGATTCATGGCTCCTGCAAATTAATCATTTGATTAAATAAATAATATACACGCCAATTAAAAACACAATTCATACTCAGTAATAGTACATTACGTACCTTTGCTGAGTCCATACATGGATTGACCACCTACTGACACCACTCCGCAAACGGAGGACATGAAAACAATACTTGCTGCTCCTGAAGCTTTCAATAGAGGACGTGCTAGTTGAGACAAGTGGAATGCTGACTCCAAATTAGTTGTCATCACAAATGAGAAATCTTCGGCTGTGTTATCTTCAGCCAGCTTTCCTATACTTGTTCCAGCATTGTTTATCTGGAGACGTAATTAATTCAGCATCACCAACGGCAACAATTTCTAACTAATTAAAACTAATTTTATAATATATATATAGCAAATTATGCAGAGGAATATTAATATATAACTTGGGACATGTACATACAAGAATGTTAAGTTTCCCATTAAAAGCAGAGGAAACTTTGCTCATTAGCTTTTCTCGTTCTGCCCGAGATGATACATCACATACGGAACCGGCGACTTTGAAGCCTTTCAATTCCCATTGACGTATGCGTTCGTTGATCTCTGCTTCATTCCTAGAGCAAGTATAAACAGCGGCCCCTAGCTCTGCTAGTTCCTCCACGACAGCAAGCCTGCAGATAATTAACAAATTAAACAAACAGGGAAGTTGATCAAAAAGAGAAGAAAATAAATAAATAAATAAATAAAATTGGGTGTATATATATCCTACCCAAGTCCTCTGGTACCGCCAGTGACAAGAGCAGTCATGCCCTGAAGATTCCATCTGTTTCTGTCGTCGGCGTGCTCAGCCATTCTCTTTACTTCTCAATTATTGGTATGAATTTCCAGATTCAGTCGGTTATAGAAAGTTTGAAATGAAAATGGTGATAAAGGGTGTGTCCATCAAATCAGCGCTAGAAGTTAGCAAGAAAAAAAAGTCCAAAAGGTATGTGTGGAACCGGAATAGAGTGACGATCGATGAAAAAAACATTGACCCACTTACAGCCTAGTCAATCATGCATCATCAAATGCATACCACATATCCATGTCAGGAGACCCAGCCCATACTTACCAGTAATTCTTAGATCTTGATTGATGCCAAAAGTTTCTTAATTTTGCTAATTGTTGAGTGTAATATATATTAACGCACACGCACACGCACACGCCCGTCTTAATTAAATTAGAAAAATTAAGTATTATACATTTGAGTCGTGCTAGTGATACACTAAATTGCCATTGCCATACATACTGACATACATGTATACTAAATCTGACTCGTTCGAAAGTCATGCTATAAAGTGTGAGGGAGAATCCCTATTTTTAAGGTACCGTTTTAACAGTTTTGAAGTGTTGCGTATGTATAGACAGGATAGTACTGTACTATTGTGTTTACCTTGTATTTTATAGTTATTATATATATATATATATATATTTTTTTTTCATATTACATTTATTTAAAAATTTACGGCATGTTGATCTTTTTAGATAAAATTTTGACGCATGATTGACGCTAATAATTATCATCCAAAATGATAAACAGTAGTCCACCGAAATCAAATGATTGAAGTTCGGAATTGCCAAGGCTAGAAAAATACGAGTGGGTCACTTAAGGCGGCCGCGTACAAACGTTAGTAGCAGGCAGCTGCAGGTTGTTGTACATTATTCTTTGCAGGCAAAATAAAAACGAGAGTCAACAAGAGAGCACAACACAGACACACAGTGGTTAATTAGACATAAATACAAATAAAAATTTAATTTATTTAATTACGAGATTTAAGTATAGTTAAAACAATAAATAAATTAATATATAAGTGACCGTCTGTCTATGTCATCTCGATGATTCTCAAAGCCAAAAACCAAAATTAATTTGCCTTCTTCAAAATGTTCAAGGCATGCAAATTCAAATTTAAACCAACGTTGCAATCCTCCAAGTCATGTCAACATCAACAACCAACCAACCACTACTCCGACCTGAAAATTAATACCCAATCTTGGTGTTGTGTTCCTTTAATTTTTCTAACAATTTTTACCGACCAAATGAGTGGCAATTAAAGCAATGGGATGCATGCCACGCCCTGATCAAACTATACTGAAGATTATTATTATTATGTGCCTCAGCTACAACCACCAATCTACGGTTATATATATATATATATATATTATATATATATATATGTATATGTATGTATTTATGTATGGTTCTGATCTTATCACACTTTCATCCATCCATGCATCATCGGAAACTTCACATTTCCGTACCAACAACAGCGACTGGAATTTCAACTTCGCCTTCATCAACTCCCAACTCCATTGAATTCAAATTCCGACATATATATCAGCGCTGAGGATGAGAGAGAAAGCTAGGCAGCTAGCTATTGCAGCAATTAATATATATATGTTGAAGTCTGAAATCCCAGATGTCTTGGGTGTTAAAAATAAAAACTAATCCAACTTTGATTTTTCAGTTTTCTTCCTTCACGGCTGTTGGTACGTGTCACATTTTACCGTTCTAATATTTTATTTCTTGCATGCTTCACACCTACACCTACACCTACACAAGCACAAGCTGGCATGTATTCTAGCTTAATTATTGTATTTGTACAAACAAACAGCTTCCGAATATTTTGTTCCAACAACAATCAGATTCAGAAACATATATGAATACATATCATCACAAGGATTCAATTTAAGGAGGAATTGGTTGCTGCGTTGCACGGTGTTCTAATTAGTCTGGTTCAAAAGGAATCCATTCGCTGTATATCCTCCATCAACGCAAATAGTCTGGCCAGTTATGTATGAGGCTGCTGGCATACACAGAAATGCTACCAGGGAAGACACCTCATTCGTCTCCGCAACCCGTCCCAATGGAGTTCGGCACTTCACTTCCTCCATAAATCTTTCGTTTTTCAGAAACTGCATGCAACCCACAAAAACAATCATAAAATTTTATTAATATATTTGCACCGAGTGAATATTAATAGTTAGTTCTTAATTACTAATAACAATTAAGTACGTTCTAATTACTTTTTCAGCCAGAGGAGTTCTGGTGCTCCAAGGAGCCACAGAGTTGGCCCTTATGTTGTCTCTAGCCCACTCACATGCCAAATTCTTAGCTAGTTGATTCATGGCTCCTGCAAATTCATTAATTAAATCAATAATATACACAATTCAACTCATACCTAGACTTTCCATAATAACAAATTAATAAAATATTATTTCAATTAAGTAATACCTTTACAAGGTCCATATACAGACTGACCACTCACTGACACCACTCCGCAAACTGAAGATACGAAAACAATACTCGCTGCTCCCGAAGCTTTCAACAGAGGATGTGCAAGTTGAGACAAGTGAAAAGCCGACTCGAAATTGGTTGTCATTAGAAATGAGAAATCTTCAGCTGTGTTCTCTAAAGCAGGCTTTGCGACACTTGTTCCGGCGTTGTTTATCTGGAGTAGTAGGAGTATACTCACGTAGTTCAGCGTCATCACCAACATTAACCCAATCTAATGAAGTAATATAATAGAGTAACAGAGGAACATATGTATATAAAACACAATTGATATACGTACAAGGATGTCAAGTTTCCCATCAAAAACAGAGGAAACTTTGTTCATTAGCTTCTCTCGTTCTGCTCGAGATGATACATCGCAGACGGAGCCGGTGACTTTGAAGCCTTTCAATTCCCATTGACGTATGCATTCTTTGAGCTCTGCTTCATTTCTTGAGCATGTATGGACAGCAGCCCCTAGCTCAGCAAGTTCCTCCACAATAGCTTCGCTGTGTGTGTGTGTGTATATATATATATATAGCAGCGCCAATAACCAAAGTAAATGTCGTCACTTAATCAAATTAAAGAAACTAACAGGATGATGTTCTGTTCCATTTAATTCAGGGATGATTTGCAAGAATTAATAGAAAGCAGAAATTAAGGAGAAGAATATTAAAAAAATGAGTACCCAATTCCTTTGGTACCGCCAGTGACAAGAGCGTTCATGCCCTGAAGACTCCATCTGTTTCTGTGGTAGTTGTGCTCAGCCATTCTCTTTCTTCTTAATCCTTGTAATAATGTTTATCAGATTCAGTGGTTGTGGAAAGTTTTATGTGGAAATGATGATAACGAGTATCTGTAATCCAATTAGAATACAAGAAGTGTGGAATATTAGATTGAGGATGAAAAGTTTGACCCACTATCACTTAAGTTAAATCAATGATCATCAAATACATACGTGGCATACACTGAAATTTCATTTTCAGCTTCAGGGCACCGCCTTTTAGATCCCGATTAATCCAGGCTAAGAGATTTGTCAGTTTCCTTTATGCTTGCTGAGTGTGGTCAATACATACTTACATATCGATATGTGGAGTTATGCTACAGTACAATGCAATATAATGCAATATATATATATATATATATATACACCCACTTACTTACATACGTACATGTGTGTGTGAGGGGAGGATTGACAATTTCATATTTTTATACATATATTTACACTCATTTGTATACCGTTGAATTTATGTATTTTTAATGGTCGATATTAAATCTGATATATGTATTAATTATATATATTAAATTTAATTTTAAGTGTATAGATTTAATGATTTATAAATAATATAAACATATATGTAAAAATATGAAATTATTAATTTTGTTTTCATTTTGTAATATCTTATTAAATATGTTAGAAGTGTACTGGTAAGTATTTTATTATTTATTGTCCAGGTTTAAGGTTTAAATTTTTATTTATTTTTTATAATTTTATTAGAATTTAAATAAAAATACATTTTTATGTTTATATCGTTAATGAATATAGTTCATTGAGACAATAAAAATGAACTTTTATGTACTACAATATCACATTTTAATAAATATTATATCACAATAAGATATAACTACAAAATAGAGTAATAAAATAAAATTTCTTTTTAAAAAAGTATAGTTAGAAGGAAATTTAGTGATGGTAATATATTATTCGTATTGATATATTTTAAATAAATATGAATGCTCTGTATTTTACTAATAAGAAGTTTTAACACATATTTTTATTGAGATTTAACCTGTTAACACCTAGATAAATTATTTAGCTTAATTAACATGTACCTCCCCTAGTATCATCCAATTTCGTCAATTAACCGATAACTGTAGGGGCATAATAGTAAAGAAACAGATGCTTACCATTTTATCTAATAAATAAACAAATAAACAAAAAAAGATCATGACTTCTAAGAGAATTATATAGTTCAGAATCATTGTTTGGATTAAAAGTAACAACACACTCTGAATCAACTTCGACATGCTTCCTTAAAGCAATAAAATGATCTTCAATAAAATCATCTCCGTCATTAACAACCACAACGACCACCAATTTCACATTCCTCGGCCGAATCGCAGCCTTGATATTATTGAGATCGGAGCAAACCTGAAGCCACTAAACAGGATCTCCAGAGACTTGATTAGAACTGAAAAGAGTGGAAAGGACAGAAGAAATTTTGGTGTGATGTCTGATTAGTCAATCCCACTTCAATATTCTGTTGCTAGATTTTGACCAAACGTGATAGATAATGAGTTAGATTTCTTGCTAAAATGAGTAGTTTTGATAAGTCCAGCAACGCTAAGGTGTTGGTTGGCGACTGAATGGAAAGTAAATGTGTTGAGATGAGGTGGTGGTGCTCCGCCCATCCCACCAGTGACACTAAACTCATTGGCGGTGTTCGCCATTCTTCTAGATATTCTTCCATATTTTCTTCTTGATGTTTGTTCATTTATTTATTTTTCTGTAATTTCTTAAGATTTCATTCAATTCTTTTATATTTTATGTTTTCTTTTCCCCCTAACAACAAGAATAAGCTGCTGAAGGAGTATTACTTCGATTTCTGATGCATTTGCAGATTCATTCTCTAGTCGAGGATGGGATAGGATAGGATGGGCGTTATAGTATCTTTTGGGCTAATTTCAGGTAAAGATAGAGATGTGTTAGGGGTTTTGCCATGTATTGTAGAAGTTGAATCGAAGGAATGACTTATCATATGGGTTTGGATTTGCTGCATACTAATCCTTTATTTTTTTACCATTATGCCCCTACAACTAACGGTTCATTGACGAAATTGAATGATACTAGGGAAGGTATGAGTTGATTAAGCTACACAATCTATATAGGTGTTAAAAAATCAAACCTCATGAAGTGTTATGAGTTAAAACCCTTACATTAATAATTATGTACATTTTCTCTTTCTTTGAAGCTAATAATTATTATTCATTAAATGTTGAAAATAATAAAGCTAGAAGTAATAATATATAGGGATAATGCGATTTATTCCTAGATTTTGGAGAAAAAGAGAGATATTCTATGACTTTTTAAAGAAACTTGAAATACTCTCTAAAACACTATTTTCAACAATATTCTAAATATAAATAAACTATTTTACACCTTACTATTAAAAAAATATAAAATTAGTTAATTATATTTTTATTAAAATAGTTTATTAAAAAATTATGTATAATTAATATTGTTAAAAACTTTCCTAATTGCTAATATTAATTGCAAGCAAATTTTAACAATATCAATTGTAAAAAGTTTTACAATATAAAATTTGCTATAAAAAATTATTAAAAATTTTACAATACGAAATTTTTTAGTTGTAAGAAATTAATTGTAAAAATTTTATACAATTTTTTTGTACTATATATTATAGAAAAATTGATAGTGAATTTTAGCGATATTACTTATACATAATTTTTTAAATAGATTATTTTAATAAAATGATTAATTTTAAAATTATATATTTAATATTGTTAAAAAATTAAAAACTTAAAAAAAATAATTAACAATTAAAATATTATTATTATTTATAAATTAATTATTATAATAATATCATATTGATTATTATAAAATAAAAATAAGAATAATTAAGTAATCTTATATGTTTTCTAATAATGAGGGATAAAATTTATATCTAGAATAATGTTTAAAATAGTATCTTAAAGGATATCCTAAATTTTTTTGCAAGTGAAGGGAATATGTAGGACTAGCTAAAAAGTTTATAAATTGAGATAAAATGCATGAAATAAATTTTATTTATTATAAAATACTCACATATTTACAATTGTCACTAATAATTGGAACATTAAAATAAGACATATAATATATAAATCCACTTACCTCAAAATAATAATAAGCTAATAAATTTTTCTCTAAACTCTGTAAAATATCACTCATTTTTTTATAAAATCATTGTTATAAAAATAAAGTATATATCAATAACTTTTTTAGTATTAAATCTTAAAAAAAAGTCACGATTCTCTAGCATAAATGACTTAAAAACAATAACCAATAAGACAACTACATAAAAGAATATAATTTTTTTTTTAATTTAAAAAAAAAAAAGAGCGCAAAAGATTTTTAAATCCCCTTATTTGTCTCGGGATAGTGTTTCGATATTGAGTGGCCTGCAAAGAAGACGCATAACCAACTTGACCAGCGCTCATGGAAATAGAAGAAGATAATTTAACACGGATTAGCAAAACCTCTTTCCTCTTCTAAAACTTAAAATGCGTACAACTTAGAGAAAATAAAATCTTTTAAAAAGAAGTGTATGAATTGCAAAAGGAAATCATGTGATGTGATCAAGCGAAAAATTATCACGTATTTATAGTTAAAAATTGACTTTTAAATATATATCTTAAAATCCATCTTAAAATATCACTAAAAAAATTAAAATCATGTAACCAACTTTGAGAAGCTAAATTTCAATTTCAATTTCTAAATCCAAATTGAAGTAAGCACTATCTTAATGGATTGCAACCAAAAATCTAAATTTATATTCTGAAAACAATTATATTCACTCACTATAGTAAGGTATAATTTGTATCAATTTTGAAAAAAAAAAGTGTATTAATTTTTCTTAAAATATTGTATATTACAAATTTATTAGTATTTAATTAGATATTACTGATATTTATAACTAGAGAATCTACTATAACTTTATTGAAAAGATAAAAAAGTTATTATTAAGAGCGAAGGAATTACTATTTAGAGACCCTTAAAAATAAATCACACGATTTGTGTAAAAGATTATGCGAGTATTCCACAAGGTTGAACCCATTCTCTCCGGAGAGAAGGAAAGAGCGATTGTTAAATGGAGGAGGGTCCTAGCCAAGCCCAAATACAAAATTAGAGAATACTTAAAAAAAAACATGAAGACTGATTCAAGAAAATAAAAATAAGAGACAACATACTGCGCACGTATTCTAGCTTAATTGTATTTGTACAATCACATACACGAACACAGCTTACAAGATTTTATTCCAGCCACAATCAGATTTAAAGATATCATTACAGATTCAATACACGGTTTAAATTTAAGGAGGAATTGGTTGCGTTGTTCTAATTAGTCCGGTTCAAGAAGAATCCATTCACTGTATATCCTCCATCAACGCAAATAGTCTGGCCAGTTATGTATGAGGCTGCTGGCATACACAGAAATGCTACCAGGGAAGACACCTCATTCGCCTCCGCAACCCGTCCCAATGGAGTTCGGCGCTCTACTTCCTCCATAAATATTTCGTCTTTCAGAAACTGCATGCAACCCACAAAAACAATCATAAAATTTAATTAATATATTTGCACCGAATAGTTAGTTCTTAATTACTAATAACAATTAAGTACGTTCTAATTACTTTTTCAGCCAGAGGAGTTCTGGTGCTCGAAGGAGCCACAGAGTTGGCCCTTATGTTGTCTCTAGCCCACTCACATGCTAAATTCTTAGCTAGTTGATTCACGGCTCCTGCAAATTCATTAATTAAATCAATAATATACACAATTCAACTCATACCTAGACTTGCCATAATAACAAATTAATAAAATATTATTTCAATTAAGTAATACCTTTACAAGGTCCGTATACAGACTGACCACTCACTGACACCACTCCGCAAACTGAAGATACGAAAACAATACTCGCTGCTCCCGAAGCTTTCAACAGAGGATGTGCAAGTTGAGACAAGTGAAAAGCCGACTCGAAATTGGTTGTCATTAGAAATGAGAAATCTTCAGCTGTGTTCTCTAAAGCAGGCTTTGGCTACACTTGTTCCGGCGTTGTTTATCTGGAGTAGTAGGAGTATACTCACGTAGTTCAGCGTCATCACCAACATTAACCTAATCTAATGAAGTAATATAATAGAGTAACAGAGGAACAGTGTGCATATAAAACACAATTGATATACGTACAAGGATGTCAAGTTTCCCATCAAAAACAGAGGAAACTTTGTTCATTAGCTTCTCTCGTTCTGCTCGAGATGATACATCGCAGACGGAGCCGGTGACTTTGAAGCCTTTCAATTCCCATTGACGTATGCATTCTTTGAGCTCTGCTTCATTTCTTGAGCATGTATGGACAGCAGCCCCTAGCTCAGCAAGTTCCTCCACAATAGCTTCGCTGTGTGTGTGTGTGTATATATATATATATAGCAAGCGCCAATATCCAAAGTAAATGTCGTCACTTAATCAAATTAAAGAAACTAACAGGATGATGTTCTGTTCCATTTACTTCAGGGATGATTTGCAAGAATTAATAGAAAGCAGAAAATTAAGGAGAAGAAAATAAAGAGTACCCAATTCCTTTGGTACCGCCAGTGACAAGAGCGTTCATGCCCTGAAGACTCCATCTGTTTCTGTAGTACTTATGCTCAGCCATTTCTACTTTCTATTTCTATTAATTTTCAGTTGTTACGGGAAGGTTTTATAGCGAGTACGCCGCGTTAATGAGTGTCTTCGATCAGTATTTAGTGGAGCTGGCCGGTATAAGTTGAATTAAAAGTCCAAAAAGTAGGGAGTTGCTTGTTTTATTTATTTATACTAAACAACGCTTAACATGCTTCTATTTCTATATATTCTAAAAGCTGTTGTCATATTAGGCATAGATTATCAAATAAGTTCCTTAGTCTTCAACCACAATCCTAAATGGGGCCTCTAATTTAATAAAAAAAGATTCTTACTTTTTTAGGTGAATGCAGAAAATCCCATATAATTGATATTCGTTAATATATTCAAATTTAAAAATCAAACAGAACAAAAAGTTTTAAAAAACAAAACAGATAATGAAAACTTTGATCCACGTGATCACGTAACGTGCTGATAGAAAAATCCAATTAGGAGACCGCTAGCTTTTTATTTCCAGTAAAAGATTGTGCGTTTCCTTACTGTATGAATCCTATTACTTGTATTTTTGCAATTATTAAATTTTATGTTACATTTATTCAATTTAAGTCTCTTCAAATTTGAGGTTATATATTAATTAAATATACGATATCATATTAAAAATTATATTAAAATAAAAAAAATGAGCATTTAATAATTGTAATGTTAGTACCCTCAAGTCTATAGATGCATGCTTTAAAATAGTAGCAATTTTATTAATTAAACTTATCGGTCAATCATGGCCGGGCTCCGTATAAAATTCATGGCATGTGTTTGGGAAAAATAACCTTGGACCCATGAGGTTTATGGAATTCGTACTAATTGGCCCAATACTTAGTTATTCTTAAGTGTATATGTTCGACTCAATTTAGGAGGGGTTCTGATCGGATATCCCGCGAGATGATTTGTTCGGATTAGTAAAGCCATTACTTGATAGAATTTTTACAGGAGGAGGAGTTTAAAATTATCAATTCTAATTTGAGGTGGATTGAAATTCTGCTAGATTCTTTCCAAATTCTGTTAGAATTTCAAATACCATTAAGACTAGAAGATTAACATATATATATATACCACATTCTACTCATGTAAGAGGGATACAAAATTTCTTCGAAAATAAAGCAATAAAAGCATTGTTTATTCTCTAGCAATTTAATTCAAGCAATTTTTACTATGTGATATCAGAATTACAAATTTTAGTATCAACAGTTAGCGCTGTCTGTAGGGAACAACACGGAAAGCTATGATAGTATTCAAAGAACAACAAACTACCAGAAGACATCTAGTCGAAAGAATAAACAAGGAAGATTCATCGGATTCAAATTGCTTGCCTCACCAACACAACGCCTTTAAGGACAAACATCGGTACATACTGGAGACAGAGACACTACTCAAATTATGCAAAGGCTAAAGAAAGCGAGCGCAAGTACTTGAAAAGGGATGAACAGGTAAAGGTTTTAGAAAGTAAGAATGAGTTGTTGTTAAAAGAGATCGAGAACCTTAAAAGGATCATTCATGAGGCGATGATCGGAAAACAAATTCTAGACAAAATACGACCAGTAGAGAATGAAGAAAGTGTGACTCTGCCTGAGCCACCACACAAACAGTCAATCCCAGGAAAACTAAGGAATAAGCTACAGAGGCGGGACGACCACGACGGGCATAATCCTATTTCAACCTCGAAGGGAGACGTTCGTAACAAAGAGTAGATCTAGAACGATCATGAGGAAAACGCTCCACTACGAAATCTAGGGAGAAGCAGACTATAGACCAACTCACGCTCGGTGCGGCTCAGAATAGGGGTAAAAGAGCGATTGAACACAGTATGACCTCGACGGAATATGAATGCCTATTTAGACAGAAAATGGAAAAATCTTACAAGCCTTTCGGTTGAAAGATCTTACAAGCCAATTCTAAAGCTTCATTGGCAGTGTTATCACATTGCTGATAAGCCTTTGCCTTAGTACAAACAAGTTCCTCCTCCAAGATTCTTGTTTGTATGGGCGACATCCGCCACTTGGGTCCCTAAGTGGGATATTTGGGCCTCGAGGTTAGCAAACCTATCAGTCAAAGCATACTACGTTTATTGGCCCATCTTTTCCTTTCCCTTACCTAACTGGATCTCAAAACTCTCCCCCCGCTTCTCTGCATCCTGCCAACTACTAGGTCAACTGCTTCTTCTCCCTCAGTCAATTCATCTATAGTCTTACACATTGAAGCATTTGCAATTAAACGCTTCTTCGAACTCTCAAAATGTAGTGACATCGAATGAAATACCTACACAAATTTAGAAATAGGTTATAGGCCAAAAAGACCAGACAAAGACAAGTAGATAAAAAGAGTGTTCAAGAATAAGACTTGACCATGCCTATCTGCCCATGCATCTTTTCCAGCATCTTATCCATTCTAATAGCCTCCATCTTTAAAGAAAGGGCAAGGTTGACCTATGGTGACCTAGATAGTTGAAAGACGGGAGAAGGTGTTCAAATAGTTCCCATTTCTCACTAGGAATATCCTATCTAGCAGAGATTATCTACTTCCATAATCTCCACCCCTTACTTCAGTGTACTATTTTTTGGTCGGCCTCTCCTTAGTCCTTCTTAAGACCTAAATTGGGCATTTTCCCTTATCTTTTGGCAGATCTTTTTGTCTTGTATCGGACCCTAACTTATTAGTTTGTCCAGGATTTTAGCCTTGGGAATCTTTGCTATAATAAAACCAGCCTTGGTCTACCCGACCTTTTTGTTTGGTCCTGAGCCATTTTTTACTGGTATGTCGGATGGGTCTTTAGTTCAACTAAAACTGAGCCCAACGCACCCAACACCTGACTCTTACCTTTCTTTGATGCCATCTTTTCTATAAACACATAAAAATAATAATAAGAACTTGTAAGAATGGAAGATCACAAAGGAAGCCACAAGGCACTTATGCACACCTGTGACGAAGCCTTCCTGATCAAAAGCGGGATCTGAATCAGAATCCGAAGGGTGCATGTGGGTACAGGATGAGTTCCGGGAGAGGATTATGTTGAAATGGGTTCTCAAGACGGGTGCATGGAATTCAACGATATGGGGAAGCGACGCAAGGTGCCGATCGAGAGGGTTCTTGTTGGCAGCCGGATTTTGTCGACTTTCCAGGTTGTGCGGGGAGCAGAGACTTGCTTGTCACAGCGCAAGGAAGAATCCATTTTTCTTCTCCAAAATTCTGCATCATACGTACTGTGTATGTTCTCCATTTTTGTTCTGTTTTGAACACCAAATTGACACATCTCTCGGCCTAATTGACACACACACCTAATACAAGTTAGGTGTTGACCTTTGCGGAATGAAATCAGCCCCGTGTTGCCCTTGAACTAGCTTGCTATCACTGTCCAAGAAAGCAATTAAACCAAGACTTAACTTGTATTAGGTGTTTGTGTCAATTAGGCCGAGAGATGTGTCAATTTGGTGCTCAAAACAGAACAAAAATGGAGAACATACACAGTACGTATGATGCAGAATTTTGGAGAAGAAAAATGGATTCTTCCTCCTATTTACAAACTTTACATTAATATATGTACACATGATTGAATCTAATTGGCCACCAATACATACATGGGTGAAGGGAATTGGCTAGGAAGGAAATATCCTATCTACCACCTCTTCACATATTTGAGCCAATAAGAAATGTACAACCAAAAAGCTAAATACAAGGATTAGGCCACTTTGGGCCTAAAACAAAGCCTATACAATTTTGGGACTAATTCAAGGGCATGGTTGCTGGACCAAGCTGCCCCTTATCATAATGGACTGCCCCAACTCAACCATTAAGCCCCCAACACATCCAACTCTCCCTTGCAAGCCTTTTTGCTCACGGGATACTGTTCACCTACGGCACTGTTCACCAGCGAACCATTCTGCTTGCTAGCTTTAGCGTCGGAAGGCATAGCATCCATGCCCGCGTGCTGGAGCTTGTGCGCTGATGTGCCTCTGCGTTACGGCCTCTCCGCTTGGGCTTCGGCGGCCCGTGACACCCTCCCCCACCGGAATGCTTGACGCCCTCGTTAAGCTCCTTGTCGAGGACTTGAGCTCGGTCCGCTGCGCTCCGCTGCTGCCCGCATGAACCGACACGAACTCTGCGCACTACACCTTCAAAGATGCTACGGATGCATAATGTTGTCGATGCTGGGCGGTTAGGTCTTGATTTGCTAGCGTGGTCAGCTTCACGCCCTTGCGGAAGTCGTTCCGGCAGTCTCGATAACATGCCTCGATCTTCCTCTACACTACCAAGCCTCAAAGTCAAAGTACCATCTTCCTTGCGCTGTGACAAGCAAGTCTCCGCTCCCCGCACAACCTAGAAAGACGACAAAACCCGGCTACCAACACGAACCCTCTCTATCGGCACCTTGCGTCGCTTCCCCGCATCGTTGAATTCCATGCACCCGTCTTGAGAACCCATTTCAACATAATCCTCTCCCGGAACTCATCCATGACCAGCCTCATGGGGTCCGTAAATGCGTCGAAAGCTCGCTGAAGTCGACTCTCGACACCGGCTGCATCAATCTCCACTTCACGCTGACCCGCTCTATCATCGAGGAAGTCTAAGCGCTCGTGTATGTCACCCAAGGAGAGCTTCACCCTTGCCAACCTAGCATCAAGTGACCCTATCATTTCCTTGGACAACGCTCTATCCTTTCCCATTCTCTTCGAGCTTTGAACACGCCCCCGTTCTTGCACAACTTCCGCAACATCATTAGTCTCACTACCCTTGGCTGCCATGATCCGTTCACCACCAAACTTGCCAACAAACTACACAAATTCAACACAACGTGCACAACCACCAGTAAGCCACAATCCAGCAAAACAAAATCACAGCAACAACCAAAGATTCACAAATCCCAGAAATTCCAGCCACAACACAACAGCCAAAATCTCCACAATCAAGGGTTCCTAGCTAGGGTAACCTTCCAAAATCAGGAGGAAAAGTTGCAGAAATGCTTACCACACCACGGCACACAAGATATGCTCTGATACCACCTGTCACGTGCTGATATTTGCGGAATGAAATTAGCGCCGTGTTGCCCTTGAACTAGCTTGCTATCACTGTCAAAGAAAGTAATTAAACCAAGAATTAACTTGTGTTAGGTGTGTGTGTCAATTAAGCCGAGAGATGTGTCAATTTGGTGCTCAAAACAAAACAAAAATGGAGAACATACACAGTACGTATGATGCAGAATTTTGGAGAAGAAAAATGGATTCTTCCTCCCATTTACAAACTTTACATTAATATATGTACACATGATTGAATCTAATTGGCCACCAATACATACATGGGTGAAGGGAATTAACTAGGAAGGAAATATCCTATCTACCACCTCTTCACATATTTGAGCCAATAAGAAATGTACAACCAAAAAGCTAAATACAAGGATTAGGCCACTTTGGGCCTAAAACAAAGCCTATACAATTTTAGGACTAATCCAAGGGAATGGTTGCTGGACCAAGCTGCCCCTTATCATAATGGACTGCCCCAACTCAACCATTAAGCCCCCAACACATCCAACTCTCCCTTGCAAGCCTTTTTGCTCACGGGATATTGTTCACCTGCGGCACTGTTCACCCGCGAACCATTCTGCTTGCTAGCTTGAGCGTCGGAAGGCATAGAATCCATGCCCGCGTGCTGGAGCTTGTGCACTGATGTGCCTCTGCGTTACGGCCTCTCCGCTTGCGCTTCGGCGGCCCGTGACACTTATGCACACCTGTGACGAAGCCTTCCTGATCAAAAGCGGGATCTTTTCCTGTTGTCTTCAAGTTCTTCGTAGGTAAGGGCAACTTCTACTAAACCAGAGTCTATAAGCTGATCAGAAGATAACAACTTTTTTTGGTCAGTTGTCTTCTCTCGGCCAGCATCAATTTTTGGTAGAAGAGGACTGGCAAGGTCAAGCTTTCCACCCTAAACGACTGCAGGATATTCATCGGATGTTAATAATCGATACGAGGAAAACAAATATATTTCTCAACTTTGACTATTGCATTTACAAATGAGAGGCTTAAATATATAATGTGTAAGGCCATGTATGTTCATCTATGTCAGTAAAGACTAACACCAATTTCTCCCCACGTAAAACTATCTATCTTTCTAATTTTTGTTACAGGAAGAGGTACCAGTGACTAGCTTATTATCCTTCATACCAGCTTGGAGATAATAAAAATTGGGGTACTTTTTGGGTCTTTTCTTAAATAAAAACAGGTATTTGATCTCTCCTATAGTCGGGAGAGTTTGCTCAGCCATCGCCCAGATTACGTATAACCTGGAGATAGTTCTTCAATCATTCAGGTTCAATTGGTAAGGAGGGATTCCAAACCCATGGAAAAGGGCGGCAAAGTATGGCTAAAGATACAATCTAGCCTAAAAAAGAAACAATTCCTCGTTGAAGGCAACCTCATTTAACCTCTGATGACTAGAAAATTCATTGGCCTTAGGTACCTTAAGAGTGACAGAATTTGTGATCTCATAAAGTTTACTAAAAACTTTTAGATCAGTCTTAGTAATGCTAGAAGAGAACCAATCTGCTTTGAAGAGGCTGTTTTCTCTAATTATATCAGAGAGAGGATATTGAACCATTAGTTAAGGGTGATGATTAGTAGTAGGATTATCTTTAGGACTCGATTCCTCTTGATCATTCTTATATTCATATTCCTTTTCCTTATCACCCTCACCCTCATTCCCATTATGTTGCCTACTCTAAACCAATAGTGCTTCGGGTATATTATTCTTAGGCAATAATTCTCGACTACTAGATTTTGTGATCGGGTTTGAAGGAGTGGCCTGTTCAAACTCTTGGGTGACCCTTATCTACAAGGTTTTGAAGAATTTGGAGGACTTCTTGGTCTCTAGTATTAGTTTGCTCAAGGTCTATATCTCTTTGCATATGGTTAAAAAAATTGTCAGATAAAATTATTACCTCAGGACGTAGGTAAAAATATTTGCGGGCGTTGGACCTAAGATCTAAAACAGTTAGAGGAGTCTCGGTAGTAGGATTAAATATGGCTAAGGGTTAGGCTTTATTCAAAGGATTGCCCCCATGCTCTTTAATGAGTTTAGCTCTAACCCTACAAGGGAGTCTATTCTACGCCTCATAATCAATTTTAGACAAACTTGTCGAAGAAGTATCAAACTCATTCCCTGGGCTACTAGGGATATCTCTCACATCAAGTCTCTCAAGTCTCACCATGACTAAACCTAAACAAATATAAACAGAAGGTGATCAATCAAAATGTGCCCTAAGAAGAAAAGAGAGATAACCATAGGGGTAACCTAAAATAAGTCACAATCTGTTCGGTTCAGGTTTTATTTTATCTAAAGAAGAAACTAGCCTTTACCCGAAAGGCTAGCAGGATTCCCAAAGTATAAGCTTACAGTTCCTACAAAAAGCTCTAGCTTGTACATTTGAAAGTAACCCACATTCTAATAAGATGGAGCAGCAGAAAGATTAAATCCTATTTTAGTATATCATTTTTATCTAATCATAAGGTTGATTTCGATGTCTTAATGCAGGAAAGTAAGTTTCAGGTTATAAGAAAGCCATAGAAAGCATAAAAGAGAGAGAGAGATCAAAGCACAACAAGCAACAGTTTATCCATTGATGCGACAGAACAACATCCTAAATAATATTCAGAAAAAGCATGCAATAGCAAGGTTCAAGCTACTTATTTGGAGGGTGGGAGTTCAGTGATGGACGAAGGAGAAAGCTGGAGGTGCGACGGGGCTTATTCATAGCCAAAGGAAAGCAAAGGACAGTCTTGGAGGGTCTGGAGTTTTGAAGAGAATATGAAAGTAAATTGGTAAAAACGATAAAAGTTACAACCTTTAGGAGGGGTTCTGGTCAGATATTTCATGAGATGGTTTGCTCAGACTAATAAGGCCGTTACCTGAAAGAATCTTTACAAAAAGAGGAGTTCAAAATTAGTAATCCTAATTTAAAGTGGATTAGAATTCTTCTAGATTCTTTCCAAATTCTATTAGAATTCCAAATACTATTAGAACTAGAAAATTAACACATATATATACCACATTCTACTAATGTAAGAGAGATACAAAATTTCTTCGGAAATAAAGCAATAAGAGCATTATTCATTCTCTAGCAATTTAATTCAAGTTATTTATACTGTGTAATATCGGAACTACAAATTTTGGTATCAACAGTGTAAAAGAATGGGCAGTTGAAAACAACTTTCTTTGAAGGTAAAAAATGGTATCTCATTTACCCCCCTTTTTTAAACACATTTTATTAATTATTTAACAGGTGTTTTTTTTTAACTGATATTATAGTAATTACAAGTAAACTACGTCTGATTATAATAATTAATAAGAGATGCTTGAATAGTTTTTTCTTTTTTTGGTTCTTTTTTAAGAGTTGATATTATGATTAGAAGTCTTTTTCTAATTAAGAATTAACCACTCTGCATTTAGATAATAAGGTCCAATTATAATGTAGATCAACCATGAAAATAAAGGAATATTTAGTTAATATACAATATGTTATTATATATCCGAACTTATTTTTGTTTTTTAAGAAAAATGATCACTACGAACATATATAAACTCCACACAAATAATAACATGGGAGCGTTATCCTCTGATCAGATTGAGATTGATATTCTTCTGAGTTAGTTTGTTATAATTTTTGGGAATAAGAAGCCATTGAGTACTGCAAGTCCTCCATTGGTGACCTTTTAATTAATTCCTCATTATCTATGTAATTGCCACCTAGTACTACATATATATATATATATATATATATATATATATATATATATATTAATCCCAAGCTGTTAATTAGGCAAGACATATATATATATCTGTGTGTGTGTGTATGTGTATTTGATGATTTTATCCACAACACATATATTTTATTGATCATAAATGAAGATACACAACGTATAGACGTTATCATGATAGCCCAGTATATGGACTGTATATCATTACATGGTTTTATTCAAGACTAGAATTAATTATGAAGCAAATAAAGATGAAACCCTCATGTATGTTATATTTATATTAATTAATATAGCAAACGATCGAGGCTCGCATCATCGTAATTAGATCCATATATATTATATTATGTCCAAGCTAGCTAGTTGGTTATAATTTTGCTGATAAGAGGCCATTCACTGTAAATCCTCCGTCAACACAAATAGTCTGACCAGTTATGTAAGAAGCTGCTGGCATGCAGAGAAACGCTATCAATGAAGACACCTCCCTTGGCTCCCCTAGGCGTCCCATTGGTGTTCGACCCTTCACTTCCTTCAGGTTCATCTCATCAGCCAGAAACTGCAAGCCAGCCAAAAATTAAAGAATTAATTCATATCACATATATTATATAATCTAATTATATATAGTAATATGTAGAATACTTCTTACAGCTTCAGAAAGAGGAGTTCTGACAAGCCAAGGCGCGACAGAATTAGCCCTAATGTTGTCGCTTGCCCACTCACATGCCAAATTCTTTGCAAGTTGGTTCATGGCTCCTGCAAGCAAAATTAATTAATAAATCCATTACTTCATTTAATTATGAGTAACATATATATATAGAGAGAGAGAGGGACATGATCAATACTTTTTTTTTTTACACAAAATCTTACATCAAATATAAGCCGTTAAATATAAGCACATCCAACTGCATCTGATATGTGTATTAATTATATGGTCAGATACAATCTCAACTGTTAGATGTACTTAAATCCAACCGTCTATATTTGATGTAAAATTTTGTGTAAAAAATAAAAAAGCTCTTGATCCTATCCCACATATATATATATATGCTTGCTATGATTATCATGTATTTGTATATGTATATTTCGTACGCAAACTAATTAACATGAATATATTATATATAATTACCTACCTTTGGTTGGTCCATATATGGAGAGACCATTTACTGACACCACACTTGAAACCGAAGAATGGAAAACAATACTTGCTGATCCTGAAGCTTTCAACAGAGGATGTGAAAGTTGACAAAGATGGAAAGCAGACTCAAAGTTTGTAGCCATCAGAAAAGAGAAGTCTTCGGCAGTGAAATCAACGGCTCTCTGCCTACTTATATGGGCACCAACATTGTTCACCTAATTTATTACAAATTAATTAATTGTTGCATGCTTCCACAGATGGAGTTAATATATATAATATAATATAATATAATTAGTTAATAATTATTATTACAGATTAATAAATGAATTAATATACGCATTATATAATATTATGTAATTAATTAATTGTGACGACATACAAGGATGTTAAGTTTCCCATTGAACAGAGATGAGACTTGTTTCATTAGCTTTTCCCGTTCTTGTCGACGTGTTACATCGCAGATTGAACCGGTAACTTTAAAACCTTTCAGTTCCCATTCGCGTAGGCATCGTTGAACTACTTCTGCTTCATCCAGAGAGCATGTATGCACGGTGGCGCCTAGCTCTGCCAATTCCTCCACAATAGCATGACTGCAGATTCATATATATATATATATATATATATACGTGTATAAAGTATTAATATACATAGAGGGAGAGAGACAGCATGCTGCAATTTCAATTGAACAATAGTAAAATGAGAAAGGAATTAATTAGCTAGCAAGGCAATAAATGAAAGAGAAGAACGAGAAGTACCCGATTCCTTTGGTTCCACCAGTGACAAGCGCGGTCATGCCCTCCAGACTCCATCTGTTTTGCCCGCCATCCCTACTTGCCTGAGCCATTAGTTCTCTTGTTCTGGACTTAATAATTTATTGATATATTATGGAAACTGTACTTAATGATAGAGAGAACTACAGAAATATTGGCTTGATTTAGAAATCCATCTACGTACTTCTTTTTATAGACCAATGACCCTACGTACTGATAATTTTTTAAAGATTAGATATATATAGACCGAGACTTCATCTAGCTAATTAAAAAGATACCCACCAATTATTATATAAAGTTTACCAAGTTCGTGCATATGTATGTATGCTTAATTGATTCTGCAAGTAGCACACACCATATTAATTTTTAATCAAAATATGATAACTAGATTAATATTTTTATTTGAAGATCAAGTAACACGTAGATTTCTCATTATTTTTATGAAAAGAAAATTAGAATATGAGTATGTATTCTTTCACAAGTAAGTGACACAATTTTTTTAGTGACTTAGTATTAATTTGTTTAGGTCAAAATAGTTTTTAAAGTCATTCACAGTTAGAAAGCCATGTTCCATATTACATTATATTATAGATTATATGCCACCACCTACCCTTTTATGTTAAGATGTTGATCATCAGTTAGCAACTCGCATATAATTAATTAATTGACTAATTTTTTTAATTAATCGAACTGCCATCAATACCATTACCTCTACGCGTGGGTTCCATTGACTTAAGAATATTTTAAGAACATTTTTTTGAAGTAATATTTTAAATTGGTTTTAATTGGGATGGATGTACTAGAAAAAATTTCGATATTTGTGACAGTAGTTTATAAATTTCAATAATTGTTCTAAATAATATAATGAATCAAAGATGTCAGTGGATTAACATTTGGTTATTACCATTCATTGATTTTCTCCTCCGGGGAGATGTTAACATTGTTTGAGGGAAAAAAGAGGTATAAAAGTCTATTATGTGAGAATAGTTAAGAATTTATAGTTTCATTATAGTTAGAAAAGAAGAGAGTGTACGGGGATGGAATTGATTTATGAAAAGAATATTAAAGAAAATAAAGAACTAATTTAATTTCTAAAAATGTAATGGGTATTATATAAGTAGGGGTTTCAATGGAATATTTAAGAAGTGAATGTGATAATAGTTTAGTAGCAACACGCTAATACTAAATAGTTTGGTTTTCATACTGCAGGTGATATTAAAAGTATTTTAAGACGGTTTTATAGTTGACTACTAAATACTAACGGCTATTTATGAAAACGAAAAGTAAAAGCATTACTAATCGAAGCATTTTGTTAATAACATAACATTCACCAAACTGACCCTTAGATTTTTTATTTAATTTATTATCCCACCGACTAGTCAGTCATGCTGTGAAGGCCAACACTACGACTCCTACGCATACAAGGCATCAACAGCGGGCCTGCAATTGGGCTTCAAATTTAACAACAAAGAGTGACATGAATTGGGGTGATTTTCAATTTCTCTTAACGAAAATACAAGCCTAATCAAGAGGGATGAAAAAGCACTTACTTTTTCCTTTCATATAGCAACTCAGCTTTCAGTAAAAGTAGCACAAAAATCGCTAACCAATAATGTCGTTAAATTAATCGTACCACTATTTTATACATATATATGCTAAGCATATAACTGAGAATGAAATATATGCATAGCTTATCAAATATACAAAGGCTTTTACGGAAGATAAAAAAGGCGAGGAAGTACTGCTATCTTTGGAGGAAGATGCTATGGTCCTACATACAGACACCGAAGTGAATGCCTGTCTGACAATATATATCTTCTTTAGTTAGGTCCTTAGAGGAGACCAAGACTTCATATATGGCATGACAGATGAACCATTTCATTTAAGATTACAAAAGAATGGTAACAATCCTAAGGCCTGGCCAAATTTAGGTTCACCATTATGTGGCATGCCTAAAGACAAGACCTTGCAGCATTAGAAAGGGCAAGCCAACAACTTGAGATGATATACAGGAAATCAAGTTGACTGGGCTCAAGTCTAGAAAGTAATAGGCTTGAACAATGTTTCTCCACTTGTACAAAATAGTTAATCACCATACAAACTAAACTCGAAAAGCAAGAAATAATAGGAAAAGCAATGGGGCAATAACTAAGTGGCCACTTCTAGTCATGTATTGGATAAAATCCATTCACAGACATTCCCCCATCGACACAGATAATCTGACCGGTGATGTAAGATGATGCAGGTAAGCAAAGAAATGCTACCAGAGATGAAACTTCGGCGGGCTCTCCAAGCCGACGAAGAGGAGTTCGAGAATATACCTCTTCTAAATACTCTTTTTTGCTGAGCACCTGGATCATCAAGGTAGTCCATATCACCAAGAGAACGATTTACTCCAAACAAGCTCCTCAATAACACATAAATTTATACATACATGTGTGACATATAGCAACACACTCACCTGATTGAAGTCCATGTCTATATCCCCATCAATGATTCTTACTCACTCAAGAGACGGTATGAATTATATCCACCTAACTAAAATTGAAACAAACGAGAGGAAAAGAAAATTACCTGCTCCACCATCGATGTTTTGATGTACCAAGGCGCCACAGCATTACATCTTATGTTGTCTTTCGCCCACTCACATGCCAAATTTCTTGTAAGTTGATTGATAGCTCCTGCGAAGCAACCAAAATTAATAAGATGCCTTTTCAATTAACTCTTCAAGCTCAAAGCACAGCCCATATCTTCTGAATACAATGGAAGTTGCAGACGATGAGTAAATTACCTTTAGTTGAGGACTGAACAGACATATTTTTGAGTGAGACAAAACCAGAAACAGAAGATGTAAATACCACAGTTCCTGCTCCAGATGATTTCAGTAGCGGATAAGCTATTTGGCATAAGTGGAAAACAGATTCAAAATTTGTAGATATGAGAGCGGCAAGTTCCTCAGCTGTGAACTCTATCATTGGTTTCCGAATATTTGTCCCAACATTATTAATCTATATAAAACATTAAAGCCATAAATTCAATGTGCTGGAAATGTAGGTTGAGAAGGAGAGTGCATTAGTTTTGATATATAAAACCTCAACGAAAGGACACACAAATCTACTGAGAAGCAGTACTCAACATAGACATTTTCACAACAGTGCTTCTCAATGACAAAACATGCAATAAAATGAAGAAAAGTGCATTCTGAAATGAGGTGAACAGCGCAGAAAATAATTCCGGGTAAAAATATGACTTGTTTGGTCTCTGCAATTATAGACCACAAGATACGCGGCATTTGCCTTTTTAGTTCAAAATCAGGAAATGAAGTTTGGGTATGATAAGGATCCACTCTACTCTTTCATCGGTATGAAACCAGCGCACTCAGTTTGAGATATTCTTGCAACGATGCTTGTAAAAATAAAGCAAGTCACAAAATAAGTATAATGGGAACATGATGATGCCAGAGTTAACGTACATAATTTCGTATAGCTAAGATCAATTTATTGGATCTCAGCATCAAAAAATATAGAACAAATCACGACCAAAAGCATCAATAAACAAACATTGGAACTTGCTAATGCAATGCAGAAGAATCATACAGATAAAATATCGGAAATAAAAAGTCTAGCCTCAGGTTTAAAACGTCGCGGACGATCTCCGTGGCTCTCATGGGCAAACAAACAAACAGTACATGTACATAAATATTGAAAGCAGAGAGAAAAGATGAACTTACAAGGATACTGAGCTTGCCCTGAAACAAAGAAGACAGAGATTCAATCAAATTCACTCTCTCACTTCGAACTGACACGTCGCAGACAGAACCGGTAACTTCAAGGCCTAAACTGCTCCACTCTGTCAAGCACTTGTTAAGCTCAATCTCATTCCTCGAACACGTGTGCACTCTCGGCTCCAAAACCCACCAGGTCGTCCACAATTGCTCTCCTTTACAGAACAACCGAAAAAATAAAAACCCCAGTTGCGAATTCACGTTAAACTTCTCAAAAAAGCTAGAACCAATATCGAGTATCGAGAGAGAATAAATAGATGTATGTATTGATGTGTGTACGTATAGTCAGTCTCAGTCGTATATACCCAATACCGCGAGTGCCGCCAGTTACTAAAGCGGTCATGCCGTGAAGAGACCATCTGTCTTTGTCGCTTGTACCGGAGCTGCTACCACTGCTTGGATTCTGTGTCATGTTTTGGTTGAACACCGGGTTTTATACAATAACAATGTGTGAATTTAGCTGTTCTGTGGAGCCCGAAAGAGAGAGTTAAATGAACTAAGTTGTGGGTTTTAGAGATCAATGAAGAAGATTTTGAACGAGAACTAAAGACTGATGATGATATGATGATGGAGGAAAAATCAGTGCTTCAGCCGCCATCGGTGTGTACAGTCAGACGGGCGCGCGTGTGGATGTCAGCGCTCGCAATGAGCTCAAATCTACAGCTTTTGCTTGTGAATAAAACAGTCATTTATTTTCTATCTTATTTATTTATTCGGAATCTGTCGAAGGATTTGTTTTATTTTGAGTTAAAAAAAAAAACAAGGAGAGCTAGATCGTTAATTGTGGATCAAACAAAATCACTAACAATTAATCATATGAATGATGAAACAATTTCATCATAAAACTTTAATCTCACCAACTACTTCACTGTTGATCAATTATTTAAGCACATATATATAATTAAGATGATGGTAAATCAAGTCAGCATGCATGTAAAAGTAGGTATTACAAGTTTATAACTATATATGTGAAATGTGTTAACTCTCTCTCTCTATATATAATAATTTTTTTTTACACAAAATCTTTTATCAAATATAAGTATTGGATTTAACTATATCTAATAGTTAAAATTGTATCTAATATGTACATTAATTATATATATATTGATTATATAGTCAAATGCAATCTCAACTGTTGGATGTGCTTAAATCTAACGATTTATATTTGACGTAACAAATAATTTGTTACTTGACAAACGCTTGTGGTACGGAAGAGATACTAAACTATTATCCAGTACTGTAAGAAAAGTAGATTGTTCTCCAATAGTCGAGCCCCTGATTAATTTACCTCGAAAGATATATATATTCAACAGAAATGGTGCATAACTTTCTCTCGATCCAGCTATCCATTGTAGTTATATATATAGACGTTACAACCTAACTGAATTAATCATCTTATTATGTCCTAATGAAGATGTTAATTCCATAGAAGACGAGACCGGAGTGGATTGAGGATACTGAAAAACTTAATTATGTGAAGAACAACATATAATTATCTCATGTCATAATAAATAACAAGATTTTGAACATATTTGGGAAGTTGTGTGTGAGAAACCATAATTAATTAAATATTGTTGCTTCTTGGAGCCGTGGGAATCTGTTGAAGGAAAAAACTTGGCAACCTACCGAAAGAATGAAGACCCTCAAGTTCACCCAAATTGATTGTTTATATTTATTAGACAACTTGATTTTTCAGTACTACAGACTATGACGAGGCATGCAGGTTAACTATAGGTTTCCTTGATAGATCTGTATATCGTTCCAAATTTGATGTCAATGTCCATCTGATATGAATGCATATATATATATATATATATATATATATATATATATATATATATATATATATAATCCTTGAAAATGATTCACCGTTTCATTTAATCCCCAGAGAAATTAAATTCAAACATTCCCCACAATTATGGACCCACAATGATGTATTTTAGGGTAATCATGTTGACTATAAGGCAATGGCTAGCTAGAATATATTGTTAATTGCTAGGGTTTTTGCAGTAGCTCAAGCCTCAAGAAATGAAAAAATATCACGGGATGGGAATTCTCTTAAACAATATTACTCTGCCTCAATTATTGTATATTAACGTAGCAAACCAGCTTATAAAAAGGAATCAGTATTTCCTCAATCCTCAAACATCCCACTGCTTAGAAAACCAACCGCAAAATTACCCTTCAAATTAAAAATAGATAAGGTGCATGCTTTTAATCAGTTAAATCATCAATCTGTCGACTCTGATGCTTCATTTACATTGATAAATGCAATGGATCAACAAGCACGATTCTTTAATATGCGGGCAAGCAGCAGCAAAAGCAGCTCATCAGAATCTAGTTTTGTTATATCAGATAAGTCATGGGAAGAGGAAGCTTTTGCGGAAGATGCAGCCAGGCGTTTTGGTGGTTTCATATGGCCTCCAAGATCTTATAGTTGCAGTTTTTGTGGAAGAGAATTTAAGTCAGCTCAAGCCCTAGGAGGGCACATGAATGTCCATAGAAGGGACAAGGCTAGACTTAAGCAGTCTCCTATAAAGAGCTTGGATCATCATAATTATATCCAGAATTCTACTGTAATTGAATCAAAAAATGGAGACCTCCCCTCATCACTCTCACCTATTACAGTTCCAACTGTCTCATTTGCGCATCAGACTTATGATCAATCTTTTGTTCTTTCTATCTTTCAAGATCACCAAAAGATGGATCCATCGCGATCTGGTTCTACTTCTGATATCAGATTATTCAGTATTTTAGATTCAGAAATTGAAGAACATCATCCAAAGAAGCAAGAAACAAGAACTCCTGATCAGGTCGATATCATTAAATCTGACCATTTGCCAACTATGAGCTTGAATTTGCAAGTTGGTTCCAAAATCGAAGAAAGAATTAGTTGCAAGGTAAGAAGAACCAATGATGTAGCACCGCCTCATTTCCTTGTGAAAGAAAACATGGAAGACAACTTAGATCTTGAACTTCGGCTTGGAGACCGGCCAAAGGTTTAATACATCAATTGGTAATTTATTAAATTATGTTAACTTCTCTTGGGATCTATATCCAAACGTGTAGAAACACTTGCTTTCTGCCTTCAATCTTATGATTTATGTCTCTTTTTCATTTAATTATTTTAATTCGGAATGTTTAACTTCTACATAATGCATGTTTTAATTGTGTCTATGAATGTGCCTTTTAATGAGAAGCCCTTCTAATTTGAAGGATTTTATCTAAAAGTTATACAAGTGAAATCAATCTTTTTATAACTGCACCTTCTTTGCATTGGGTTGCTATATATCCAAATAAACTTGAAGTTCTATGGTTTTTACAAATGATATACATTCTGTATGATAATAAAAACATGCAGGGAGTAAATGATTTGTCCACGCCTTTTTGTTTTCTTCAAAATATGAGGAAAATTTTCTGATTAATAAACTAACTGATTCAATTACTTCTTAATTTGATATATGACAAAAAATATCTTCGTTAATATGCCACAGGCAGCACTGCAGGCTCAATAGTGTAGAATTACAGATAGTAGATAGAACGAACTTGATTCTGATGATTAGCTGCAAGTCAGTAGTGACTTTTCCTCTTGGAACACTCAGTACTACTCCAGTAGCAATCAAAATCCATAATAAAAAAGTCCCAGAGCAAAAGAAAACATGGAGATGGATTTAACATATAATCCAATAGGGCCGGGTTCCCTTCCCTGTCTTTGCATTATTATCACATATATATATATATATATATATATTAAATGATGACTAAGTAGTATAATAGCTAAAAGCCTCCTTCCACATGAATCCAGACGCTTGCGTTCTCTTCCTGACCATTCTCCAGAAAACTTCCAAAATTCGTCCACCAACTGCTTTGTAAGCTTTCACTGCGCAGTTATATATTCACACAACCCTAGCTTCTAGTAAACTAAGCCTAAGAGAATATTATTGCATCATAGGTGAGACCCCATCTACGTGTCTTTTGTTTGTTCTTCTTCTGTTTCTGTACTTATTAATTATTGGATTGGATCATAAAGAAAGAAACCCTAGCTAGCTAAAAGCCAAAAGCAAAATTCTTATGAAAAGCTTTTCAGAGAGAGGGAGACCCAAGTTGTGCTTTTTTAGCCATATATTAATTAATGCAGGGACTAGAGGAGTGCTGGAATTAGTGCTTTGATGTAATTAGGCGAACTAATCAAACAGTTGCTCTTCACATGATATGAAGTTACCAAGAAATTAACTTTCTAATTAAGTTACACCAAAACAATAATTTGCTACGTATAATATATAGATCATAGATGCATGGATCGATGTTGAAATTCTAGAGATCGATCGATGGATCGAGCTTGTTTAATTTGTGTCAGTCTCGCATGTTTTGTGACCTTTTATCAAACCGCAGAGGTGGTGCGATAGAATATCAGTACTCCAATCCAGAGGCAGTAACATGACAGGATGGACTCAACTCAAAATAATAAGTTAAAGATCGGGAAGAGTAGTGTTAATTATATGAAACATGACCCGTGATCGAACAATATGAAGACCATTCCTGCTTTTCTGGTCTTAATAATAATGCTACGTACCTTTGTTTTGTTAGCAGTAAAATTGGAGCAAATTACATCTGAACCCTTTATTTTACGGCATAAATAATATTTACACTCTCATTTTAAAAATAATGGTCAAATACACCCTTTTTATTAACTTTTTTTCATTAATATTCATTGTTTAATTATGTTAATTATTTTAATGACCCAAACACCCTTCTGACCCATGTCGACCAATAAAATGATAAAAATATCCTTTAACCCCTTAAATATAAAGTACATTGCATTAATTATAATTAAATATTTAATAACATAATTCAAATTATTTGAACTCAAATTAGGGAGAGGATTTTATCTTCAATCTCAAATTCATCGTCTTTTACTTGTATAATGTTCAAATCAATAAATATCTAAATTTTTTTAACAATTAATACCAAATTAAATGAAGAGATTTATTTAATATAAAAAATAAATCATATTTTTATTTATAATAATATAAAGTTTAAAGACCCAAATAATACAAGATTATTATTATTATTATTATCATTTAATCGAATAGATTATATAATAATAGCACACAAAGAAAAAAATTGCAAATTTGCAACAATCCAAAATTAAAAATAATTAAAAGATTTCTTTCTTTTAAAGACAAAACATAGAAAGTCAAATAATGATAATAACTAAATAATAGAAGCAGCCAAAACCACCAGCTATATAATTCTTGTTTCCTTCTTCTCCATTATTCTTTTCTGCAAATTTCACTTGTTAAATATTTTCAATAAAAGAAAGTTCCTTTTCCAAGGGATTAGTGTTTTTTTATTTTATTATATAAATAATTTTTATTAAATATAATATATTTTAAATTTAAGTTAATTATTCTATCTATCTAAATTGTATATTATGTATTATTTACAAAAATAATTATATCCTTTAAATTATTTATTATTTATAAAGATTATTATACCCTTTTTCTTTTAACAGTAACAAAAGATATTAATAGAAGAGATGTATTTAACAAGTATTTTCAAAGTAGAGATATAGATATTATTTATACAATAAAATAGGGATTCCAATGTCATTTGCCCATAAAATTAACCATGCAGCTAGCAAAATACGGTACACTCAAATCTTTTATTAATTGTTACTTAATCAGATTGAACTACATATATATATATATATATATATATATATATATATATATATATATATATATATATATAAGACATAAGATGTTTACCAATGTCGATGAGTACTGCAACAATTAAACTAATGGATTTGTGGGAGCGAAAGAGATAGTTTTGTTTTCTTCAAAATTTCAAACAATGTGGGTAAACGATTCATCAGCTTAATTAATTGTGAATTACGGGGTAATATTATACAGTTAATGTCAATGCATTCCAAAAGAGTTTGGAAGCTAGGTATATAAGCTCGCTGTCACCCCTCGGGGGCACAATTAATTATTAAGCACACTAAGCACTATAAAATCTACCCTCAAAAGAAAATTATTTAAATGGTGAATGAAATTCATCTCTAAAATAAAATTTAAAAAAATAATAATTTTAATCGTCAAACTAAGGTGCATTTAAAACGCAAAAATAGTATACATGTTGGATGGAGACACACCGCAAATTATCAAGAAAGATAGACGCCCTTAATTAATAAATAACATATTAAGGTTACAAAACAATTAATCATCTTATATATGTATGTATGTATGTATGTATGTATGTATGTGTGTAGTTACAGATGGAGAATAGATAAATAAATAAGAAATCAAGTTGAAAAGTTCAAACAGACAAACTTGATCAGCAATAACGTCTGTCAACAATCTGGCCGAAGCCTTGCTTGCATTTGAATGCATCTTGTTCAACTTAATTGGATTGCTAGCCAGCTTCGTAAACTGAGATTATTAAGCATAAGCAACAGCCTTATTCTCGAAAGCATTTTCGAAAAAGAATTCATTTGTCAAAATGATAAGGAAGAAAAAGTCAGAGAGTCAAGTAAAATAGGACCATATGGCAATTTCGTAAACCCGCCGAGCATTTTTATTTATTTTCTAGATGACGATGACTCATACGCATATATATATATGCTTCTATTCTATCTCTATGTATCTTCTAAAACTATTAGTTTAATAGCGTAATTAATTATAATGTAAAATCAAACGTGGCAGCTGACTGGATGGCATGCATCTGCAGTGCTAAATGCCTCCACGTGGCAGAATTCTATAGCTAGCTAACTAATTAAGCCATCTTCATTCTATTTTGGTTTGCTTAGCATTATTAACTTGGGATAATAGATCAATTAATGCAGTTTGGCTCAGTTGCATTCATTTTTCTCTTGCATGGAGTATATGGAAGGGACTTGCCTTGCCTTGCCTTGCCTGTGGAGGCCGCCAGATATATACATTACCTAATTAATTGATTGAAGTTTTTAATGAATAGCACAGTGATATACCAATTAAAATAACCTTTGGAGTCTACAATAAATAGTACCAGTTCCGGGCATTTTAATGAGTTTTTTTAAGAAGTGCTTAAAAAAACACTAAAATGTATTAGTGCTATATTATAAAAAACATAAACACATTCTTTTCAATATTTCTAAATGAACCTCTAATTATCTGTAAGATTTAATATAATCAAAACAAAAATAGAAAGAGAATCACATAATCTTAGTAAACATCTAACTATGTTGTCAGAAAAAAAATGCAAAAATAAATTATATCAAATAAAAATCCCAAAAATATAATCAGAGAGTTTTGTTGGTCAAACAGTGATAGCTCGTGGTAATTCCACCATAACAGATATTGATTATTATCTCTTAGAATAAATTTTTAAAAAAAAAATTAGTTGTAATTTAGTGACCTTTAGCACTTGTTCATAATCCTTCTTCCGTTTTCGTAATTAAGAGTCTAATATTCGATTACAACACGATCAAAGGCATTGCAAACCTCGAAATCATAACAAGTAAAAACAAATTTAAAATATGTATGTAGATTTTTCTTCGAAAAGCAATAATAATAATAATAATAATAATAATAAACAACGTCGGTCTACCTATCCAAATAAAGACCAATATATTTTCTGAGGCACCCTTTGTCTTTTGATATAGAGTTGAAATTGTCTAAATCCTAGAATTTACAGTTGATAGTTTTGAAGACACAGCAGGCCTTAAGCCCCTCACATTCAATCAATATATAAAAACATATATATACATATATATTCACTACATACCTTCTAGTTGACCATCTCTCTTTCTCTCCATCTCTCTCTCTCTCTCTCACAGAGCTAACAAATGGAGGCTGATCAGCCTTCGCAAGAAAATTCGGACCAGCATGGAACATTGGACGATCAAGCTGCAAGCCCAGTTAGGTCTTATGATTGCACCTTTTGTAAGAGAGGCTTCTCTAACGCTCAAGCACTGGGAGGTCACATGAATATCCATCGCAAAGACAAAGCCAAGCTCAAGCAAGCTGCTGCTGCAGCCACATCAAACAAATCAAATCAACAGTGTTTCGACATCTCGAAGATACGAGCCTCTTATTCTCCAATTCCCACAAACAGAATAATTGAGGGTACTGATCAAGAAACAAGTGCGACGCGGTGGCGCCCTTGGATTCCTAGTGAAGAAAATGATGCCACTGAATCGGACAAAATAATCCAACTTGGACAAGTCCGGCAACTGCCTTTGTTTGTTGAAAGACCATTCAGAATTGATCAAAATCCAGTCCCAGGCAGTCAAGTTCATGCTGGGAGAGCCGAAAAGGACCCGTCATCGAGCTCATCCGAATCGGATTTAGACCTTGAGCTTAGATTGGGGCTTGATCCTCAGGACTCAACATCATCGACGGGTACCAAAAAGTTCTTCTAAGCAAGAGAAAATTGTTGATTTCTCTTGTTTTCATTTTTTTAATTATTTAATAATTATGCTATATACTTTCGTTAATTAGCAAAAAAGCTTAATTTATTCATAATTAATATTGTTTTGCCAACTTATTAATTTAAGTCTACTCATCTATATAAATTTGCAATTTTATTGATTTTTATGATATCGTGGTTCATTTATTGTGGAGTGTTTTACAAGAGTTGGATGGTTTGGGCAATTTTGAGTTTTGAAGTAATTATTGTTTGATGCCTGACTATGTACTGTACGGAAGAAGTTAGTTACCCTGTAGCCTCAATATCAGGACAAAATATTAGCTCTAATATTGAGGGACTCTAATTAGAATGTTATAGCTAGCTAGGGAAGCAAATTTTTTCTTTCTATCAAAACATGATGTGTTAAAATGTGCCTCCGTGAGGAAGAACCTTGATTAGGGTTCTTATGAACATTTTAATCTAAACCCTAGATAACAAATCAAGTCTAGTAAGTTCATCAAGTCAAGCTATAGGGCATAACGTGTACTTTAGCTTAAGAGGATATAATTATATTATTATTATTATTATTATTATTATTATCTCCCTGTATGTCCATCTGAAGCATTGCTTTCTTTAGTTGTCAAGCATGGGTATATAATGGGATTGTGATCATTCTTTTGCGTTTGACCTAGGCATGAAAGGATGAATTGTTTGGAACTTTCAATCATCTAAATTAGGATAACAATTAATTCAATCTGATTCTTAGGTGAAAATATCATTCTCTCTCTATATATTATCTCAACTTGCTTTAATGCAAGAGAATATCCATAATACTGAATAAAGGCAAGGAATCATCTCTATATATCAAATATCCCTTCTTCTCCTTCTCCCATATATATAGAGGGCTTAGGTTGAATTAATATTCTAGAAAGGTAAGTGATACAAAACAAGAAAATGTCATTCAGTTCCATGTATATTCACTTCTCCGGCTTATTGCTACACCAACAGAAACAATAGTCAATGGGTAATATGTAAAACATATATAAGATGTTAACTTTTCTTAGAGTCCATTAGGTAGATGCAGTTGGATTAAATGTTTGTAATAAATGTGGAAGAAAGAATATTGTAGATTATAAGAACCTCAAGTATCATCCTTTGTCGATTTTGATTGCATTATATTTATTAAGCAGGCTATGAGTGCGAGCTTGCTTGCAAAATTCAGTTGTTTAGGCAGCGGCTCATTATCACATACAGGATTTGCAAATGTAATGGTGAACCAAATTTGGTTTTAGGCTCAAGCTTAAGTTTGGATATTCACGTAGAACAATCTGCCAATATTTATATCGAGTATGAGCACATTAATTTACATTCAAATGGGGTATTGGGGCATATTTAGGCATCTTCCTGAGTGGCGTCGTTTCTTCAATTTCTTACATCGATCAAATCTAGGACAATTTGCCTATTATCTTTATTTCTCTTTAATTACATGATGATTTGGTTGTTTTCCAAATAGCTTCTCGATATTATCTTCTCCTACTAGTTGTTGTTTTAACCGAGACTTACTGATTTCGCGACAGAGTGGTTCTTAAATTGGGAATAAAATGGGTTAATGGGATCATATATAAAGGGAGAATAAGGATATTTAATTAATTATGTGAAAATTTTAATTATAAAATTTAGAAGTATATATGATTTGCTACTTAATCTCTTATCAGTATTTGTTCGCGCGAGTAGTTTTTTGTCATTGTACGTTGTCGTTATTATATATATCGTGGGAGTCAACTTGTCATCTTCGTTGTTGTTGTTATTGTCAATCCCTTTCAAGTTGACCATTTGCACAAAAATCTTATTAATTTATGAAGTTGTTCCCGATGATGTATATTTGGAGCTGTTTAACGTATCTACAATTAGACAAAATTGCTTGGCAGTATTACATATAATTAGATAACTGTATGTTGACATATGATTAAGATTTAGGACGGTTTCACCTAAAATTTTCTTCCAAATTAGCATTTCCAAGACAATGCCAGAGAGAGGGAATTCCCTTCTTTTCGTTAATACAGAAAATTGAAAGCTGCATGCATTTATATCAGCAGGCCGGTACAAGTTAAATTCATGCTTATTAGATTCATCAATAACAATAATACACAACATATATAGGAAACCACACTTGCACAAAATTAGCCAGAAAGTCTGAAAATATATATGTTGCACACTATCACCTCAGTCATCATCGACGTATATTGTTTCTTGCTGAAACAGGCCACCAAACACCTTCCTCACTTCCGGCTTTGACTCTATCTGTTTCCCCTTAGTCTTTGGCTCCTCCTTTGGCTTCATATTAAAAACAGCAGGCTTAGGCTTAGGCTTAGGCTTTGATGTAGATTCTTTAACAACAGCTTTCTTGGGCGGCAGCGTCCTGGCCTTGGCTTGTCCCCTAACAGTAGCTAACTGCACTTTCGGTTTCTCAGTAGATTTTTGAACTGCAGTTGTAATCTTGGAACTAAATTTATCCCAAGAAAATTCTGAACCAATATCTTTTGCTTTACTCAATAGGTCTTCCATTGGAGTCCCCGTAGCCTCAGCCTTCTCTTGAGCTTTCTCGGCTAAACTAGCTGCTCGAGCCTCCTGTTCTGAAAGCTTTTTCACCTCTTCCTCAAGCTTTTTGGCTGCCTCAGCAGCTTCTTGAGCTTTTTCAGCAGCTATTCTTGCCTCCTCCTCGGCTTTTTCCCGAGCAAGAGCTTCAGCATAGGCCGCTCTTCTTCCATCCTCAGGAATGGCACTAAAAGCATGCAACCCATTTAATTTGCAGATATATATATATATATATATATATATATATATAGATCAGGCCATGCCTGCATGTTCTAATTGTTCCAAACTGAAACCAGAAAGAGACTACAAATGCATATAATTTTGAGCAAATAATAGCATCATATTTCACCTGAAGAGTTCAGCTACACGCTTTGCTGGGGCTGATGGATCTGTAAAAACTTCCACCACCTAAATAACAAAAATAACTAAATATTCAGCCAATATGAACTAACTATGTGTTTCTTAATTTCAGACAAATTTCAATCCCATCGGATTGCAACATATATCATCATCCTTATTTTTTCTTTATTAACTGCATGACAATATTGTCATAAGAAACCAAGAATCCCGTGGCACTAAGTAGTTTTTAGGTGCTGGTAAAATTTCTAGTGATACAGAAGATTTTGAAGCTCGAATTCTTCTTGTATCCAAATCATAGGCATGTAACGAAACCTGTATCCTTCAGAGCTTCATTAACCCAAAACAAAAAATGTACCTTATTTTCAGCGACTGATGTGTTAGAAAAAACATCTGCCACCAGTAATGCTAGCTGAGACTTTGCCACCTAAGCATGATTATTCAAGAACATAAAACAGAAAATAAATACTATAATAATATAAAGACGAACAAGAAAAACAATAAATATTATCCAAGAAATAAGGGGAAAAAAAACGAAAGAATGAAATAGATATAATTAATAACCGCATACATTACATTACTTTGTAGTCGTTTGCGTCAATGCTGCTTCCTTCAGCTGACACTACGACATTGTATGAACTCTCGGGCGCAAAGTCGTCTGTCAAACTTGTCTTTATGAATGTATAGCTGACGTCCGTTTCGATTACTTTTTGCAAAAATTCAGGTACAGTCAACTCCTGATTTCGCGAGAAGAGATTGTTAAAGAATGATGAGAGGCCATCTAGTACATTGTAAGTCGAAGCGGTGATTGTGTTCCCATCATAGATGATTGCCACGTGACCTACACCTGCTAATTGAGCGGCTTCGATTACTTGTAAGGCGTCTGATGTTGAGACCTCATTGGCGGGACCGTTTTCGGCGGGACCAATTGTGACGACGACTTTGCCTGCGTTTCCAATTGCTTTGGCAATTGATTCTGCGTCGTCGAAAGTGGATTCAACGGCATTGAGACGCTTTGATTCTTCCTTGGATATGATCTGCGGTGATCATGCATGCAGCGGAATACAATATATGGTCTCAATTAATTATATATAAATTATAGAGCATTAAGAAGGTAAAAAGGTTCGAAATTCCAACTTAATTAATATTATACAATTTATTCAGATTAATCTCATTGCTGTTCAACAGTAAAAAAAATTAGTTGCCAATTTTATGTAAATGTAAAACTATACCATTAATTGGGCGTCTCCTCACACATAGAGCACAAGAATTGTTACTTGTGTTGTGTCCTATTCTTTCCCTGTGCTGTGTAATTCGCCTTTTTACTAGAACTACTGAACTTTCAATATGCATTTTAATATTACCAGAACTACTGAACTTTCAAAATCAGTAACCAATTTTCATCAAACTCAGATAAATACAGAACTTGTGTTGATCCAGTTTAAGAAGCTGACCTTGTAACTGGCAGCGAGACGAGCTAATTCCTGAGCAGCACCAAGCTCAGGCACACCGGCTCTAACACTAAAACCTTCACGCAATAACGTTTGGGCAATGCGAACGCCGGCCTGTCCTGTTGCACCAGCCACAAAAACTGTGCCTGGATCTTTTCTTCTTGAGTTCCCAAATGACAAACCAGTTCCAGTTCCAGGGCTGCTCACAACTGGGATCAAAGATTTGACATCTGGTACCTTTCCGAAGTTGAAACGAAATGGATTGGAATTGCCTGAACCCCGATTTGAGCTTTCTTCCGATGGTGAATTCTCGTCTTTTGGTTTGCCGAGCTGAAATGGAGAGAAAGGTCCAGCCTTTTTGGCAAACACAGTGAGTCTGAGTCTTTGGCCTTTGGTGGTGGTTACCCTCGGATGGGGTGTGGTTTTGGGAAGCAATGAATTCGATGTAAGAGTTGGAGCCATGGCTGGATAAACAGAGGATAACGAATGTAACCCTCTTTCTTCTTTAATTGGGTGGAGTAGTATTTTTGTTGTATATGCAACAAACATCTTTCATCTCAAACCCCCACCCCCACCCCGCCCCCACCCGTGATTCTTATTTGTGGCAAATTAAATTTTGATCGGTTTGAATATTATCTGAATGTGGAGGTAAGGGAGTGTGCTGGCAAATGGTAGTGAGCCACGTTGTCACGGTTTATCTACTGAAGAAAATTGAACACCAGACGTTTATGTAGCACACATCAACTTATGATGAACCCAACCCACACCACCCCACCCGAATGGATATAAGGAGGAACAACCTGATGAACTTACCGGCTTAGTTTATCAAAACTTGATCCAATTGGTTGCCACAAAAGTCTTAGTAGTCACGGCCCACAAAAAGCCATATGGCATAAAAAGATATGATTTATTAATTTTACTTCGGGAAATATACAAGCTTCAGGGCTAACAAAAAATTTTAGCCTTCTTGAGTTTTTGAAACGCGCCCAATTGATCCTAACCCTAGAAATGTTGCAATTACAGGACCAACTTCTTGAGGAAGCGCATCAGAACCCACATTATAACCGATTGAGCTTCCCAGGCGGAAAACAACAAATGGAATACCAGGATGTCCACATTATAGATTAATATTTAAGTGCTTATAGCACCTCCCACAAATATTTACCTTTTAGAACTTTCAAGTCTGCGACTTCATAAATATATAATGAGATAAGAAGTCACATGCCCCAAATATTTTTCTACTTTCCAGCGTGCATGGATTCTTTTCAAAATGGCAAGTGTCTTTTATGACATATAATTGTGGTGTAAGATGATTAACATTGATGAAACGTAAATGTAATATTTCATAGGTAGAAACCACCTCAATAAGGCATCAAGAACTTGGCAGACAGCATTGTTCTCCATCATCTCACCAAACTTAGGTCAAATGCTAAGTTCATACATTATGCTTATATTCCCCACAACTTTAGGCTTAGTTTGGGACTATAAAGTACAACTATAAGTGTGTGGTTAATTCCAACTTCTAGAATATTTAACATTTTTCCTACTAATATTTAACATCTAGCAATTTCATTTCAGAACAACCGCAAGCTTAAAAACTACAACACTTCAATCTCAAACAACTTCAATTCTAAACAAAGCCTTCGATGCACATCAATTTCATCTTTCCCTCTTCAAACTCAACTACTAGAACAATCTAACACAGAAAACTGCACACAGGGCACGAGCCTGAACTACCATCACCAACAAAGTACCATTCTCATAAAAGACCTATAGGACCTATAGATATAACCATTACTACCATCCCTCGGTTGAGAAAATAACAAACATCGAGCCTCTGCCATCATCAATGCCTCAGTCACTACCTCAGTTCAAGTCATTGTTCCTTACAAGGACCTAAAGTACTCATAATCAGCCTTCTTCAGTGTACCTCTACTAAGTCCATCATCAGATAGAGATGGCAACGAATAGGATACGGTATGGATACCTCAATATCCATATCTGTATCCTACAAAAAATTTCACATCTATATCCTTCGCGGATATTTTGCTCAATATCCGTATCCTCCTAAACAGATATTTGTCAATATCCATATCCTAACGGATATCCACAGGATATATCCATATCCTAAGACAAAACAATAAACTCTAAAAAAAATTAATTTATTATTTAATTTTTAATATTTTAAAATTAATATACCATATTAATAAATTAAATTAAAATAAAAATAATTTTATTATCTATTCCATGCCCATGATTAATTTTATTATTGTTCTACAATAGATATTAAAATAGTCATATAAAGATGATAAAAAATAATAATCTCTCCAATTATAATTAAATTAACCAAAATAACAAAAAATATGCTAAGATAACTTATTTAAAAGCAACAACACGCTTATGACTTCAAAAAACGCATCATGAAACTACAACCATTTTCACAAAAAAAAATATTCATCTAATAAGGCTACAAATTTACATATTATTTCAAATAAATAATATGTAAATAACTTATTGCACAATTAATAGATTATAATTATTTTTCTAATATACAATCTTTAATAAGAATGTTAGAGAAAATTGATTAAAAAAAAAGAATACATACTCATATATTGTATATTCCAAAATGAACAGTATATAATAAATTAATTAGATTTTTCTTGGGCACTAGGATATACATTAATATTACAAAGGATATAATCATATATTATTAATTGTATTAGGCACACCGTGTATCATGACAATATAATAATAAATTAATTAAATTAGTGGTCTATATTGATTATTATATTCATCTGCACATTATAATAAACATATGAAAATCTCTATTTCTAAGGTATTATATATTCCTAACAATATAATATGAAATCAATAAAATTAATAAGCATATTATAAAGAAAATCATATTATATTACAAAGATAAATAATTAGAGTTACTTATAATTAATATTTTATATTAAGTCTAAAATAACGTTATTTTAATAACTTAATTGAAAAACAGTAAAACAGATATCCTATGTGGATATCGACAGGATATTTCGGAATATCCGTATCCTATCCATATCCTATACAAATATTACACTCTATTACCACATCCTATCCATATCCTATTTCATAATATCCATATCCTATCCATCAAAATAGGATACGAACGGATATCCGCAAAAACGATATCCGTTGCCATCCCTATCATTAGATAACCAAATGCTCCAACTTCAATTACCAATACCAGCACCAACACCAAGCACCTCAAAGATGAATAAAAGCAACTTTGAGAAAAATCTCAGTTGGACATATTATCAATTAGTTTCTGACATGCTAAGTAAACAGAAATTCTGAATTCTGTAATGTTCTCTTCACTGATCACCTGTTATCGGATGAAACTATATTTCATGGCTGATTCACATTCATGGCAAAGGCAGGTAATCATTTTGCTAGAAATATCAAATGCACTGTACTACATGATGTAAACATATTTGACCAGAAAGCAGACAAAGTAAAGAATAAAATTAAACGTGTATAATTATAGTAAAGGTCTGAACAGCATTCTCAAGAGTACACACTGATCAACCAATTTTCCCGGACTAAAATAGAAACAGAGCAGGGTAAAAGCTCATGCAATGATGACCAAAACCAGTAGTCATTTGGGAATAGTAGTAGATCCAAAACGTTCAAAATGCTTTAATCACATACTTTTGTATACACAATATGATCATGCCATCAGTACCTTACAGCTCATATCAACATCAGGACAGTAGAGTCTGAAAATTATAGCACCATGAAGAATTTTAGAAAATTAAGTCCCAGGAACAATTCTCAAGCTGCCATCCATACAGAGGGTAACCGAAATTGTGAGAAAACAGCTCTGATTAACATGCAAAGAGGATTCACTTATAGGAATTGATATTTCTTCTAAAAGGACCTACAAAGAAATGAGAGCACTTCACCTGAATTGTTGTTCAGATTGTGGATCTGCAAATGATCTGCTCAACCAAGTCATCTAGTTGACAAAATATTCATCTACCAATTGACCAGAAAGCTAATTTAGTATCAGTCTCATATCAATAGAATTGACAAGACCTTTATGTTTAGTTTGCTTTTAAGAAGAATACCAAGATCAGTCAAACCTATGGATCTTATTAGTTTATAACAGCTACAAGACTCAGAAACACTTTACATCAATAAAAATCTTACAATAAAAGCAATAATCACAAAAACAACAATCAAGGAAATGCCTTCACATCCAAGCAACCAATAAAATCCCAGAAAATGACAAAAAAAACAAATTCCCAACAAAGGGAAGACAAATATTACCAGAAAAGTTAGCAGGATAGTCTGCATATAGTTGCACTCAAGAGTATAGCTCAGGAAATCCTCATTTATCCATTTCAGCTGCCAGCAGTAAACACAAACTACATTAAAGAGTAACCAAAATAAAAGAAAATAACACTCCCATTCATAACATAAATTAGCCCAGGAAATATAAAAGATAATGGCAAACAAGATTTAAATGACAAAATAATGTCTAAATGTTCCAAAACAGAAAAGATTTAGCGACTGCTGTTCTTCTTCGCTTTGATTGATTCAAGAGCCTTATTCCGTAACTCAATCTCAAGCCTCTTCTGTTCAGATTCTGCCTCTCCATCATCACTTGGATAATACTCCCTCCTAGTTACATGTTTACCATCTGAAGCATCAGCATCACTTTGGTTCTTCAACTTCAGCTTCTCTGCACGCCGTTCTTCCCTTCTACGACGTCGCTCGTCACGTCGTCGACGCTTCTCTTCTTTTCGTAATTTCTTTTCTTCCTTCTTCCTCCTTTTAGCCTCCTTCTTCTCTATTTCAGAATCATAACTGTAGTCATCATCCGAAGCCCCTTCTTCCTTGTCATATTTTTTATGCTTTCTCTTCTCCTTACTCTTAGCTTTGGGCTTCTCACTTTGCTCAGAAACAGAATCAGAAGCATCACTCCTATTACTTTGATCAACTTTTTCAACCTCCATGTTAGTATTTTCAGATTTACAGTGTCGATCATTGTCCTTGCCATTACTTTTATGAGAATGGTTTCTCTCGGATTTTTGGCTTCCTCCAGAGTAGGTTGACCGTCGCCTCCCACCAGGCAAGGGGTCTTCATAAATTGTCGGTGACCTTTGTTGATCAGAAGTTTCAGGATGAAAACCCCTTGCAGACAATTTCTCGCTGCTATGAATGTGTAAAAATTATCAGATTACAGAAGACCTACAAATTTACTCATGCAAGACAATGTGAGGGATCAAATAAGCAGGACACTATACGGTAGAAACATTTTACCTCCCAGGTAAAGGATCTTCCTTGTTACGAACTCTCCGAGGAGAATCTTTCTGCTTACCGACCATGGATGAGCGGAGAGATCTTCCATGTGATTCAACAGATTTAAGATCCCCATCCTCCCTAAAAAATTAAATACATAAAAACTCAGAAAAACCAAGGAATCAAAATTTTCAAATGCTAACAAGAATAAAAATGTTGGAACTTCAAATTAACCTAGCATGACAGGTTTCTTTATCCTCCATGCTTGTTTCTGGACCACCCTGACGAAGTCTACGTTCCCTTGGTCTTGGTGAAGGACTTATGCTGCCATCACGGGCAATTCGTTCCCTAGTCTGTCTCACAGGACTTCCATCTGGACTAAATGACCTTACAAAGGAGCCAAAAATGTAAAAACATGTAAGTTCAACAAAATGATAGAGATTAAAACAATGCGATACATAAGAAATAGCTAGCATCACAGATCACGTAAGTACCTCCTGTCTTCACTAGTACTCCTTTTCCTTGTCAACTGTGGTGGAGATTCTGACACAGTTGGTGATCTTTCTAGTGAAGGTGAAAAAGCTGAATCTCTTTTAGGTAAATCTTTCCTGTCTTTCGAATCTTGCTGAGGTGACTTCAAAAAGCTGGAAGGTCGACGTGCCGCAGGAGACAATTTTTCAAGGGTCCTGAGATAACGTGTTAGTATATAGTGAAAACTGCTTCAACTGCAAAGTTCAGAAAAACACAAATTGCCCTGACAAAATCTCACCTACCTATTTTTTTCTCTAGGAGAATGCACAGGTAACCTCCTGCCATCATTGGGAGATCTCCTCCTGACAGGTGAAGGGATCCTACGTCGAGCAGGAGATGGGGATCTCGAGTCACAAGGTGAAGGAGACCTACGCTGGGATGGAGTTGCTGATCTCATGCGACTAGGCAAAGGTGAACTATCTCCAGCTGGAGATGGAGACCTATGCTGTGATGTCAATGGAGACCTTCGATATCTTCGTCGTACAAGAGAGGGAGATATACGCCGTACAGGTGACGATGACCAGCATGGTGCAGGTGACGGAGACCGCCGCCCCAAGGGTGATGGAGATGAACGCCGAATGGACAAAGGAGATCGGCGACGGCATATTGGTGAAGGAGATCTATGTCGCCTAACAGGTGATGGAGATCTACGTCTTCGAATAGGAGATGGCGATCTACGCTGCCGCACAGGAGACGGCAATCTACGACGCCGCACAGGAGACGGTGATCTACGACGCCGCACAGGAGACGGCGATCTACGACGCCGCACAGGAGACGGCGATCTACGACGCCGCACAGGAGACGGCGATCTACGACGCCGAATGGGAGACGGCGATCTACGACGCCGAATGGGTGACGGCGATCTACGACGCCGAATGGGTGATGGTGATCTACGACGTAGAGGCGAAGGAGATTTACGCCGAAAAGGGGAACGCAGCTTACGCTGTAAGGGAGATGGTGATCTACGAGATGAAAGTGATCTGGATCTTCGTCTAAAATAAGATGATCTTCTTGAAGGAGGAGAGTGGGAGATCCGAGGTGAATACCTCCCACGAGGCGAATACCTCCCACGAGGTGTAATGGACCGTCTTCTTGGAGAGATGGAGCGTCTCCGTGCTTTAGGGGATCTAGATACACTTCTTGATTTGCGTTTTTCACTGTATGTATAAACTGAAATTAGATATCTACGTATCAAAAAGATATAATTTAGACATGAAATTGCCAGTTAAATATACAAATATCATGGCACATAAGGCTATGATACAACAGAACATATCATTTGAATCCAAATTATCTAAATAGCGGTATAATGTTGCAACTGGATAATAAAAGCATACTCTGAATAACTTCTGGAATTGGACTGTGACTTGCTGATTGACCTTAAAGGTGAGCCTCTGAAAAATTAAACAAAAATGCTGTTACCCACATGTGCAAAGGTAAACCCACACAACAATATCAGAAGAAAGATGGTGCATAACAGTCAACATAATTACCGACGAGATGAAGGGGAACGAGCAGCTGGGTGTGGAGATCTAGAAACCCTGTAGGGATTTAACATAACATTATGCTTCAAGAACAAAAATATATTATTAAAGGATTAAAAGTTACAGTCCCAGAAATAATCTCTGCATGATATAGACACTCAGTAAAAAAGCAGCGCTACCACTTGGAACAATATTAACACGAAAAACTCCAAAACACACGCACAGAAGTTTTGGAACTATTTCCGAAGTATTTCAACAGACTAACACAATTGTGAAACATAAGAAAGCTTCTTTATATGTTGCCCCTCACTGATGACATATTAATCTTAAACCATAAAGTGACTCAACATGAGTGTAAGTGTAACTCACAAGTGGGACACAATGTGTTCAATAAATCTTTGGGAGAGTCTATAATTCATATTAATGGAATATTATAGATCATTGCCTTTCAAGAAACACATTTAATCACCTAAAGTAAAGATCAGTGAACAAAGTTGAAAATACAATGGTCTCATGCATATGTTCATGTGATAATACGCGTTTACTTTGGAACTTAATCCATTTGATTGAAAGGGCACATACAAGTCATACAAATGTGACAACGACAAAATTTTCAGCCCCGACACTTCCAAGTGCTATTTATTGTTAGATGCAAATAACAAATTCCTGTACCACAATAATGTTGAAAATTAAACCCCTTACCTGTGCCTTCCTCTCACACCATTCCTCTCACCAACTTCTTTCTCGTTCTTGGGATAGGCACTTGAATCCTTTGCGAGCATAGTCTTTGAGTTTGGATCCAGATCAGCATTGACGACCTTCATCTCAACCGCACCGTCCTACAGTAGTTTGAGGTAAAGGACATGAACCCAAATAATGCAGAAGCTAGCTGAATAACATGAGAAACACAACGAAAGTTAAAACCAAAAACCCGACTCTACAGAATGCAACTCCTGCATGAATAAATTATTATTACCATATTCCTCGATCTCTCTTGGTCGAGTTCTCTATTTTCCCTCTCTTTCTTCTTCTGAATTTCATTTGCTATCCGTTCTGCCTCCAACTGTAATGAGCCATAATAATATTATTAGAACACAGTGAAACTGTGAACTATATCGACTTAAAAGAAAATACCTTTTTCTTCCTGGTTTCTTCTTCCTTGGCATCTAAGAACTGTTGAGGAACACCGCTTGCATTCCTCTGTGCACTGAGAAGCAGCATCCAGAGCTCCTTCATGAACTTGGCAGTATTTTTCTCCATGAAACCAGTAAGCGATATCTGAACCTCCTTCCCATTCACTTCCTGCATCAGAATAAGGAGTACGGTTCAAGAAATTACCCTATAATAAACTAAACCAAATGTATGAGCCAAAAATTATCGTATCAAGCATTTTTAACAATAAATCACACGAATTGGACAAAAGGACTCATCCATGTCAACCGATATCTGGGTGGACGGGGATATTGCTATGCTGATGTTTGGATCATATGCCAGCTAAATCAGTGTACCCAATAACTCAATTGTCACAGTGACCCAAAATAAAGGACTGATCATGTGGTAACATCATGGATTAAGCAATGGAGTTTCTTATTTATCTAAAGCTGGATATATTTAAAAGCATAAGCACAAATGAACAGAGAAGTAGAAAAACATAGTTTGATAATATTTGTAATTTACATTTTTTCTTCCCAAAATTGATACTGCTATCCATCAAAAGATCATAAATTACCTTTCCATCAAGAAGACCATAAATGAAGTTGATAAGCACCTCATCTTCAAATCCAAGTAACTCAGTGACCCTATTGGCAATCCATGGTCTCATAACATCCATCTTCACTTTCGTCATATCCACCTAAAACCATATAATTAGTGCACATCTTCGGCAAACAAAAATTTCAACAATTATTTGAACAGGTAACAGTAGATACCATTTTATTCAACTTTATACTAAGATATCACTTTACATTCTTTTGCAATTTGTCAGTAGACGGCAAATAACGAATCAAAAGTAACGGAAGTTTCATAATAGCTGAACATAGAGAAAACAAAACTTATAAAATCCAATTTCCCCAATTTTCTAACCCTAGCTACTTCAGTAGCGAGAAAGGCACGCAATAAAACAACAGAGACCAGCAAGTAATACGAGGATTTTCTATATAAAATCAAACGAACCAGGTGGTCCAATTCAGGAGCGAATTTCTGCGTTTTCAAGAGCTTCGCTTGCTTGTTCGAAAACCGCGTGTCTTGATCGGCCGACGTGCCCTAATTAAACATGATCGACGATTTTTTATATGGATCCAAACAATTAGAAATCAGAGACTTCAATACAGGAAAAATTGTTCAATCGTAGCTTACCCGGAAAAACCCGCCCGACATTTTCTAGGGTTTTGGCGATGTAGACTGGAGACTTTAGAGTGGTTGCTCGGGATGATAATATTTGTGGGAAGAGTGCAATTTGTGTTATATACTTAGACGTTAGGCCCTGCCTTATTCGAAGTCTAACGCTGCCGTTTTGGATGATCGTCTGATCAATCAGTCTTCTGAAGTCAAAAACTGGAGGGTTGATTTGAGAGACAGCACTTGCGAAGGCCCGTTTGAATGACCTAATTGGATAACTAAAAATGTGGATTTACGCATGTAACCTAAATGAAACTCACTGTTTGAAAATGCTAAGGAAAAGCTCTAATGTACTATACTCTTTTAACACTTTTTTTTAATTTTTAAAAGAATAATTACTGTTAAACTAACGATTATTAAATTAAGTGTTTAAATTTATAATAAAAAATACTCTAATATTAATAAATTATGAAAATACATATTATAATACTTTTAAGTTAAGTAATATATAAAATTAATAATATTTTTTAAATTAAATAATATATTATTAATATTTGTATATTTATATTTTTAATTAAATAAATATTTTAAAAATAAAAAATGATATTCTATATTTTTTAAATTAACTACGGTATAAAATTTTAATAGAGACATAATAAATATTCATGATTTTAATTATATTTTATATTTAATATGTTTAATATTAATAAATATACTAAAAATAAATAATTATTTAATAATATTATTATTTTTATTTATAAAATTTTTCAAATAATTAATTTTTGTTGTTATGGCTACTATTAAAAAATTAAATAAAAAACATTGTTTTAAAAATAATGGTAAATTTAATAATTTCAAAAAATATCAAAATAATTAATTTAGAAAAAATAAAATAAGATAAGGATTGAAATTATTAATGACAAGATCTGCCCCGACCTCTCTCAAGAGTTCGGGATAAATTCTGCTAAATATTTTATAGTAGGTACCTGTCATTCTCATAAACATCTCATAATAACATTTATAGATAAAGAAAATAGCCTCAGGCCTTCATCATTAACATACATTGAGACTTCCATGTCTCGTCACACATATATACATATTCACATACACATATGATATATTTCAAAATGTTTCATGCAGCATGCGTAGAGTGGTCTCAACCTCATTTACAAAACTGCACCCTGCACGAAATCCTGCGTGATCTTGGGAGAAATGGGAAAAATAGGGAAATGAATGAGCTTGCGGCTCAGTGAGTGGACATAGTTTTTTAAAGAAAATATATTTCCATACAACCATTGTATGACATCTTAAAATCGTATATAATTAAGCATCACTTACACATTAAGAATGCATATCATTGCAAACAGTTCATACAACACCCAACTAGTACCCGGGGATATCATGCTTGGCAAGATCCCAACGCTCAAGCAGGGAAAAACCATACTCAACCCAGCGGCCTCGTATCATCGCCTGGGGAGATTACATTCATATACATATAATTCTATAGGTCTCAAAGACCTTACTACATAATATTGGGGAATGGGAACTTGTAGGGCGCTTCAAATAAACACAACCAATATTTTAACGGAAAACAATCGCTTCCGTGCAATCACTGGATATCACGCATAATTTAAATACTACGTAACATGCAACGCAATCTAACGCATTGATAAACAGATCAATCATGCTATATTAAATATTCAAACATAATATAAATTCATAATATTTTAAAAATATATCCACTCACAGCTCAATCGCTCAATTCTTGAAAATTTCGAGGTCTCTTAGATTTCTTACCACCGCACTGCTCCCTAAAAACACATAATTCAATAATTTACCATTAAAACTAATTCAAAACCTAATACATATCACAAATACAACAATAAAACTACTTTAACTCCATAAATAAACTGTCCACAAAGTTCCTGGACATTAATTTAACTTCCCAATACTTTTTCCTGCACAATTTTTTTTTTACGATTGATTTCGTTTATCTTTTCTTTTTTCCTCTTTTTTTTCTTCTTTCTTTTCTTTCCTTTCCTTTCTTTCTCTCAAATTGAATTTGCCTCTGTTATGCTCTGTTTGATTTCCTTTTCAATTTTCACTTATGAAAACGAAGCAAAATATATATATATATATATATATATATATATATATATAAACCGCCTCACCGCTTAATTATTATTATTAAATTAATTTGTTTTTTCCTTTTTGAAACCAACTGCTTAGGTATCTCAATTAATGTTAGTTGAGTGTATATTATAAATTATAAAATTTTCATTACAATTGATTGAAATTTTTAAAGTTTATTAAAAATATTTGGAAATCATAATATTTTTATTAAAATTAGAGTGATGTAATACTTATTTAAGTACAAAAGTAACTATTAAGTATTAATTCAAAAATTAGCTTTAAATGTTAATTTCATTTGAATAAATATTTTTTATTAAAAATTAAATATATCAATTAATATTTTTTAAGTATTAATTAGCACCGTGGATGGGAACTATACGCTTAATCTTCTACCCTTCCTTTTCGTCTATTACTATTGAGTTTTTAGATTGGCCGCAGCGTGGGCCGAGTTAAGCTAAGTAGTAGATATACGCCTCAAACCATTATTTTATGTATAACCAATTTGAAGAAAGAATGAATGGCTGTCACCGTGACACAATTTTCATTTAAGTTTTAGAGGTTGTCATATCAAATCATCATTAATTTTAGATTTGATCCGTTGATGTTAGAGTTATCATTTTGTAAATAAACTTAATAATTATTAATTAGAATTTAATATTTAGCGTGACCAATATTACTATGTTATTATTAAATATACAAATTATGTATACAAGATTATATGGTACAAAAACATTGGTTTAACGAAAATAAAAATTTTAATTTAATTAATAAGGATGAATAATGCAGTATGGACATAATTTATATGGAAAATTTTATTGTATTCTCAATACTATTGTATGTAGAATTTAAATACGTAATTTTTTTAATGAAGTATTATCAATTTCGTCTCTTAAAGTATCAGGTATTATTAGTTGGGTGGTCAAGATTGAAAATATAGACAAACACCTCTCCTCTCAAACAGCAATATGTTATTGTAATTAACGAACACATATAAAATTACTAAAATATCTTTGAGTAAATGTAAAAAATTGATAATTTCATATTATAGTAGCAGATAAAGCAAATTAACCAAGTTAGTAGCAGATAAAGCAGCAACAATAGCACCAGAGCAGCAACTTTATAATATTTGTATGTAGCAAGCAGCAATAGCAGCCAGCTAATTGGAAAAACATAGCAGTAATTAACCAAAAATCACTATCCAACGGCGGAGAAAGCAAAATCTCTATATCATTTACGCTTGAGGATACAACACAGCCAGCAGCAGCACAAATCTCTCTATACAAAATCTCTCAACCAGAACAAAAAATGCAGCAGGGAGAATAACATGTAGAACAGCATGAAGGCAAGAACACAAATCCACCAGCAGCTTAAGATAATCATAGGATACATCTCAGCCAGCAACAACACATTTCTTGAGCAGTATGAAAGCAGAGCAATAATTTCAAGCATTTGAGTAACCATTCCAACCATATCAACACAACTTAAAAAAAAATTATCATAATTTCATTAATACAAACTAGAATAAAAACTAAGCCAGGTAATTAATTATTAAGTTTGTAGCTCTCCAACTGCGTGAAAGTACATAAAATCTCTGCAATTGAACTAGATCCAACCAAACTTTCCCTTTACAATTTTACTATTGTTGCTTCTTCCTCGATCTTCCTAACAATTTTCCTCCTCTCATCTGGAATTAATTTTCAACTATAACCTAACTGGATGATATATTAATTCTTCATATTCACTTGTTGGATATTGGTAATGAAGGAGAAGTTTGTCTTTTCAAGTAAGTTTTTTATTTACGTTATGACAATACTGAAAAACTCAGTGGAGAAACCTTGCTTCTATTGTAATTTTTATGATTTTAATTGAATAAATGCAAGCATAGGTTGCATTTCTGAAGTGGCAATCAGATGCTAGATGCAAACATGATGCTACCACTACATTGATAGTTCAAGAACTCACAGAAAGAAGGGCTCATCTTACAGACTTTTTCAATAAACACATATGTCGGCGATTCTTTTTTCATGACATTGTAGATTTGTTTGTTTCTCTCAATAACCAGATTACTGAAATTGCAAACAAAAGTATTCAAGACATTTGGGTATTTTATGGTGTAATTAAAAAAAAAAATCAAAAGCAGAGACAGTGAATTGACGATGGTGGCAAAGTTCAGTGCAAACAGTACGTGTGGCATGATGGTGGAAAAACTAATTTCTTGCAAGCAGCGACAAGGAGTCGGCGATGAATGTGCATGGATTGGTGGCACAGTTGATTTTGGATTGTGGTGACCGTTAGAGATGACTTCTTTTTGTTAGGAATTTAATGTTATAAGTTAGGATTTTTTTCCTTTTTAATTTTATGAATTTTAATTAAAAAAATTATCCATTTAAATTGCAATGTTTTTATTTTTTTTTGTTAAATGATCGAAATACCCTTATTTCTTTTAAGTTAAATAATAGTGTCAAAAATTTAGGGGAGGTGTTTGCCTATTTTTTTAATTTTAACTATATAATTAATAATACCTAATACTTTAGGGGTGAAATATGATAATACCTCTTTTTTTTAAAATGTGTACATGAGTTTGATTAACGTGTTAAATGTTCTTGTGTGAGAATTATTCGTGACATTTGTTATGTGTGTAATATATACACAGGCATACGTATTTAAGTTCATTTACGTTATTTCAGTAAATAAATAATTTGACACAAAATTTCTAAAATCACCTGTAATAAAAATTAATAAATACATTGGAAAATAAGGTCATACAAACACCTTACTCCTATTGTTTATTAAACATTAAGCAACATTTTTATCTCTTGCAATTGTTTGATTTTCTAAAATAGTTCAAAAACAAAACTAAAAAAAATGAAGAAATTATCCTCCCAGTATTTTTTTGTGTAAAAAAACCTTGAATAAAACATTATAAAAAATGAGGAAAAAAATGTTGACTAAGAATGAAGTTACTAAATTGGACTTGAAGATGGGTATGAAGTATACAATATAATTATGAAAGGATAAATCATACACAATTTAATATATTTTTTAAAATAATACTTATTTCTGTTTACAAATAAATAGTATAAATAATAAAATATATTCATAATTTTATTTTATACATAACAAAAATAATCATGACCATGGTAGTAAATATGATTTTAAGATAAAAAAAAGAATAATTTTGTTAAGTTAAAATTTATTTTAAGGTGTTTCATAAAATATTTGAAAATTCACTTATAATAAAACCACTCCCTTTCATAGTTCAAGTAAAACATAATTATTTTTCGAAATTAAAATTTAAGAATTATTTTCATCATTTAATATATTTTTTAAATATTTTAATATAAATGTTTAATATTACTTGCACAAACTATTTAATTTTATCTCTAACATTCAATATATACCTGATATCTATTTAAAGCATGATAATGAAATTTGTCAACCAAACATTTTAATTTTTAAAATTCGCTACATATTTAAAAGTATAATTTATCAAATACTTAATTTATTTATTTTAATTCTCATAATTTCTTCGATACAATCCAATTATTTTTAAAGTAACAACATTGTTACTAGACTGTAACTCAACAGAGTACATAATTTCTGTTGATAATATTTTGTATTTTTAATAAAAGATAAAATACGTTTGTTATCTTAACATAATGAAAATGGTGACGAATTTACTTGAATATTATGAATAAGTTTATGATTTATCCCAAAATATGGAAGGGTTAGATTTTAATATAAAATATAGTAGTAAAATACAGCGAAAAACAATTAGTGGGACCCAACACCGGGGCATCAAAGGCGGTGACGGTTGTGATCTTGTCCTGAAAATAAAGCTTCATCCAACGTTGCACACTATACACACACAAAAACACAGACACGCATCGACTTAAATCCTTACCCGTAAGAGAATAAAAAAAATCTAGAACCCTGCCAGATCTCGCCACGTGGACCCAACTCGTTTAAATCGGATGCAAACCTATTTATATTCCACTCTTTATTCATCTTTTCTCGTCCGCCCCTCTCTCTCTCCCTCCCTCCAATCTCTTCTCTCCGATCTCTTTCTCTTTCATTCAGCTTTGTCTCACTCCGCAATAGTATCTTCCCAAAAATTAAAACCCTTAAAAAAATTCCCTATGCTTCCCTAAATTTTCTCGAGAAAATTATCTATTCGGCTTCAAAGTTTTCCCGGGAAGTTTCAATCGGAGGAGCTAGGAAGACTTCAAATTTACAACTGAAAAGAATGGCCACATCTGCGACGAGCATGGTATACATACGCGTCATCGAAGACGTCATCAGCAAGGTCCGCGACGAGTTCGTCAATAACGGTCCTGGCGAGAGCGTTCTTAACGAGCTTCAAGGAGTAATTTTTCTTTCATTTTATTACATTTCATTTTTAGCTCTAATTTCGATTTCTATCTTTTTTATATTTTAGTAACGAACTTTGATATTTTGAATTATTCAAGAGGCTAATTTAATTATAAACAGATATTTTCTTTTTGTCGGATCTGACGAGGTCTAGGGTTTTGACATGACTTATTTTATTTGTTTATTGTTTCTCTCGGAGCTGTATTCAAGCTGATCTTGGCTATTAAATGGTGTATGATGTAGTTATTTCTGGGGTAAACCTTTTATTTTTTGTTAGATTTGGGAGATGAAGATGATCCAAGCTGGAGTTGTATGTGGCCCTATAGATAGGTCATCAGCGCCTAAGCAGCCTGCACCCGGTGGTCCGATAACTCCGGTTCACGATCTTAATGTGCCATACGAGGGGACCGAGGAGTACGAAACTCCCACTGCTGAGATACTCTTTCCGCCTGTGAGTGTTATATGTTATGTTACCAGTATCTATTTTTCATTTATCATTCTGCAGTTTCTCAGTTGTGCTTGAACTTCAGCTGTGAGTGTTATATGTTAAGTTACCAGCATCTATTTTTCATTTATCATTCTGCAGTTTCTCAGTTGTGCTTGAACTTCGGAGTGATTTGTGAGCTTGTTTCTGTTGGGTTGTGGGATTTTGACGTGTTTTAATCTTTTTAAATATATTGCTATCTGGGCACAATTTTGAAGTGATCTGAGCTTAATGGGGTTAGATTATGGTGTCTTTGTGTGCTTTTCTTTTTTGAATATTTGTTACTTTGGTGTGAATTAGAAGTGGCTTGTGAGTCAGTTGTGCTTAATTTTGTAGCTCTTCTTTGGGTTTCCATTGAAGTAGTTGTAAGTTAAATTGTCTGGTAATTTGGAGTTTAATATGAATTACTTATTTGTATGCAGACGCCTCTGCAGACTCCAATTCAAACACCATTACCTGGAAGCACACCATTACCTGGGAGCACTCCGTTGCCTGGGAGCACTCCGTTACCTGGAAGCACACCATTGCCTGGAAGCACACCGATGACAGGGAGCACAGATAGCTCCATGTATAACATTCCTACCGGATCTAGTGATTATCCCACTCCTGCAAATGATTCTGGTGGCAGTACTACTGAGGCGAAGGGAGGGAATGGAAGGCCTAGTTCATACATGGTAAGCACAGCCTTCTTATCACCCTTATGCTTATTGGCTATTTTTCAAGTTCTTTTAACTTTCATTTTTTCTCAATTATATCACTTCAAATGACTTTGTTCTTTTTAAAAATTTTTTGCTTGGAGTACTTTTTGGGCATTATTTCCTGGATAAAAGTTTGCACAACTTGTAGTTTTATAGGTTGCTTATGTATGTAATTTGTTCTTTGCTTTCTTGCGACAGCCACCTCCACCTTCTCCTTGGATGAATCCGAGGGCCCCCTTTGAGTGTTGATGTTAATGTTGGTATGTACTTGTGTAATACCTAAAGAGCTGTTTATTATATATTTTTAATGGTTCTTTAGTGACACTTGGTGTCTTGTTCTAGCTTATGTGGAAGGGCGGGATGAGGCGGATAGAGGAACCTCTCATCAACCCCTGACACAGGTAATTTCTGCTATCAGTTAATAGTTAGGTTGCAGATTGGTGCATGGTTTTTGGGTTTGGGGAAAATACATGACCAGAGAGTTCCAACCGACTGATTCATGATTCTTATTTTTTGGAATTATTTTTGTGAATATTCTTTCTTCCCTTGTGAAAATGATATGATACTGTTGCCACCAAAGTTGGTTATCAGTTTTAATATTCAAGAGAATTCCAGGACTTCTTCATGATGTCTTCTGGAAAACGAAAACGTGAGGATTTCCCTGCACAATACCACAATGGTGGATATAACATTCCTCAGCAAGATGGAGCTGGAGATGCTACATCTGAGATTTTCCAGCTTGAGGTTTGTTTTCCCTCTCATTTGTTAACTTGATACAACACCTCGAATTAATTATGAAAAGCTCTTGCAAGCTTGATGCTGGAGCAGCAAATATTCTTCCCAAAAAAAATCCACAGTATTTTGTAATATGGTTTCTTTTATCATGTTGTTGGAAATGCTTATCTTCTTTAAAAACATGCTTTGTTATTGTTAAATTTTGATTATTAGAATGCCTCTTCTTGCTGGGTTTATGTTAAGCCTGGGTTTTTGTCATAAAAAATCTTATAGTAAATTATTTGTAATGTGCAAGAAATGTTAAAATTATTACATAACTTCACAAACTGAAATCTTTTTGTGGTTTGTGTTTGAAATAACCATGCAACATTTTCTCCCACTAGCCATTCTTTTCTTTGTCCATCTAAGATGGCATATCATATAATGACTGTTTGCATTTTCTTATTAATTGATGAATTAGATTTAGAAGAGGAAGACTAACACACTTTATGCCCAAGTTGTTTTGCAAGCTCCGAGACTTCTTCCTTATTCTTTGAATGGTTGCCTAAAGATGAAATCGGGTTTTAGTTTTCTTTTGGCAGGTTGTAGTGAAGCCAATACATGATGTTAGGATTTTGGGATGTGTGCTTGTTTTCATCTTATGTTTGAGAAGAACAGCCAAAAAGTAGTTTAAGTTGTTCGCTTAAGCTATATGATAATATACAACAGTGTGAGATTGTCAAATTTTATTAACTTGATGCTTCTATTTTGTGCAAGACGAGATGAAGAGTGCCTATCTTACTCTTTTTACTGTTGTGAACACTCTAATATTACATGCATTCCTTTTGGTGCATGCCCTTGCTTTCTTATTTAAGCGGACTAGATATGTGTGAACTTGGGTGATTGGTAGATTGGCTAGAGGTGGCTTGAAAACATTTTCCGCAGTTGTTACTACTTTTTGAGAACATATGCAGCTTCCTTTTTCAACTTTCTCTCAGTTGTACTAACTAATAGAAAGTGAAGTGCTGCTGGCTGGTTTCTCTTACTTGCCCAGGATGTGTTCTGCAGAAAACCAAAACACCTTGAAATGGCAACTCGTTTTGACCATTATATTAGAAATTGGAAGCCTTATTTCTTGAAGCCATTACATAGTGTGCATACCTTGATTTGTGACCCAAATGTAGTATTTTCTTAACAACCATCAGTCCTATGTGTCCTTAAACATTTTGCCACCATGTGGTATTAGTATCAATGGGTCGGGTGTGTGTTCTTTGTTCGGGGCATCTATATCCATAGTACATGTGCATGATTAAGTAACCGGGGCTTAAAATAGATGAAGTATCTTTTCATGGACATGCCAAGCCTTTGAGGACCATGGTTAGCTGACCGAAATATAGTATTTTCTTAACAAGCATCAGTCCTATGTGTCTTAAACATTTTGCCACCATGTGGTATTAGTATCAATGGGTCAGGTGACTGTTCTTTGTTCGGACCACCTATATCCATAGTACATGTGCATGATTAAGTAACCGTGGCTTAAAATAGATGAAGTTTCTTTTCATGGACATGCCAAGCCTTTGAGGACCATGGTTAGCTGATTGTGTACGATAATTGTCCACTCTTTATCTAGATGTTAGTGGTATCTGATGTGGATAAACAATGGTAACAAATGGCTAAAACTATATGAAAGATTATATTGACTCTCTGTTCAAAAACTTTTATTCTCTTGGTTTATTCTACCATGATGTATTCTCCTGTTAGTCAAAATTATGCATGTTGTATGGGGTAGAATTGGCAACTCATATTCTCTATTTCTCTCTCTCTCGGGAAAAGTTATTTTTGTCAGCCATCACATTTAGTAATATTGTTTAGTTACATGCTTGAGCTCATCCTTGTCTTGTTAGCTTTAAGTGGTCTCTTTCAGTTCAATTACTCAATCATTTCATTGTTGAACTCTTGCAAGTTATCATTTCTTGCTTTCAAATACTCTGTTTATTTCTCTATGAGGCTCATTTTATGCCTGCTATCTCAATTATATTTGGTTGAATATTGTTAGAACCCATTTATAAAAGCTGCCTTTCTCATTTGTATCATATTGTTAATTTGAATACATGAGGTTAGAGCTTAAACTTATAAATAGATGAGTTTTGTCTCTGGTCTTTTTCTTAATTAAATTAAAAACAGAAGGGTCATGGAAACCACCACTATCATCATACGTGTCCCATCAGTCCCTGTGTGTGTATTCATGTGTAAATTCATGTATAATGTATTGTGCATCTTCAACTGACGAAACAACCCTTTCAGTTAAGCCAAGGGAGTGATTTCCCAGATAGACATGATACAAGCCACCACGCAAATAGAGAGATATTAGCACATCTGGCTAGTCATCTATGAAGATTCCTCAACTGGATGGGCCGATACCTGATCCGTATGATGATGTGCTTTCTACTCCCAATGTAAGATCCCTATATCTCAATTTCAAGACATCCATATGTGGAAACTAAATCTATGTGTTTGTGGCGTTTGCATGTTAATATAACAAGTAAAATGGTGGCCTCATCACAGCACTTTCAGGTTTATGTCCAATACAATTTTTGTGGTGCAACAAATTTAACCATACTGATCCCAAAATCTAATGGTTTTTATTTGAGTGATATATAAAATGCACTGCAATCTGATTGATGATATATTATATATATATATATATATATATTTGCTATGCCTTGTTGCAACCA
>CM051395.1:14278276-14342147 GCA_028052125.1 Melia azedarach
TCAAAGAAAATTATTTAAATGGTGAATGAAATTCATCTCTAAATAAAATTTAAAAAAATAATAATTTTAATCGTCAAACTAAGGTGCATTTAAAACGCAAAAATAGTACACATGTTGGATGGAGACACACCGCAAATTATCAAGAAAGATAGACGCCCTTAATTAATAAATAACATATTAAGGTTACAAAACAATTAATCATCTTATATATGTATGTAGTTATGTATGTGTGTGTGTGGAGTACAGATCGAGAATAGATAAATAATAAATAAGAAATCAAGTTGAAAAGTTCAAACAGACAAACTTGATCAGCAATAAACGTCTGTCAACAATCTGGCCGAAGCCTTGCTTGCATTTGAATGCATCTTGTTCAACTTAATTGGATTGCTAGCCAGCTTCGTAAACTGAGATTATTAAGCATAAAGCAACAGCCTTATTCTCGAAAGCAATTTTCGAAAAGAATTCATTTGTCAAAATGATAAGGAAGAAAAAGTCAGAGAGTCAAGTAAAATAGGAACCATAGGCAATTTCGTAAACCCGCCGAGTATTTTTATTATTTTCTAGATTGACGAGGACTCATACGCATATATATATATGCTTCTAATTCCTATCTCTATGTTATCTTCTAAAACTATTAGTTTATGGCGTAATTAATTATAATGTAAATCAAACGTGGCAGCTGACTGGATGGCATGCATCTGCAGTGCTAAATGCCTCCACGTGGCAGAATTCTATAGCTAGCTAACTAATTAAGCCATCTTCATTCTATTTTGGTTTGCTTAGCATTATTAACTTGGGATAATAGATCAATTAATGCAGTTTGGCTCAGTTGCATTCATTTTTCTCTTGCATGGAGTATATGGAAGGGACTTGCCTTGCCTTGCCTTGCCTGTGGAGGCCGCCAGATATATACATTACCTAATTAATTGATTGAAGTTTTTAATGAATAGCACAGTGATATACCAATTAAAATACCTTTGGAGTCTACAATAAATAGTACCAGTTCCGGGCATTTTAATGAGTTTTTTTAAGAAGTGCTTAAAAAAACACTAAAATGTATTAGTGCTATATTATAAAAAACATAAACACATTCTTTTCAATATTTCTAAATGAACCTCTAATTATCTGTAAGATTTAATATAATCAAAACAAAAATAGAAAGAGAATCACATAATCTTAGTAAACATCTAACTATGTTGTCAGAAAAAAAATGCAAAAATAAATTATATCAAATAAAAATCCCAAAAATATAATCAGAGAGTTTTGTTGGTCAAACAGTGATAGCTCGTGGTAATTCCACCATAACAGATATTGATTATTATATCTTAGAATAAATTTTTAAAAAAAAAATTAGTTGTAATTTAGTGACCTTTAGCACTTGTTCATAATCCTTCTTCCGTTTTCGTAATTAAGAGTCTAATATTCGATTACAACACGATCAAAGGCATTGCAAACCTCGAAATCATAACAAGTAAAAACAAATTTAAAATATGTATGTAGATTTTTCTTCGAAAAAGCAATAATAATAATAATAATAATAATAATAATAAACAACGTCGGTCTACCTATCCAAATAAAGACCAATATATTTTCTGAGGCACCCTTTGTCTTTTGATATAGAGTTGAAATTGTCTAAATCCTAGAATTTACAGTTGATAGTTTTGAAGACACAGCAGGCCTTAAGCCCCTCACATTCAATCAATATATAAACACATATATATACATATATATTCACTACATACCTTCTAGTTGACCATCTCTCTTTCTCTCCATCTCTTCTCTCCATCTCTCTCTCTCACAGAGCTAACAAATGGAGGCTGATCAGCCTTCGCAAGAAAATTCGGACCAGCATGGAACATTGGACGATCAAGCTGCAAGCCCAGTTAGGTCTTATGATTGCACCTTTTGTAAGAGAGGCTTCTCTAACGCTCAAGCACTGGGAGGTCACATGAATATCCATCGCAAAGACAAAGCCAAGCTCAAGCAAGCTGCTGCTGCAGCCACATCAAACAAATCAAATCAACAGTGTTTCGACATCTCGAAGATACGAGCCTCTTATTCTCCAATTCCCACAAACAGAATAATTGAGGGTACTGATCAAGAAACAAGTGCGACGCGGTGGCGCCCTTGGATTCCTAGTGAAGAAAATGATGCCACTGAATCGGACAAAATAATCCAACTTGGACAAGTCCGGCAACTGCCTTTGTTTGTTGAAAGACCATTCAGAATTGATCAAAATCCAGTCCCAGGCAGTCAAGTTCATGCTGGGAGAGCCGAAAAGGACCCGTCATCGAGCTCATCCGAATCGGATTTAGACCTTGAGCTTAGATTGGGGCTTGATCCTCAGGACTCAACATCATCGACGGGTACCAAAAAGTTCTTCTAAGCAAGAGAAAATTGTTGATTTCTCTTGTTTTCATTTTTTAATTATTTAATAATTATGCTATATACTTTCGTTAATTAGCAAAAAAGCTTAATTTATTCATAATTAATATTGTTTTGCCAACTTATTAATTTAAGTCTACTCATCTATATAAATTTGCAATTTTATTGATTTTTATGATATCGTGGTTCATTTATTGTGGAGTGTTTTACAAGAGTTGGATGGTTTGGGCAATTTTGAGTTTTGAAGTAATTATTGTTTGATGCCTGACTATGTACTGTACGGAAGAAGTTAGTTACCCTGTAGCCTCAATATCAGGACAAATATTAGCTCTAATATTGAGGGACTCTAATTAGAATGTTATAGCTAGCTAGGGAAGCAAATTTTTTCTTTCTATCAAAACATGATGTGTTAAAATGTGCCTCCGTGAGGAAGAACCTTGATTAGGGTTCTTATGAACATTTTAATCTAAACCCTAGATAACAAATCAAGTCTAGTAAGTTCATCAAGTCAAGCTATAGGGCATAACGTGTACTTTAGCTTAAGAGGATATAATAATTATTATTATTATTATTATTATTATCTCCCTGTATGTCCATCTGAAGCATTGCTTTCTTTAGTTGTCAAGCATGGGTATATAATGGGATTGTGATCATTCTTTTGCGTTTGACCTAGGCATGAAAGGATGAATTGTTTGGAACTTTCAATCATCTAAATTAGGATAACAATTAATTCAATCTGATTCTTAGGTGAAAATATCATTCTCTCTCTATATATTATCTCAACTTGCTTTAATGCAAGAGAATATCCATAATACTGAATAAAGGCAAGGAATCATCTCTATATATCAAATATCCCTTCTTCTCCTTCTCCCATATATATAGAGGGCTTAGGTTGAATTATATTCTAGAAAGGTAAGTGATACAAAACAAGAAAATGTCATTCAGTTCCATGTATATTCACTTCTCCGGCTTATTGCTACACCAACAGAAACAATAGTCAATGGGTAATATGTAAAACATATATAAGATGTTAACTTTTCTTAGAGTCCATTAGGTAGATGCAGTTGGATTAAATGTTTGTAATAAATGTGGAAGAAAGAATATTGTAGATTATAAGAACCTCAAGTATCATCCTTTGTCGATTTTGATTGCATTATATTTATTAAGCAGGCTATGAGTGCGAGCTTGCTTGCAAAATTCAGTTGTTTAGGCAGCGGCTCATTATCACATACAGGATTTGCAAATGTAATGGTGAACCAAATTGGTTTTAGGCTCAAGCTTAAGTTTGGATATTCACGTAGAACAATCTGCCAATATTTATATCGAGTATGAGCACATTAATTTACATTCAAATGGGGTATTGGGGCATATTTAGGCATCTTCCTGAGTGGCGTCGTTTCTTCAATTTCTTACAATCGATCAAATCTAGGACAATTTGCCTATTATCTTTATTTCTCTTTAATTACATGATGATTTGGTTGTTTTCCAAATAGCTTCTCGATATTATCTTCTCCTACTAGTTGTTGTTTTAAACCGAGACTTACTGATTTCGCGACAGAGTGGTTCTTAAATTGGGAATAAAATGGGTTAATGGGATCATATATAAAGGGAGAATAAGGATATTTAATTAATTATGTGAAAATTTTAATTATAAAATTTAGAAGTATATATGATTTGCTACTTAATCTCTTATCAGTATTTGTTCGCGCGAGTAGTTTTTTGTCATTGTACGTTGTCGTTATTATATATATCGTGGGAGTCAACTTGTCATCTTCGTTGTTGTTGTTATTGTCAATCCCTTTCAAGTTGACCATTTGCACAAAAATCTTATTAATTTATGAAGTTGTTCCCGATGATGTATATTTGGAGCTGTTTAACGTATCTACAATTAGACAAAATTGCTTGGCAGTATTACATATAATTAGATAACTGTATGTTGACATATGATTAAGATTTAGGACGGTTTCACCTAAAATTTTCTTCCAAATTAGCATTTCCAAGACAATGCCAGAGAGAGGGAATTCCCTTCTTTTCGTTAATACAGAAAATTGAAAGCTGCATGCATTTATATCAGCAGGCCGGTACAAGTTAAATTCATGCTTATTAGATTCATCAATAACAATAATACACAACATATATAGGAAACCACACTTGCACAAAATTAGCCAGAAAGTCTGAAAATATATATGTTGCACACTATCACCTCAGTCATCATCGACGTATATTGTTTCTTGCTGAAACAGGCCACCAAACACCTTCCTCACTTCCGGCTTTGACTCTATCTGTTTCCCCTTAGTCTTTGGCTCCTCCTTTGGCTTCATATTAAAAACAGCAGGCTTAGGCTTAGGCTTAGGCTTTGATGTAGATTCTTTAACAACAGCTTTCTTGGGCGGCAGCGTCCTGGCCTTGGCTTGTCCCCTAACAGTAGCTAACTGCACTTTCGGTTTCTCAGTAGATTTTTGAACTGCAGTTGTAATCTTGGAACTAAATTTATCCCAAGAAAATTCTGAACCAATATCTTTTGCTTTACTCAATAGGTCTTCCATTGGAGTCCCCGTAGCCTCAGCCTTCTCTTGAGCTTTCTCGGCTAAACTAGCTGCTCGAGCCTCCTGTTCTGAAAGCTTTTTCACCTCTTCCTCAAGCTTTTTGGCTGCCTCAGCAGCTTCTTGAGCTTTTTCAGCAGCTATTCTTGCCTCCTCCTCGGCTTTTTCCCGAGCAAGAGCTTCAGCATAGGCCGCTCTTCTTCCATCCTCAGGAATGGCACTAAAAGCATGCAACCCATTTAATTTGCAGATATATATATATATATATATATATATATATATAGATCAGGCCATGCCTGCATGTTCTAATTGTTCCAAACTGAAACCAGAAAGAGACTACAAATGCATATAATTTTGAGCAAATAATAGCATCATATTTCACCTGAAGAGTTCAGCTACACGCTTTGCTGGGGCTGATGGATCTGTAAAAACTTCCACCACCTAAATAACAAAAATAACTAAATATTCAGCCAATATGAACTAACTATGTGTTTCTTAATTTCAGACAAATTTCAATCCCATCGGATTGCAACATATATCATCATCCTTATTTTTTCTTTATTAACTGCATGACAATATTGTCATAAGAAACCAAGAATCCCGTGGCACTAAGTAGTTTTTAGGTGCTGGTAAAATTTCTAGTGATACAGAAGATTTTGAAGCTCGAATTCTTCTTGTATCCAAATCATAGGCATGTAACGAAACCTGTATCCTTCAGAGCTTCATTAACCCAAAACAAAAAATGTACCTTATTTTCAGCGACTGATGTGTTAGAAAAAACATCTGCCACCAGTAATGCTAGCTGAGACTTTGCCACCTAAGCATGATTATTCAAGAACATAAAACAGAAAATAAATACTATAATAATATAAAGACGAACAAGAAAAACAATAAATATTATCCAAGAAATAAGGGGAAAAAAAACGAAAGAATGAAATAGATATAATTAATAACCGCATACATTACATTACTTTGTAGTCGTTTGCGTCAATGCTGCTTCCTTCAGCTGACACTACGACATTGTATGAACTCTCGGGCGCAAAGTCGTCTGTCAAACTTGTCTTTATGAATGTATAGCTGACGTCCGTTTCGATTACTTTTTGCAAAAATTCAGGTACAGTCAACTCCTGATTTCGCGAGAAGAGATTGTTAAAGAATGATGAGAGGCCATCTAGTACATTGTAAGTCGAAGCGGTGATTGTGTTCCCATCATAGATGATTGCCACGTGACCTACACCTGCTAATTGAGCGGCTTCGATTACTTGTAAGGCGTCTGATGTTGAGACCTCATTGGCGGGACCGTTTTCGGCGGGACCAATTGTGACGACGACTTTGCCTGCGTTTCCAATTGCTTTGGCAATTGATTCTGCGTCGTCGAAAGTGGATTCAACGGCATTGAGACGCTTTGATTCTTCCTTGGATATGATCTGCGGTGATCATGCATGCAGCGGAATACAATATATGGTCTCAATTAATTATATATAAATTATAGAGCATTAAGAAGGTAAAAAGGTTCGAAATTCCAACTTAATTAATATTATACAATTTATTCAGATTAATCTCATTGCTGTTCAACAGTAAAAAAAATTAGTTGCCAATTTTATGTAAATGTAAAACTATACCATTAATTGGGCGTCTCCTCACACATAGAGCACAAGAATTGTTACTTGTGTTGTGTCCTATTCTTTCCCTGTGCTGTGTAATTCGCCTTTTTACTAGAACTACTGAACTTTCAATATGCATTTTAATATTACCAGAACTACTGAACTTTCAAAATCAGTAACCAATTTTCATCAAACTCAGATAAATACAGAACTTGTGTTGATCCAGTTTAAGAAGCTGACCTTGTAACTGGCAGCGAGACGAGCTAATTCCTGAGCAGCACCAAGCTCAGGCACACCGGCTCTAACACTAAAACCTTCACGCAATAACGTTTGGGCAATGCGAACGCCGGCCTGTCCTGTTGCACCAGCCACAAAAACTGTGCCTGGATCTTTTCTTCTTGAGTTCCCAAATGACAAACCAGTTCCAGTTCCAGGGCTGCTCACAACTGGGATCAAAGATTTGACATCTGGTACCTTTCCGAAGTTGAAACGAAATGGATTGGAATTGCCTGAACCCCGATTTGAGCTTTCTTCCGATGGTGAATTCTCGTCTTTTGGTTTGCCGAGCTGAAATGGAGAGAAAGGTCCAGCCTTTTTGGCAAACACAGTGAGTCTGAGTCTTTGGCCTTTGGTGGTGGTTACCCTCGGATGGGGTGTGGTTTTGGGAAGCAATGAATTCGATGTAAGAGTTGGAGCCATGGCTGGATAAACAGAGGATAACGAATGTAACCCTCTTTCTTCTTTAATTGGGTGGAGTAGTATTTTTGTTGTATATGCAACAAACATCTTTCATCTCAAACCCCCACCCCCACCCCGCCCCCACCCGTGATTCTTATTTGTGGCAAATTAAATTTTGATCGGTTTGAATATTATCTGAATGTGGAGGTAAGGGAGTGTGCTGGCAAATGGTAGTGAGCCACGTTGTCACGGTTTATCTACTGAAGAAAATTGAACACCAGACGTTTATGTAGCACACATCAACTTATGATGAACCCAACCCACACCACCCCACCCGAATGGATATAAGGAGGAACAACCTGATGAACTTACCGGCTTAGTTTATCAAAACTTGATCCAATTGGTTGCCACAAAAGTCTTAGTAGTCACGGCCCACAAAAAGCCATATGGCATAAAAAGATATGATTTATTAATTTTACTTCGGGAAATATACAAGCTTCAGGGCTAACAAAAAATTTTAGCCTTCTTGAGTTTTTGAAACGCGCCCAATTGATCCTAACCCTAGAAATGTTGCAATTACAGGACCAACTTCTTGAGGAAGCGCATCAGAACCCACATTATAACCGATTGAGCTTCCCAGGCGGAAAACAACAAATGGAATACCAGGATGTCCACATTATAGATTAATATTTAAGTGCTTATAGCACCTCCCACAAATATTTACCTTTTAGAACTTTCAAGTCTGCGACTTCATAAATATATAATGAGATAAGAAGTCACATGCCCCAAATATTTTTCTACTTTCCAGCGTGCATGGATTCTTTTCAAAATGGCAAGTGTCTTTTATGACATATAATTGTGGTGTAAGATGATTAACATTGATGAAACGTAAATGTAATATTTCATAGGTAGAAACCACCTCAATAAGGCATCAAGAACTTGGCAGACAGCATTGTTCTCCATCATCTCACCAAACTTAGGTCAAATGCTAAGTTCATACATTATGCTTATATTCCCCACAACTTTAGGCTTAGTTTGGGACTATAAAGTACAACTATAAGTGTGTGGTTAATTCCAACTTCTAGAATATTTAACATTTTTCCTACTAATATTTAACATCTAGCAATTTCATTTCAGAACAACCGCAAGCTTAAAAACTACAACACTTCAATCTCAAACAACTTCAATTCTAAACAAAGCCTTCGATGCACATCAATTTCATCTTTCCCTCTTCAAACTCAACTACTAGAACAATCTAACACAGAAAACTGCACACAGGGCACGAGCCTGAACTACCATCACCAACAAAGTACCATTCTCATAAAAGACCTATAGGACCTATAGATATAACCATTACTACCATCCCTCGGTTGAGAAAATAACAAACATCGAGCCTCTGCCATCATCAATGCCTCATCACTACCTCAGTTCAAGTCATTGTTCCTTACAAGGACCTAAAGTACTCATAATCAGCCTTCTTCAGTGTAACTCTACTAAGTCCATCATCAGATAGAGATGGCAACGAATAGGATACGGTATGGATACCTCAATATCCATATCTGTATCCTACAAAAAATTTCACATCTATATCCTTCGCGGATATTTTGCTCAATATCCGTATCCTCCTAAACAGATATTTGTCAATATCCATATCCTAACGGATATCCACAGGATATATCCATATCCTAAGACAAAACAATAAACTCTAAAAAAAATTAATTTATTATTTAATTTTTAATATTTTAAAATTAATATACCATATTAATAAATTAAATTAAAATAAAAATAATTTTATTATCTATTCCATGCCCATGATTAATTTTATTATTGTTCTACAATAGATATTAAAATAGTCATATAAAGATGATAAAAAATAATAATCTCTCCAATTATAATTAAATTAACCAAAATAACAAAAAATATGCTAAGATAACTTATTTAAAAGCAACAACACGCTTATGACTTCAAAAAACGCATCATGAAACTACAACCATTTTCACAAAAAAAAATATTCATCTAATAAGGCTACAAATTTACATATTATTTCAAATAAATAATATGTAAATAACTTATTGCACAATTAATAGATTATAATTATTTTTCTAATATACAATCTTTAATAAGAATGTTAGAGAAAATTGATTAAAAAAAAAGAATACATACTCATATATTGTATATTCCAAAATGAACAGTATATAATAAATTAATTAGATTTTTCTTGGGCACTAGGATATACATTAATATTACAAAGGATATAATCATATATTATTAATTGTATTAGGCACACCGTGTATCATGACAATATAATAATAAATTAATTAAATTAGTGGTCTATATTGATTATTATATTCATCTGCACATTATAATAAACATATGAAAATCTCTATTTCTAAGGTATTATATATTCCTAACAATATAATATGAAATCAATAAAATTAATAAGCATATTATAAAGAAAATCATATTATATTACAAAGATAAATAATTAGAGTTACTTATAATTAATATTTTATATTAAGTCTAAAATAACGTTATTTTAATAACTTAATTGAAAAACAGTAAAACAGATATCCTATGTGGATATCGACAGGATATTTCGGAATATCCGTATCCTATCCATATCCTATACAAATATTACACTCTATTACCACATCCTATCCATATCCTATTTCATAATATCCATATCCTATCCATCAAAATAGGATACGAACGGATATCCGCAAAAACGATATCCGTTGCCATCCCTATCATTAGATAACCAAATGCTCCAACTTCAATTACCAATACCAGCACCAACACCAAGCACCTCAAAGATGAATAAAAGCAACTTTGAGAAAAATCTCAGTTGGACATATTATCAATTAGTTTCTGACATGCTAAGTAAACAGAAATTCTGAATTCTGTAATGTTCTCTTCACTGATCACCTGTTATCGGATGAAACTATATTTCATGGCTGATTCACATTCATGGCAAAGGCAGGTAATCATTTTGCTAGAAATATCAAATGCACTGTACTACATGATGTAAACATATTTGACCAGAAAGCAGACAAAGTAAAGAATAAAATTAAACGTGTATAATTATAGTAAAGGTCTGAACAGCATTCTCAAGAGTACACACTGATCAACCAATTTTCCCGGACTAAAATAGAAACAGAGCAGGGTAAAAGCTCATGCAATGATGACCAAAACCAGTAGTCATTTGGGAATAGTAGTAGATCCAAAACGTTCAAAATGCTTTAATCACATACTTTTGTATACACAATATGATCATGCCATCAGTACCTTACAGCTCATATCAACATCAGGACAGTAGAGTCTGAAAATTATAGCACCATGAAGAATTTTAGAAAATTAAGTCCCAGGAACAATTCTCAAGCTGCCATCCATACAGAGGGTAACCGAAATTGTGAGAAAACAGCTCTGATTAACATGCAAAGAGGATTCACTTATAGGAATTGATATTTCTTCTAAAAGGACCTACAAAGAAATGAGAGCACTTCACCTGAATTGTTGTTCAGATTGTGGATCTGCAAATGATCTGCTCAACCAAGTCATCTAGTTGACAAAATATTCATCTACCAATTGACCAGAAAGCTAATTTAGTATCAGTCTCATATCAATAGAATTGACAAGACCTTTATGTTTAGTTTGCTTTTAAGAAGAATACCAAGATCAGTCAAACCTATGGATCTTATTAGTTTATAACAGCTACAAGACTCAGAAACACTTTACATCAATAAAAATCTTACAATAAAAGCAATAATCACAAAAACAACAATCAAGGAAATGCCTTCACATCCAAGCAACCAATAAAATCCCAGAAAATGACAAAAAAAACAAATTCCCAACAAAGGGAAGACAAATATTACCAGAAAAGTTAGCAGGATAGTCTGCATATAGTTGCACTCAAGAGTATAGCTCAGGAAATCCTCATTTATCCATTTCAGCTGCCAGCAGTAAACACAAACTACATTAAAGAGTAACCAAAATAAAAGAAAATAACACTCCCATTCATAACATAAATTAGCCCAGGAAATATAAAAGATAATGGCAAACAAGATTTAAATGACAAAATAATGTCTAAATGTTCCAAAACAGAAAAGATTTAGCGACTGCTGTTCTTCTTCGCTTTGATTGATTCAAGAGCCTTATTCCGTAACTCAATCTCAAGCCTCTTCTGTTCAGATTCTGCCTCTCCATCATCACTTGGATAATACTCCCTCCTAGTTACATGTTTACCATCTGAAGCATCAGCATCACTTTGGTTCTTCAACTTCAGCTTCTCTGCACGCCGTTCTTCCCTTCTACGACGTCGCTCGTCACGTCGTCGACGCTTCTCTTCTTTTCGTAATTTCTTTTCTTCCTTCTTCCTCCTTTTAGCCTCCTTCTTCTCTATTTCAGAATCATAACTGTAGTCATCATCCGAAGCCCCTTCTTCCTTGTCATATTTTTTATGCTTTCTCTTCTCCTTACTCTTAGCTTTGGGCTTCTCACTTTGCTCAGAAACAGAATCAGAAGCATCACTCCTATTACTTTGATCAACTTTTTCAACCTCCATGTTAGTATTTTCAGATTTACAGTGTCGATCATTGTCCTTGCCATTACTTTTATGAGAATGGTTTCTCTCGGATTTTTGGCTTCCTCCAGAGTAGGTTGACCGTCGCCTCCCACCAGGCAAGGGGTCTTCATAAATTGTCGGTGAACTTTGTTGATCAGAAGTTTCAGGATGAAAACCCCTTGCAGACAATTTCTCGCTGCTATGAATGTGTAAAAATTATCAGATTACAGAAGACCTACAAATTTACTCATGCAAGACAATGTGAGGGATCAAATAAGCAGGACACTATACGGTAGAAACATTTTACCTCCCAGGTAAAGGATCTTCCTTGTTACGAACTCTCCGAGGAGAATCTTTCTGCTTACCGACCATGGATGAGCGGAGAGATCTTCCATGTGATTCAACAGATTTAAGATCCCCATCCTCCCTAAAAAATTAAATACATAAAAACTCAGAAAAACCAAGGAATCAAAATTTTCAAATGCTAACAAGAATAAAAATGTTGGAACTTCAAATTAACCTAGCATGACAGGTTTCTTTATCCTCCATGCTTGTTTCTGGACCACCCTGACGAAGTCTACGTTCCCTTGGTCTTGGTGAAGGACTTATGCTGCCATCACGGGCAATTCGTTCCCTAGTCTGTCTCACAGGACTTCCATCTGGACTAAATGACCTTACAAAGGAGCCAAAAATGTAAAAACATGTAAGTTCAACAAAATGATAGAGATTAAAACAATGCGATACATAAGAAATAGCTAGCATCACAGATCACGTAAGTACCTCCTGTCTTCACTAGTACTCCTTTTCCTTGTCAACTGTGGTGGAGATTCTGACACAGTTGGTGATCTTTCTAGTGAAGGTGAAAAAGCTGAATCTCTTTTAGGTAAATCTTTCCTGTCTTTCGAATCTTGCTGAGGTGACTTCAAAAAGCTGGAAGGTCGACGTGCCGCAGGAGACAATTTTTCAAGGGTCCTGAGATAACGTGTTAGTATATAGTGAAAACTGCTTCAACTGCAAAGTTCAGAAAAACACAAATTGCCCTGACAAAATCTCACCTACCTATTTTTTTCTCTAGGAGAATGCACAGGTAACCTCCTGCCATCATTGGGAGATCTCCTCCTGACAGGTGAAGGGATCCTACGTCGAGCAGGAGATGGGGATCTCGAGTCACAAGGTGAAGGAGACCTACGCTGGGATGGAGTTGCTGATCTCATGCGACTAGGCAAAGGTGAACTGTCTCCAGCTGGAGATGGAGACCTATGCTGTGATGTCAATGGAGACCTTCGATATCTTCGTCGTACAAGAGAGGGAGATATACGCCGTACAGGTGACGATGACCAGCATGGTGCAGGTGACGGAGACCGCCGCCCCAAGGGTGATGGAGATGAACGCCGAATGGACAAAGGAGATCGGCGACGGCATATTGGTGAAGGAGATCTATGTCGCCTAACAGGTGATGGAGATCTACGTCTTCGAATAGGAGATGGCGATCTACGCTGCCGCACAGGAGACGGCAATCTACGACGCCGCACAGGAGACGGTGATCTACGACGCCGCACAGGAGACGGCGATCTACGACGCCGCACAGGAGACGGCGATCTACGACGCCGCACAGGAGACGGCGATCTACGACGCCGAATGGGAGACGGCGATCTACGACGCCGAATGGGAGACGGCGATCTACGACGCCGAATGGGTGATGGTGATCTACGACGTAGAGGCGAAGGAGATTTACGCCGAAAAGGGGAACGCAGCTTACGCTGTAAGGGAGATGGTGATCTACGAGATGAAAGTGATCTGGATCTTCGTCTAAAATAAGATGATCTTCTTGAAGGAGGAGAGTGGGAGATCCGAGGTGAATACCTCCCACGAGGTGTAATGGACCGTCTTCTTGGAGAGATGGAGCGTCTCCGTGCTTTAGGGGATCTAGATACACTTCTTGATTTGCGTTTTTCACTGTATGTATAAACTGAAATTAGATATCTACGTATCAAAAAGATATAATTTAGACATGAAATTGCCAGTTAAATATACAAATATCATGGCACATAAGGCTATGATACAACAGAACATATCATTTGAATCCAAATTATCTAAATAGGGGTATAATGTTGCAACTGGATAATAAAAGCATACTCTGAATAACTTCTGGAATTGGACTGTGACTTGCTGATTGACCTTAAAGGTGAGCCTCTGAAAAATTAAACAAAAATGCTGTTACCCACATGTGCAAAGGTAAACCCACACAACAATATCAGAAGAAAGATGGTGCATAACAGTCAACATAATTACCGACGAGATGAAGGGGAACGAGCAGCTGGGTGTGGAGATCTAGAAACCCTGTAGGGATTTAACATAACATTATGCTTCAAGAACAAAAATATATTATTAAAGGATTAAAAGTTACAGTCCCAGAAATAATCTCTGCATGATATAGACACTCAGTAAAAAAGCAGCGCTACCACTTGGAACAATATTAACACGAAAAACTCCAAAACACACGCACAGAAGTTTTGGAACTATTTCCGAAGTATTTCAACAGACTAACACAATTGTGAAACATAAGAAAGCTTCTTTATATGTTGCCCCTCACTGATGACATATTAATCTTAAACCATAAAGTGACTCAACATGAGTGTAAGTGTAACTCACAAGTGGGACACAATGTGTTCAATAAATCTTTGGGAGAGTCTATAATTCATATTAATGGAATATTATAGATCATTGCCTTTCAAGAAACACATTTAATCACCTAAAGTAAAGATCAGTGAACAAAGTTGAAAATACAATGGTCTCATGCATATGTTCATGTGATAATACGCGTTTACTTTGGAACTTAATCCATTTGATTGAAAGGGCACATACAAGTCATACAAATGTGACAACGACAAAATTTTCAGCCCCTACACTTCCAAGTGCTATTTATTGTTAGATGCAAATAACAAATTCCTGTACCACAATAATGTTGAAAATTAAACCCCTTACCTGTGCCTTCCTCTCACACCATTCCTCTCACCAACTTCTTTCTCGTTCTTGGGATAGGCACTTGAATCCTTTGCGAGCATAGTCTTTGAGTTTGGATCCAGATCAGCATTGACGACCTTCATCTCAACCGCACCGTCCTACAGTAGTTTGAGGTAAAGGACATGAACCCAAATAATGCAGAAGCTAGCTGAATAACATGAGAAACACAACGAAAGTTAAAACCAAAAACCCGACTCTACAGAATGCAACTCCTGCATGAATAAATTATTATTACCATATTCCTCGATCTCTCTTGGTCGAGTTCTCTATTTTCCCTCTCTTTCTTCTTCTGAATTTCATTTGCTATCCGTTCTGCCTCCAACTGTAATGAGCCATAATAATATTATTAGAACACAGTGAAACTGTGAACTATATCGACTTAAAAGAAAATACCTTTTTCTTCCTGGTTTCTTCTTCCTTGGCATCTAAGAACTGTTGAGGAACACCGCTTGCATTCCTCTGTGCACTGAGAAGCAGCATCCAGAGCTCCTTCATGAACTTGGCAGTATTTTTCTCCATGAAACCAGTAAGCGATATCTGAACCTCCTTCCCATTCACTTCCTGCATCAGAATAAGGAGTACGGTTCAAGAAATTACCCTATAATAAACTAAACCAAATGTATGAGCCAAAAATTATCGTATCAAGCATTTTTAACAATAAATCACACGAATTGGACAAAAGGACTCATCCATGTCAACCGATATCTGGGTGGACGGGGATATTGCTATGCTGATGTTTGGATCATATGCCAGCTAAATCAGTGTACCCAATAACTCAATTGTCACAGTGACCCAAAATAAAGGACTGATCATGTGGTAACATCATGGATTAAGCAATGGAGTTTCTTATTTATCTAAAGCTGGATATATTTAAAAGCATAAGCACAAATGAACAGAGAAGTAGAAAAACATAGTTTGATAATATTTGTAATTTACATTTTTTCTTCCCAAAATTGATACTGCTATCCATCAAAAGATCATAAATTACCTTTCCATCAAGAAGACCATAAATGAAGTTGATAAGCACCTCATCTTCAAATCCAAGTAACTCAGTGACCCTATTGGCAATCCATGGTCTCATAACATCCATCTTCACTTTCGTCATATCCACCTAAAACCATATAATTAGTGCACATCTTCGGCAAACAAAAATTTCAACAATTATTTGAACAGGTAACAGTAGATACCATTTTATTCAACTTTATACTAAGATATCACTTTACATTCTTTTGCAATTTGTCAGTAGACGGCAAATAACGAATCAAAAGTAACGGAAGTTTCATAATAGCTGAACATAGAGAAAACAAAACTTATAAAATCCAATTTCCCCAATTTTCTAACCCTAGCTACTTCAGTAGCGAGAAAGGCACGCAATAAAACAACAGAGACCAGCAAGTAATACGAGGATTTTCTATATAAAATCAAACGAACCAGGTGGTCCAATTCAGGAGCGAATTTCTGCGTTTTCAAGAGCTTCGCTTGCTTGTTCGAAAACCGCGTGTCTTGATCGGCCGACGTGCCCTAATTAAACATGATCGACGATTTTTTATATGGATCCAAACAATTAGAAATCAGAGACTTCAATACAGGAAAAATTGTTCAATCGTAGCTTACCCGGAAAAACCCGCCCGACATTTTCTAGGGTTTTGGCGATGTAGACTGGAGACTTTAGAGTGGTTGCTCGGGATGATAATATTTGTGGGAAGAGTGCAATTTGTGTTATATACTTAGACGTTAGGCCCTGCCTTATTCGAAGTCTAACGCTGCCGTTTTGGATGATCGTCTGATCAATCAGTCTTCTGAAGTCAAAAACTGGAGGGTTGATTTGAGAGACAGCACTTGCGAAGGCCCGTTTGAATGACCTAATTGGATAACTAAAAATGTGGATTTACGCATGTAACCTAAATGAAACTCACTGTTTGAAAATGCTAAGGAAAAGCTCTAATGTACTATACTCTTTTAACACTTTTTTTTTAATTTTTAAAAGAATAATTACTGTTAAACTAACGATTATTAAATTAAGTGTTTAAATTTATAATAAAAAATACTCTAATATTAATAAATTATGAAAATACATATTATAATACTTTTAAGTTAAGTAATATATAAAATTAATAATATTTTTTAAATTAAATAATATATTATTAATATTTGTATATTTATATTTTTAATTAAATAAATATTTTAAAAATAAAAAATGATATTCTATATTTTTTAAATTAACTACTGTATAAAATTTTAATAGAGACATAATAAATATTCATGATTTTAATTATATTTTATATTTAATATGTTTAATATTAATAAATATACTAAAAATAAATAATTATTTAATAATATTATTATTTTTATTTATAAAATTTTTCAAATAATTAATTTTTGTTGTTATGGCTACTATTAAAAAATTAAATAAAAAACATTGTTTTAAAAATAATGGTAAATTTAATAATTTCAAAAAATATCAAAATAATTAATTTAGAAAAAATAAAATAAGATAAGGATTGAAATTATTAATGACAAGATCTGCCCCGACCTCTCTCAAGAGTTCGGGATAAATTCTGCTAAATATTTTATAGTAGGTACCTGTCATTCTCATAAACATCTCATAATAACATTTATAGATAAAGAAAATAGCCTCAGGCCTTCATCATTAACATACATTGAGACTTCCATGTCTCGTCACACATATATACATATTCACATACACATATGATATATTTCAAAATGTTTCATGCAGCATGCGTAGAGTGGTCTCAACCTCATTTACAAAACTGCACCCTGCACGAAATCCTGCGTGATCTTGGGAGAAATGGGAAAATAGGAAAAATAGGGAAATGAATGAGCTTGCGACTCAGTGAGTGGACATAGTTTTTTAAAGAAAATATATTTCCATACAACCATTGTACGACATCTTAAAATCGTATATAATTAAGCATCACTTACACATTAAGAATGCATATCATTGCAAACAGTTCATACAACACCCAACTAGTACCCGGGGATATCATGCTTGGCAAGATCCCAACGCTCAAGCAGGGAAAAACCATACTCAACCCAGCGGCCTCGTATCATCGCCTGGGGAGATTACATTCATATACATATAATTCTATAGGTCTCAAAGACCTTACTACATAATATTGGGGAATGGGAACTTGTAGGGCGCTTCAAATAAACACAACCAATATTTTAACGGAAAACAATCGCTTCCGTGCAATCACTGGATATCACGCATAATTTAAATACTACGTAACATGCAACGCAATCTAACGCATTGATAAACAGATCAATCATGCTATATTAAATATTCAAACATAATATAAATTCATAATATTTTAAAAATATATCCACTCACAGCTCAATCGCTCAATTCTTGAAAATTTCGAGGTCTCTTAGGTTTCTTACCACCGCACTGCTCCCTAAAAACACATAATTCAATAATTTACCATTAAAACTAATTCAAAACCTAATACATATCACAAATACAACAATAAAACTACTTTAACTCCATAAATAAACTGTCCACAAAGTTCCTGGACATTAATTTAACTTCCCAATACTTTTTCCTGCACAATTTTTTTTTTTACGATTGATTTCGTTTATCTTTTCTTTTTTCCTCTTTTTTTTTTCTTTCTTTCCTTTCCTTTCTTTCTCTCAAATTGAATTTGCTTCTGTTATGCTCTGTTTGATTTCCTTTTCAATTTTCACTTATGAAAACGAAGCAAAATATATATATATATATATATATATATATATATATATAAACCGCCTTACCGCTTAATTATTATTATTAAATTAATTTGTTTTTTCTTTTTGAAACCAACTGCTTAGGTATCTCAATTAATGTTAGTTGAGTGTATATTATAAATTATAAAATTTTCATTACAATTGATTGAAATTTTTAAAGTTTATTAAAAATATTTGGAAATCATAATATTTTTATTAAAATTAGAGTGATGTAATACTTATTTAAGTACAAAAGTAACTATTAAGTATTAATTGAAAAATTAGCTTTAAATGTTAATTTCATTTGAATAAATATTTTTTATTAAAAATTAAATATATCAATTAATATTTTTTAAGTATTAATTAGCACCGTGGATGGGAACTATACGCTTAATCTTCTACCCTTCCTTTTCGTCTATTACTATTGAGTTTTTAGATTGGCCGCAGCGTGGGCCGAGTTAAGCTAAGTAGTAGATATACGCCTCAAACCATTATTTTATGTATAACCAATTTGAAGAAAGAATGAATGGCTGTCACCGTGACACAATTTTCATTTAAGTTTTAGAGGTTGTCATATCAAATCATCATTAATTTTAGATTTGATCCGTTGATGTTAGAGTTATCATTTTGTAAATAAACTTAATAATTATTAATTAGAATTTAATATTTAGCGTGACCAATATTACTATGTTATTATTAAATATACAAATTATGTATACAAGATTATATGGTACAAAAACATTGGTTTAACGAAAATAAAAATTTTAATTTAATTAATAAGGATGAATAATGCAGTATGGACATAATTTATATGGAAAATTTTATTGTATTCTCAATACTATTGTATGTAGAATTTAAATACGTAATTTTTTTAATGAAGTATTATCAATTTCGCCTCTTAAAGTATCAGGTATTATTAGTTGGGTGGTCAAGATTGAAAATATAGACAAACACCTCTCCTCTCAAACAGCAATATGTTATTGTAATTAACGAACACATATAAAATTACTAAAATATCCTTTAAGTAAATGTAAAAAATTGATAATTTCATATTATAGTAGCAGATAAAGCAAATTAACCAAGTTAGTAGCAGATAAAGCAGCAACAATAGCACCAGAGCAGCAACTTTATAATATTTGTATGTAGCAAGCAGCAATAGCAGCCAGCTAATTGGAAAAACAGAGCAGTAATTAACCGAAAATCACTATCCAACAGCGGAGAAAGCAAAATCTCTATATCATTTACGCTTGAGGATACAACACAGCCAGCAGCAGCATAAATCTCTCTATACAAAATCTCTCAACCAGAACAAAAAATGTAGCAGGGAGAATAACATGTAGAACAGCATGAAAGCAAGAACACAAATCCACCAGCAGCTTAAGATAATCATAGGATACATCTCAGCCAGCAACAACACATTTCTTGAGCAGTATGAAAGCAGAGCAATCAATTTCAAGCATTTGAGTAACCATTCCAACCATATCAACACAACTTAAAAAAAATTATCATAATTTCATTAATACAAACTAGAATAAAAACTAAGCCAGGTAATTAATTATTAAGTTTGCAGCTCTCCAACTGCGTGAAAGTACATAAAATCTCTGCAATTGAACTAGATCCAACCAAACTTTCCCTTTACAATTTTACTATTGTTGCTTCTTCCTCGATCTTCCTAACAATTTTCCTCCTCTCATCTGGAATTAATTTTCAACTATAACCTAACTGGATGATATATTAATTCTTCATATTCACTTGTTGGATATTGGTAATGAAGGAGAAGTTTGTCTTTTCAAGTAAGTTTTTTATTTACGTTATGACAATACTGAAAAACTCAGTGGAGAAACCTTGCTTCTATTGTAATTTTTATGATTTTAATTGAATAAATGCAAGCATAGGTTGCATTTCTGAAGTGGCAATCAGATGCTAGATGCAAACATGATGCTACCACTACATTGATAGTTCAAGAACTCACAGAAAGAAGGGCTCATCTTACAGACTTTTTCAATAAACACATATGTCGGCGATTCTTTTTTCATGACATTGTAGATTTGTTTGTTTCTCTCAATAACCAGATTACTGAAATTGCAAACAAAAGTATTCAAGACATTTGGGTATTTTATGGTGTAATTAAAAAAAAAAATCAAAAGCAGAGACAGTGAATTGACGATGGTGGCAAAGTTCAGTGCAAACAGTATGTGTGGCATGATGGTGGAAAAACTAATTTCTTGCAAGCAGCGACAAGGAGTCGGCGATGAATGTGCATGGATTGGTGGCACAGTTGATTTTGGATTGTGGTGACCGTTAGAGATGACTTCTTTTTGTTAGGAATTTAATGTTATAAGTTAGGATTTTTTTCCTTTTTAATTTTATGAATTTTAATTAAAAAAATTATCCATTTAAATTGCAATGTTTTTATTTTTTTTTGTTAAATGATCGAAATACCCTTATTTCTTTTAAGTTAAATAATAGTGTCAAAAATTTAGGGGAGGTGTTTGCCTATTTTTTTAATTTTAACTATATAATTAATAATACCTAATACTTTAGGGGTGAAATATGATAATACCTCTTTTTTTTAAAATGTGTACATGAGTTTGATTAACGTGTTAAATGTTCTTGTGTGAGAATTATTCGTGACATTTGTTATGTGTGTAATATATACACAGGCATACGTATTTAAGTTCATTTACGTTATTTCAGTAAATAAATAATTTGACACAAAATTTCTAAAATCACCTGTAATAAAAATTAATAAATACATTGGAAAATAAGGTCATACAAACACCTTACTCCTATTGTTTATTAAACATTAAGCAACATTTTTATCTCTTGCAATTGTTTGATTTTCTAAAATAGTTCAAAAACAAAACTAAAAAAAATGAAGAAATTATCCTCCCAGTATTTTTTTGTGTAAAAAAACCTTGAATAAAACATTATAAAAAATGAGGAAAAAAATGTTGACTAAGAATGAAGTTACTAAATTGGACTTGAAGATGGGTATGAAGTATACAATATAATTATGAAAGGATAAATCATACACAATTTAATATATTTTTTAAAATAATACTTATTTCTGTTTACAAATAAATAGTATAAATAATAAAATATATTCATAATTTTATTTTATACATAACAAAAATAATCATGACCATGGTAGTAAATATGATTTTAAGATAAAAAAAAGAATAATTTTGTTAAGTTAAAATTTATTTTAAGGTGTTTCATAAAATATTTGAAAATTCACTTATAATAAAACCACTCCCTTTCATAGTTCAAGTAAAACATAATTATTTTTCGAAATTAAAATTTAAGAATTATTTTCATCATTTAATATATTTTTTAAATATTTTAATATAAATGTTTAATATTACTTGCACAAACTATTTAATTTTATCTCTAACATTCAATATATACCTGATATCTATTTAAAGCATGATAATGAAATTTGTCAACCAAACATTTTAATTTTTAAAATTCGCTACATATTTAAAAGTATAATTTATCAAATACTTAATTTATTTATTTTAATTCTCATAATTTCTTCGATACAATCCAATTATTTTTAAAGTAACAACATTGTTACTAGACTGTAACTCAACAGAGTACATAATTTCTGTTGATAATATTTTGTATTTTTAATAAAAGATAAAATACGTTTGTTATCTTAACATAATGAAAATGGTGACGAATTTACTTGAATATTATGAATAAGTTTATGATTTATCCCAAAATATGGAAGGGTTAGATTTTAATATAAAATATAGTAGTAAAATACAGCGAAAAACAATTAGTGGGACCCAACACCGGGGCATCAAAGGCGGTGACGGTTGTGATCTTGTCCTGAAAATAAAGCTTCATCCAACGTTGCACACTATACACACACAAAAACACAGACACGCATCGACTTAAATCCTTACCCGTAAGAGAATAAAAAAAATCTAGAACCCTGCCAGATCTCGCCACGTGGACCCAACTCGTTTAATCGGATGCAAACCTATTTATATTCCACTCTTTATTCATCTTTTCTCGTCCGCCCCTCTCTCTCTCCCTCCCTCCAATCTCTTCTCTCCGATCTCTTTCTCTTTCATTCAGCTTTGTCTCACTCCGCAATAGTATCTTCCCAAAAATTAAAACCCTTAAAAAAATTCCCTATGCTTCCCTAAATTTTCTCGAGAAAATTATCTATTCGGCTTCAAAGTTTTCCCGGGAAGTTTCAATCGGAGGAGCTAGGAAGACTTCAAATTTACAACTGAAAAGAATGGCCACATCTGCGACGAGCATGGTATACATACGCGTCATCGAAGACGTCATCAGCAAGGTCCGCGACGAGTTCGTCAATAACGGTCCTGGCGAGAGCGTTCTTAACGAGCTTCAAGGAGTAATTTTTCTTTCATTTTATTACATTTCATTTTTAGCTCTAATTTCGATTTCTATCTTTTTTATATTTTTAGTAACGAACTTTGATATTTTGAATTATTCAAGAGGCTAATTTAATTATAAACAGATATTTTCTTTTTGTCGGATCTGACGAGGTCTAGGGTTTTGACATGACTTATTTTATTTGTTTATTGTTTCTCTCGGAGCTGTATTCAAGCTGATCTTGGCTATTAAATGGTGTATGATGTAGTTATTTCTGGGGTAAACCTTTTATTTTTTGTTAGATTTGGGAGATGAAGATGATCCAAGCTGGAGTTGTATGTGGCCCTATAGATAGGTCATCAGCGCCTAAGCAGCCTGCACCCGGTGGTCCGATAACTCCGGTTCACGATCTTAATGTGCCATACGAGGGGACCGAGGAGTACGAAACTCCCACTGCTGAGATACTCTTTCCGCCTGTGAGTGTTATATGTTATGTTACCAGTATCTATTTTTCATTTATCATTCTGCAGTTTCTCAGTTGTGCTTGAACTTCAGCTGTGAGTGTTATATGTTAAGTTACCAGCATCTATTTTTCATTTATCATTCTGCAGTTTCTCAGTTGTGCTTGAACTTCGGAGTGATTTGTGAGCTTGTTTCTGTTGGGTTGTGGGATTTTGACGTGTTTTAATCTTTTTAAATATATTGCTATCTGGGCACAATTTTGAAGTGATCTGAGCTTAATGGGGTTAGATTATGGTGTCTTTGTGTGCTTTTCTTTTTTGAATATTTGTTACTTTGGTGTGAATTAGAAGTGGCTTGTGAGTCAGTTGTGCTTAATTTTGTAGCTCTTCTTTGGGTTTCCATTGAAGTAGTTTGTAAGTTAAATTGTCTGGTAATTTGGAGTTTAATATGAATTACTTATTTGTATGCAGACGCCTCTGCAGACTCCAATTCAAACACCATTACCTGGAAGCACACCATTACCTGGGAGCACTCCGTTGCCTGGGAGCACTCCGTTACCTGGAAGCACACCATTGCCTGGAAGCACACCGATGACAGGGAGCACAGATAGCTCCATGTATAACATTCCTACCGGATCTAGTGATTATCCCACTCCTGCAAATGATTCTGGTGGCAGTACTACTGAGGCGAAGGGAGGGAATGGAAGGCCTAGTTCATACATGGTAAGCACAGCCTTCTTATCACCCTTATGCTTATTGGCTATTTTTCAAGTTCTTTTAACTTTCATTTTTTCTCAATTATATCACTTCAAATGACTTTGTTCTTTTTAAAAATTTTTTGCTTGGAGTACTTTTTGGGCATTATTTCCTGGATAAAAGTTTGCACAACTTGTAGTTTTATTGCTTATGTATGTAATTTGTTCTTTGCTTTCTTGCGACAGCCACCTCCACCTTCTCCTTGGATGAATCCGAGGGCCCCTTTGAGTGTTGATGTTAATGTTGGTATGTACTTGTGTAATACCTAAAGAGCTGTTTATTATATATTTTTAATGGTTCTTTAGTGACACTTGGTGTCTTGTTCTAGCTTATGTGGAAGGGCGGGATGAGGCGGATAGAGGAACCTCTCATCAACCCCTGACACAGGTAATTTCTGCTATCAGTTAATAGTTAGGTTGCAGATTGGTGCATGGTTTTTGGGTTTGGGGAAAATACATGACCAGAGAGTTCCAACCGACTGATTCATGATTCTTATTTTTTGGAATTATTTTTGTGAATATTCTTTCTTCCCTTGTGAAAATGATATGATACTGTTGCCACCAAAGTTGGTTATCAGTTTTAATATTCAAGAGAATTCCAGGACTTCTTCATGATGTCTTCTGGAAAACGAAAACGTGAGGATTTCCCTGCACAATACCACAATGGTGGATATAACATTCCTCAGCAAGATGGAGCTGGAGATGCTACATCTGAGATTTTCCAGCTTGAGGTTTGTTTTCCCTCTCATTTGTTAACTTGATACAACACCTCGAATTAATTATGAAAAGCTCTTGCAAGCTTGATGCTGGAGCAGCAAATATTCTTCCCAAAAAAAATCCACAGTATTTTGTAATATGGTTCTTTTATCATGTCGTTGGAAATGCTTATCTTCTTTAAAAACATGCTTTGTTATTGTTAAATTTTGATTATTAGAATGCCTCTTCTTGCTGGGTTTATGTTAAGCCTGGGTTTTTGTCATAAAAAATCTTATAGTAAATTATTTGTAATGTGCAAGAAATGTTAAAATTATTACATAACTTCACAAACTGAAATCTTTTTGTGGTTTGTGTTTGAAATAACCATGCAACATTTTCTCCCACTAGCCATTCTTTTCTTTGTCCATCTAAGATGGCATATCATATAATGACTGTTTGCATTTTCTTATTAATTGATGAATTAGATTTAGAAGAGGAAGACTAACACACTTTATGCCCAAGTTGTTTTGCAAGCTCCGAGACTTCTTCCTTATTCTTTGAATGGTTGCCTAAAGATGAAATCGGGTTTTAGTTTTCTTTTGGCAGGTTGTAGTGAAGCCAATACATGATGTTAGGATTTTGGGATGTGTGCTTGTTTTTCATCTTATGTTTGAGAAGAACAGCCAAAAAGTAGTTTAAGTTGTTCGCTTAAGCTATATGATAATATACAACAGTGTGAGATTGTCAAATTTTATTAACTTGATGCTTCTATTTTGTGCAAGACGAGATGAAGAGTGCCTATCTTACTCTTTTTACTGTTGTGAACACTCTAATATTACATGCATTCCTTTTGGTGCATGCCCTTGCTTTCTTATTTAAGCGGACTAGATATGTGTGAACTTGGGTGATTGGTAGATTGGCTAGAGGTGGCTTGAAACATTTTCCGCAGTTGTTACTACTTTTTGAGAACATATGCAGCTTCCTTTTTCAACTTTCTCTCAGTTGTACTAACTAATAGAAAGTGAAGTGCTGCTGGCTGGTTTCTCTTACTTGCCCAGGATGTGTTCTGCAGAAAACCAAAACACCTTGAAATGGCAACTCGTTTTGACCATTATATTAGAAATTGGAAGCCTTATTTCTTGAAGCCATTACATAGTGTGCATACCTTGATTTGTGACCCAAATGTAGTATTTTCTTAACAACCATCAGTCCTATGTGTCTTAAACATTTTGCCACCATGTGGTATTAGTATCAATGGGTCGGGTGTGTGTTCTTTGTTCGGGGCATCTATATCCATAGTACATGTGCATGATTAAGTAACCGGGGCTTAAAATAGATGAAGTATCTTTTCATGGACACTGCCAAGCCTTTGAGGACCATGGTTAGCTGACCGAAATATAGTATTTTCTTAACAAGCATCAGTCCTATGTGTCTTAAACATTTTGCCACCATGTGGTATTAGTATCAATGGGTCAGGTGACTGTTCTTTGTTCGGACCACCTATATCCATAGTACATGTGCATGATTAAGTAACCGTGGCTTAAAATAGATGAAGTTTCTTTTCATGGACATGCCAAGCCTTTGAGGACCATGGTTAGCTGATTGTGTACGATAATTGTCCACTCTTTATCTAGATGTTAGTGGTATCTGATGTGGATAAACAATGGTAACAAATGGCTAAAACTATATGAAAGATTATATTGACTCTCTGTTCAAAAACTTTTATTCTCTTGGTTTATTCTACCATGATGTATTCTCCTGTTAGTCAAAATTATGCATGTTGTATGGGGTAGAATTGGCAACTCATATTCTCTATTTCTCTCTCTCGGGAAAAGTTAATTTTTGTCAGCCATCACATTTAGTAATATTGTTTAGTTACATGCTTGAGCTCATCCTTGTCTTGTTAGCTTTAAGTGGTCTCTTTCAGTTCAATTACTCAATCATTTCATTGTTGAACTCTTGCAAGTTATCATTTCTTGCTTTCAAATACTCTGTTTATTTCTCTATGAGGCTCATTTTATGCCTGCTATCTCAATTATATTTGGTTGAATATTGTTAGACCCATTTATAAAAGCTGCCTTTCTCATTTGTATCATATTGTTAATTTGAATACATGAGGTTAGAGCTTAAACTTATAAATAGATGAGTTTTGTCTCTGGTCTTTTTCTTAATTAAATTAAAAACAGAAGGGTCATGGAAACCACCACTATCATCATACGTGTCCATCAGTCCATGTGTGTGTATTCATGTGTAAATTCATGTATATGTATTGTGCATCTTCAACTGACGAAACAACCTTTCAGTTAAGCCAAGGGAGTGATTTCCCAGATAGACATGATACAAGCACCACTGCAAATAGAGAGATATTAGCACATCTGGCTAGGTCATCTATGAAGATTCCTCAACTGGATGGGCCGATACCTGATCCGTATGATGATGTGCTTTCTACTCCCAATGTAAGATCCCTATATCTCAATTTCAAGACATCCATATGTGGAAACTAAATCTATGTGTTTGTGGCGTTTGCATGTTAATATAACAAGTAAAATGGTGGCCTCATCACAGCACTTTCAGGTTTATGTCCAATACAATTTTTGTGGTGCAACAAATTTAACCATACTGATCCCAAAATCTAATGGTTTTTATTTGAGTGATATATAAAATGCACTGCAATCTGATTGATGATATATATATATATATATATATATATATTTGCTATGCCTTGTTGCAACCACTTGTGAAATTGGCATTTGGATGTGTTATCATAGATGAAGATCTGTTGCTCCATTTGCTTGCTGAGAAATTGTAAGTTAGGTCCTTTAGTTTCCATTTTCTGGCAAGCAAAAGGAGTTGCTGAAAACATTTGGTTAATGAAATAGTCTGTAGAAATGATTTTTCGTTTTTTGTGATATGACCATTGTTAAAGCTGCAGGATATTTTAAGAATGGTTTAATACTGCTTATCTTATTCTGATCTTGAATGCTGCATGTTATGACTCTTTCATATAAATGGGATTTAACTATTGACTCTTAACACCTGCCCAATGCCCACCAATTTCCGATTCTCTTTCCACTGATATGCATATTCTTTGAATATTATGAGAAATCTGTGTACTCACCATCAATTGCTTTCTCTTCCTTTTTGTTTTTCTCTTTCCTTTTGGGGCTCGCCCGACTTTCACGTTGAAGATATACAACTATCAAGGAGTTGTTAATGAAGACTACAACATAGTGAACACGCCTGCTCCCAATGGTGAGTTGAAAAAATGTGTTGAAGACTGTTGTGTTTAGAACTTAATACATTGGTGTTTTATAGATTTTTTTCTCTGTGCGTGTGTGTAGATCTTCAGGCTAGTACTCCTGCTGTTGTCACTCAAAATGAAGCTGTAGAAGATGATGACGATGAGCCATTGAATGAAAATGACGATGATGATTTGGATGATGTGGACCAAGGAGAGGAGCTGAATACTCAACATTTAGTTTTGGCACAGTTTGACAAGGTAATTTTCATTTTATTCCATGGCAAGCATCATTAATGTCCATAATATTATATTCACGAGCAATGTTGTTCACGTCATGCATTTTTTGGGGTAGGTGACGCGTACCAAAAGCAGATGGAAGTGCGCTTTGAAGGATGGAATTATGCATATAAACAATAAAGACATTCTCTTCAATAAGGTGTGCTTTGATATGGTTTCTGTTCATGTATTGGCGCTGTTTTATGCTGAAATTGAAAGTTATTGACGAGAAAGCGTCTGCTTATGTTTCTACAGGCAACAGGAGAATTTGACTTCTGATTTGAGAGAGAGAGGGTGCTTGTTTCTCGACCAAGTGGTCGGTAGAGCAATTCCAGAGGAGTCATTGGGTTGGGTGTTATCGTAATTTTCCTTTAATTAATTATTGAATGAAAGCTCGAGGGAAGGAAAACAAGATGCTTGTTTTAAATACCCTTTTTTTTTTTTATAAAAAAGACTGGTTGGACTGTTGGCCTATGTACATAAAGGGAAGAGCTTTTACGGCCTTAAAAAGTATTAAAATGGATGGGCTACTTGTGGAGTTTCCTGAATTTTTCCATTTCACCAATGGAATATGTAATTCCATCCATGTGGACATTTTGGTTATATTTGCAAAGGAGCATCGTTTGTTTATTTAATCTTCAGTTTTCTCTGGTCGGTTTGATTGTGTTCAGCATTTACTCGATTCCTCTCTTTCGCTTAGTTTTTGTCTGCCTGGTGCTTTTTGCTTTAGAGCAAAGTTTTATTGCGATGCCATCAGTGAACTGAAATTGTTGAAATTAGTTTTCTAAATTAGTACGTGAGAAGTTTGAAATCTATGTCATACGAATACAAAATACATATGCCAAAATAATTCCTTCCAACGGTAGCCCCAAATTCATAAGATTGATATCTAAAATTTGTATTCTACTTTTCGGGTGTTATTTACTAAAAACAATAACACTGCAATTAATTAATAAAATGGGGGTAAAATGACAATTTTTAAACGTCGTTGTATCAGTTGAATATATTAGTAGTTTTATAAGTTAATACATGCTAGTCTCTTTAGTTGCACGTCTGGATTGATTTATGTTCAAGAACAACCAAGCAAGCATAGGAAATGGGAGAAAAGACAGAACATGATAAGGTAAACGCATAACAAAGATGAATAATTCACAAAGTTTGATGCAGAAGACTGAAAATGGCTGGTCCGAATAATTAACATGCAAATGCAACGCAATAGAATAGAATACAATACAATACAGGAGAAGGAATAAGTAAAATATGTTTGCGTAGGTGTAGGAGAAATATGTGGGCAGCAAAACTTGTAATTAAGCCTAGTGCATGAGATGAAAACTAAAATGGAACAAGGGATAAAGATCTCATTCAGCTTTGTCTACGAGTACACATTTAGATTGGAAGAAATTAAAGAAGGCTGATGATTGCTCTGCGAATCCAGGTACAGATGCGTGTTGACACTCTCCTGGAACTGATATTGTTGAATCATTGGTATGGATATCGCAGCTGATCATTTCATCATTACTGGCACATTTAAGTCCATGATCTGATTGTGGCGATACAATGAGCGGCGATAGCAAAGGAATTACAGTTAGATTGCTGGCAGTGGGGGCGGCATGATCTAGCTGAAGAGTCGCCGGAGCATGCTTCTGTAGTCTGGTGGGTGGCTTCCCAACTTTGATCTTGCTTTTGGACGCTAGTAATTACTTGTTTCTGAAATATATTAATGTCATGAGTAGTGCCTTCCATTTCTTAATTTCAACTCTCTCTCTCTCTCTTTCTCGTGTATATATGTATATATACAAGCAATGCAAATGATCAAGCTGCAAAAGACAAGGATAATATATATTCTTCTTCTTCTCTTACTTTCTCTGTCTCTCTCTCACTTACAACAACAAAACGATATGCATATTCGGTAGCGGAGGCATGGAGATATATACAAAAACGTGTCTCGAAAGATAAGCAGCAAATAATGGTCAATAAAGACTCGTCTAGAAAGAAGCTAAGAATAAGGGTGTCTGTTATGGAGGTAAAACTGAAACAGATTTTTTAACATGCATGGGGCGGTTATCCGGTAACCGATCATTTTACTAAAAATTAAACAACATGTCATATTAATTCTTCAATATATATATATATATATAGACGAGCTAGTTAATTCCGTTGCACTTATCTCACCCCCTTTTTTCGGTCAACATGTGTCATCATCTCTTCCCTTTGCTTTTCTATTTAATATTATGGACCATTTCGACGTTACATCTATTCTATTCTTCTCTCCTTTTTTCAAATTTATTATTTATGAAAACTCTTAATTGATTCTTTTTCTAATTATTTTCTGAACATAACATCTAACATTAATTGGTCTATTGAAACTGCTCAATTGTGACACTTTCACCTAAACAAAATAAGAGGGAGAATGGACAACCAACTATATATTGATGCTAAACTTAGCCTTGTCTAGAGATGTAAAACTTTAGTTGCTGTTACATTTTTAATATAGCAAAATATATGACTAGAAAATATTATAGGAAAATATAATATACGATACGACTCATTTTATAAAATAATAATAGTTAAATATGTGATCACACCATGTATATATATATTCATGCCTTACTAAACTTAAAATGTAGTAAATTAATAAGACTTTTTCATATGATTATTATATTAAAAGCTATGCCACTAACTTATATCTTTTAAAAAGTACTTAAATTTCTATTTTTATGTTCTACAATATATACCGCATAATATTTTAAGTATGTATTAACATAATCATGTCGTTTTGATTAAAGTATAAATATAAATATTTTTCTCAAACTTTATTTTAAATTTGTTTATTTAAATAATAAAATAATTTTTAAAAATATATATCCTTTCACGAAATAAATACATTTCATTTATTTTATTCGGAATGAAAATTCAAAACACTTCGCAATAGCAAATATTCCTCTAGGAGAAAAACAGTGATTACAGTACGGAGCAGACCGTGGACCCGGGAACAAATTCCAAAGTTGCCAACTAGTTAAAGAAAGCGTGAAGTCAAAAAGTCAAGCAAACAGTATGGGAAGATAATAGAAGCGGGAACTCCAACTGCCAACCGTCTGATCTCTCTTACTCTGATCTCTCTCTTCCCTTCCCTTCCCTTCCCTTCATGGCTTGCTCTGCCTCGTTTCGACCTCTGTTCACCTTCAATCTCCCACGTTCAAACCAACCCACTAAACCTAAATCTTTCTTCTTTAATTGCGAGGCTAACTCTAACCAATCCCCGAAATCTTTCTCTCTTCACAAGGCCAAGAATTTCTCATTTTCCAAACCTTTATTGGTCTCTAGTGCGAAACCGAGATTCAATGTGAAGAATCGCAAACCAATTGTCTTGTTAGAATCACTTTTACGGTTGTTTTAATAAATGGAATTGTTATTCATTTATTATTATTTTTTTTTATGTGGGTAGGTTGGAGCTCAGAGAGAGTATCCTACTGCCGGACAGGATGAGTCGCTTATTTCTGACTCAACATATCAAGAGGCTTTTTCCTGGTCTTCTGTTATTTTGCCGTAAGTAATTGTCAGCTTTTGTTTTGATCTTGAAATATGTTTTTCATGTTTCTGGCAAATGTGTGGTTTAGTTTTTATTACTCGAGTTTAGTGGAGTGGAGGGTCAAGGGTTTGCAATGTGCAGGGCATTCCTTAAGCATTTTGTTTATGTCATTATGGTTCAAGATGAATTGAGTTCTAGCTTTTAATTGATATTTAATGTAATTACTAAGCATTTTGCAAGCATTTACCTTTTTATAATTTGCTTATGAAAGCAACACAAAGATTTTCAAAATGCTAGCCAAATATGAACCATGCGTTCGCCTAATTGATTGACCATCAGGAATTTAGAAAGGAATAGAGTTACATGAATCATTGATTAATTATGTTTCTCTAAGTTTCAGTTTGAGTTCCTCTTACAGTTTCAAATTAATTTAATTCATGTAACTTTCAGGTTTTTATTCCCAGCTTTGGGAGGATTGTTATTTGGGTATGACATTGGTGCCACCTCTGGTGCTACCATATCATTGCAGGTTCTCCCCTTGTTGAGTGGCTGGTTTTTATTGTTATACTAATTATCGTTTTGAAGGTATGTTTAGTTCATTTATCGCAGAAGAATACATATTGTTAGATATAATTGATTGTTATAATAATTGCAGTCACCCGAGCTAAGTGGCATGACATGGTTCAGCCTTTCAGCTGTTCAGCTTGGTCTCGTGGTAATTTTTTGTCTCACTAAATGAATTTGTGTTTCATTTCTGGAAACATGCAGTCATTTTTACCAAGAATGGCCAATAATATATCAATTCAGTTATATGTCCCGTTGCTTTGAATGTAGGTTAGTGGTTCCCTTTATGGAGCACTTCTTGGATCCATTGTAGTCTACCCAATTTCAGATTTCCTTGGTAACTCCGTTATTATTTCTTTACTAAATGTTTGGAGCTTATATTTAAATTGTTCTCATTTGATTGCTTAAATTGATTAATAAAGGAAGAAGGCGGGAACTTATCACAGCTGCTGTGCTATATGTGGTTGGTGGTCTGGTCACTGCCTATGCTCCTGGCCTTGGTGTTCTTTTAGTAGGACGGCTGCTCTATGGCCTTGGCATCGGTTTGGTGAGTTTCTTAAATATTACTGATACCTACTTCCGTGTAGTTAGCTGATGGTTCTGATGTGCTTTATCATGTTTTAAGTATCTCTCAGATGATGTCATTTGACAGGCCATGCATGGGGCTCCTCTGTATATTGCAGAAACTTGCCCATCTCAGATTCGTGGAACTCTAATATCTCTAAAGGAGCTCTTCATAGTTTTGGGAATTTTGGTAATTTTCAAATGATTTAATGCCTTCTGTTATCTTTACTTTTTTTCCTAGTCATGAGTGGGTTAAAAGATGGTCCTATTTGCAGTTGGGTTATTTTGTTGGAAGCTTCCAAATTAATGCAGTCGGGGGATGGCGTTACATGTATGGACTCAGTGCTCCTATTGCTTTGTTTATGGGACTAGGGATGTGGAGTCTTCCACCATCTCCACGCTGGCTGCTTCTCAGGGCAATTCAAGGCAAAGGCTCCTTGCAAGAATACAAAGAGAAGGCTATCTCTGCCCTAAGTAAACTAAGGGGCCGGCCTCTTGGTGACAAACTGTCTGAGAGGCAAATAGAAGATACCTTTCTATCTCTGAAGTCTGCTTATACTGATGAGAAATCTGAAGGAAGTTTCTTGGAGGTGTTTCAGGGGCCGAATTTGAAAGCTTTTATTATTGGTGGAGGTTTGGTTCTCTTCCAACAGGTGCTTCTTCCCCTTTTCTGTTGTGAGCAGCTTTATGTTCATCTTTACCCTCGGTCTTTCCTTCTACAAACCATATAATGGAGAGTGTGGAGGAATTTGCATTGGCAAGCTGACTTTTTACCTACTCTTGACAGATAACTGGACAACCGAGTGTTTTGTACTATGCAGGTCCAATTCTTCAGGTAAGTTGATAGGCAATGCCAAATGTTTGCTTTAAATCTTTTATGCTAGTTTTGAGTAGCCAAGTACTGAGTTTTGTAATACTAATGCAAAAGAGTGCTGGATTCTCTGCGGCGGCTGATGCTACCCGAGTTTCTGTTGTAATTGGGGTGTTCAAGGTATCCCTCAGAATCTAATCACAAATTTTTGAATTTAGTTGTGGAAAATGATTTTCCTTTCCATGTGATTCTATCTTGGGCCTCTGAAGCTTTGTTTGGGTTGATCCTTTCCAGTTAGCGATGACATGGATAGCTGTGGCAAAAGTTGATGATCTTGGAAGAAGACCCTTACTGATTGGAGGTGTCAGTGGCATTGTATACATCCCATCCTCCCTCTAGTATATGATTTCAACTCACTTTCTTTTTCAGTGTTGATGCCCTCATAGTTGGTGAAGAAAATAACAGATGGTTATTCTGCTTTCCTTGAATGACTACAATACAGGCTCTTTCCTTACTTCTGCTTTCAATATATTACAAAATACTTGGAGCATTCCCACTTGTTGCTGTTGCAGCTCTGCTTCTCTATGTTGGTTGCTACCAGGCCAGTATTCTATCTCCTAGTTTTTGGCAAAAGTTTCCAAACTTTCTCCATGTTCAGTTTAGGATGGAGGACACATAAAGTAGAATAACCTAGAAAATTTTATATATAAAAAACAGAACCAATATGGTTTTCTTCTTCACAAGATCAAGGTGAAGGTTGATTCTGAGTGGATTTTTGTATTTTAAATGACATTTCAGATATCATTTGGTCCAATCAGTTGGCTAATGGTGTCAGAGATTTTCCCACTTCGTACAAGAGGAAGAGGCATTAGTCTTGCCGTTCTTACCAACTTTGGTTCAAATGCTATTGTGACCTTTGCATTCTCACCGTTGAAGGTATTTATTCATTTTCAAGGAGTCTATTTAAAGATGATTTCTTGCTGGTTCATGGTTCTTTTTTTCTGAACTGGTTGTCTAGTGGTCTACCCTAAAATTTGCTAATTTTGCAGGAATTGCTGGGAGCAGAAAACCTTTTTCTCCTTTTTGGTGCTATTGCCTTGTTATCAGTTTTGTTCATAGTACTTATTGTCCCAGAGACCAAAGGTTTGAGCTTGGAAGAAATTGAATCAAAAATCTTGAAGTGAAGGCTTAAGTTGCCAGTATACCAAGGTTATGATAATTCTGTTTATGTAAACTTCAGCGCAGCACTAAGAGGCTATCTTTTGTAACATCAACATGGGTCTGTTTTATCACTCTTTAAGGGACTGTTTCCTTTGAAATTCAATCAAGATTTGGCTTCCAAAATTATCACAAGCCAAACTTTATCATGGATAGTTTCATCACTATTACTACAGGCCAAAATCTTGCCATCATTTTTTATATTTTTTTATGTTATTTGAATGTACTCCATTAATCTTGATTGTCTTAACCATGTTAAATTATCTTCAATTTTTCTTAACCATGTTAAATTATCTTCAATTTTTCTTTCTTTCTTTCACGAGATTAAGAAAATTTCAAGAGAATTCAAGACTTATATCAGGTGGAAGATAAAAAGTGCATAAGTGGTGAAGAGGAAGAGCTTACATCTTGACTCAGTCACCCGTTTCAAGAAACAGGATGTCGTTTGTTACAATCTCAACTATGTAGCAACTAAGAATTCGTGATTTACACATTAATGTCCAGTTCATAACTAGCTAGAGCCATTGATCCATGTCTGCCAGTGTTTCAACTGTTGGATACTTGGGTATGTCAATAGACCGGTATGTTATTCCCCCTTTTTCACTCTCTTGATTTTTGTTCTTTTTAGCGTGTAACATCTTAGATTGCTTCTGTTCTTCCCATTTCATTTTTCAATAGAAAATCTCAAATGGATTCTTATTTTCATATCAATCTATGAATTCTTGTTTAAAAATGGTGCTGTTTGAATGAGATTCATAGCAAATGAAAAATAAATTGCTTTAGGGTATCTTCAGTGCATATTTATTCTCCAAAATTGACGTGAATGGTAGTTCTTGGTAGCCTTTTTACTGGGTCGCTCTGAAAATCTAAACTGCTTATAGAAATAAGAACATCTGAAACTTTTTTTGATTTGTTGGTTTTAAAGCAATTTAAACATCTATATAGCAGTGGTGCCTGAGCACACCTGGTTCTGGTGGCTGGATTCCATGGTCAGCCTTCTTGTGCAGTAGATTGAAGAAAGAGAGCTCTAAATTTGACTATCTGAAGATGCTGAAATTGGAGCCGCAAACACCTGTATCATAATCGATGAATGAATCCAGAAATGCAATGCTATGTCAAGTCCAATACAGGAGGTGTCAATTTTCAGAAATCGACAAGCTGCCGGAACATTTATATCAAATTCCGAATTTCCAATTTTTTCTCCTTTCTTCTTTCCTCCTTTAAACCAACCTCAAGCATTCATCCTTAATTGGTCCAAAGAATGCAGCATATTGCGTGACTAATTGCTGATTCAATGACCTTTTGGTGAGGATCGAATCAACGGCAGTAATGGTGTGAACTGAAATACTTGGGAACGATGAAGGAAATGATGTCACAAAAAGCTTCTTTACTTGCCATTAATACATCAATGAAACTAATACCAGATGATATAACAGTACATCAGAGCTGATTTATGCAATAAAAGAGAAGAAAGACAGATTATCTCATGAATACCATGCCAAGGGACTACAAGCAGCATCAGTTATTGAATTTGCAGCATAGATACAGAGAGGAAAATTGTCACCTCAAAACAGAAGGCAGCCATTGCATGAAGAATTACTGGTTCAACGGCCTTCTGTAATGATTGAATCCATGGTAGACAAGGGGTGAGAAGAACTACTTGCAACCAATGAAGAAAATGACGTCATCACTTTATCAGATTCAGAGGCTTCATTTTTAGCTGTCAATACGCTGAATGCAGAGCTATCAGGTGGTATATTAGGCAGCACTGCCTCACCATCCAGATACTGCGTGACCTGTCTCATACTTGGCCTAGTATCTGGGTGAGGGTGTGAACAGAAAAGGCCTAGTTTCAGAACCAACTCCATTTGTTCTTCGACAAAAATACCTTCAAATCTCTGATCACTAGCATCAAGAAGAGCACCTCTTTTCCAGTAATCAATCACCCAATCAACCAAATCTAAATCTCCTGGTTCTATAGGTCTTCTTCCACATGCTACCTCAAGCATAAAAACCCCAAATGCATATACATCTGTGCTAGTAGTTCCCTTTCCAGTCTTAAGAAGCTCTGGAGCCAAGTAACCTACCGTTCCTACCAGGTTGGTAGTATGGAGATTGCTACCACGATCATATAACCTTGCAAGGCCAAAATCTCCAAGCTTTCCATCTAGATCAGCATCTAAAAGAATGTTTGCTGGTTTTATGTCTCGATGTAGAACAACTTGTTCCCACTCTTCATGGAGGTAGAGAAGACCATATGCTACTCCTTTGATAATTCGAAATCGCTGAAACCAATTGAGGTTTGGTCTTGTATTGCTATACATAATTTTGTCAAGGCTTCCATTGGGCATATAATCATAGACCAACAAAAGTTCTCCTTTTCTCCTGCAGTAGCCTCGGAGTTGCACCAAGTTCCTATGCCTTAGCTTTCCCATGGTTACAATCTCAGAGACAAATTGCTTCATCCCTTGATTGGAATCATGGGAGACTTTCTTGACAGCGATTTCTGCATTAGAAGGAGGAAGTACACCTCTATAAACCTTTCCGAAACCTCCTTGTCCAATAACTTCTTTTTCTTTGAAACCTTTGGTTGCTTTGTAGAGATTCTTATAAGAGAACCTGTGAGGACCATATTCTTTTTCCCAGTCTTCATATAGTTCTTCATATTTCTTCTTCCTCACAAAGTAAACAGCTCCGCCAATAGTTATCAGCACAACTGCTATTGCTACAATCGAAACAATAATTGTTCGATCTAGTTTCTTGCCTCTGCCAGGTTGTGGAGGACGTGGAGGAAGCTGAGGAAGCTTTGAAATATCAAGGTTTTTTGATGGTCCAGTTTTGTTGAAGCTCCATCCGAGAACATATTGATCGCTTGCACGTGTACCTGTTGCTGCAGAGATACCAACATACATAGAATCCAACAGCAATTGAGAAAGATTTAGGGGTGCTGACAGGAGAGGCTTGTTAGGTTTTTCGATTGTAATTGGAGCTAGAGTTACGTTGAGTAACTGTTCTGTTCCGTTGTAGTCTATCCATATGTGTATTGGATTTCCAGTCTCTAGCACAAAGCTTCTGAGCTTCCTTTCTTTATCAGAATAGTAAGCTGCTGAAGCAGATTTATTGGATTGCAGACTGTTCACATCGATTCCCACATGGTTTCCATCTATATCGCGGAATTCAGGGCTTTGAACAGTGTCAACCTCAACTGCCAAGATGTGATTTATAGACAGACCGTTGTTTGGATTACTGAAGATTCCCAAATATGCGCCCGCAACAGCTTGGCTGAAGTCTGTAGATGGTGAGATGAAAAAAGCCATGCCATTGCCACCGAAATTAAGCAATTTTGGAACCATGGCAAAAACAAAATTTGTGGAAAATGATAGAGATTGAGGGGAAGATATGTTGAATTTGATCGGAAAAGGGTAGAAAGCACGACCAGTAACAAGTTCCGTAGTGTTGGTTAGCTGCATTAGACCGTTGGGGTGAATCCTTGCTATGCCATCCCTATGCAGCTCGGACTGATTGAATCCGTGGTAGATGAAGAACTGGTTTTCAGCTTGAGCCAAGGCCAAGAAAATGAAGGATGCCTTGAAAACTATAGAAAAATAAAACAATCTAACCATTGCAGCAATTGAGAGAGAGTTCTGCTCCTATTTACTAAGTAAGATCGATCTTAAAAGTCCTGACAAATTAATTGCTTATTTCCTTCAGAACCAGTAGTTTAGTAATTGCCATCTCACGTGATGCGAGACTTTGCTCAGAGGGCAAGGTTAACGAAGTTGACCTTGGAAAACAGTCTGTGACTATATGATGCTTCAGTATTTCGTCTCAACTCTCAATTTGAAAGATGAAGAAAAAGTGAAATAATCCTTGCTGCTTTTCTACCATATTACTTGGCAATTGGCATGGTGAAACACTGGCTGACTTTTTTATTCTACATACACTTTTAATTTTCCCACAAATATGCGGGGCCAATTGTTAACTCGGTTAGCAAGTTCCTGTAAGAGAAATTTATAAGTCTTTTTCTTCCCTTCCGGAATTACCGAGAGTTGATTTGATGGGATGATTCATTGAATAATTTATGCTTTGATTATTACATAGCACCAAATTCTGGTGTATTGTTTAGGGTTGTTCAATTTAGACATTCCATTTAATTGCAAGTCGACCTGATTTTGCACGTCTTCGTTGAAAGTTCAAAGATGTTGACTATTACTTTTTTATTGTTTAAAAGAGAGATTGATTCACGACCCTAAAGTTGGGAAATATGGATAGACCAAATGATTTACTGAATGAACAAATCTCTCTAATATTTGCTAAATTTACGTATAAACCCCTCCCGTCCGGAGTCATGGCAAACGAACGGTTGTACTTGTGTGGGGCAAATTTCATATAACTCACTCTACTTTCTAATAATTTATATTTATCTTATAAACTTTCGATTATATAAAATTAAGTCTATTAGTCTAATACGTAATCCCTATCATTTTAAGGGGAAACGAGAACTAGACTCCCATAAACTCTCACGCCGTTTGCGAAGAAGAAAAGAAAAAAGAAATTGCAATGATGCATTATAATTGATGAATGATTCCAAGACTTACTTAGAGAACTACCTGCAGGAAGATTAAATAATTATGTGCAGCAGAACTCAACAGTCATTGTAAATACTGCATAATATGTTATATATACATGGACATATCATATCATTTAATTATTCTCCTGGTCCCGGTCTTGTGTTGAATTCAGACCCAGTAAAACTTTTTAAGCTTTCATTATATTGACAGGATGCAGACAGGTCAGTTCAAACTTGTATCTATATAAATATTCAAGTAAAAGTAATAATATTAATGTGGAGTCTGGAGGTCAAATCAAGCGAGAATAGTTATCCCAAACATGGCCGCCTCAATTTTCAATCCAGAGTTTATGTCTTGACAAATTTTAATTACTTCATCAATATAAAAAGTCAAGCAACTGATTAACAATTACATATATACAAGAAACAGAAGTTTATGTGTATTAACTCATTTAAGAATGTACAAATGAATATCTACATGAATTGTTCAATAATATTGTAAATCACAACAAAAAGTAACAAGAACGAATTTTGCATGAACAAATTTCCTGAGAAGAAAAATTGCAGTACAAAATTCTGTTAACCCGGAACCTCAATTCTCTCTCTGAACTGTATCACAGTCTCTGCAAGTTTACCTCCCCTCTCCCTTTTACCTCGGAACCAGCCAAAAAGAATGTGAAATGTGGATTCAACGACCTATAAGGATTGAATCAATGGTCGACATGGTGTGGGAAGAACTACTTACAACCAAAGAAGAACAAAATGACATCACATTATCAGAAGCCCCATTAGTTGCCGTAGATAAACTGATCATGAGGCCATCAGCTGGAATATCTGGAAACTTAGCATCGCCATCCAGATACTGCGTCACCTGCCTCATGCTAGGCCTAGCTGCTGGGTTGGGATGTGAACATAAAAGGCCTAATTTCAGTACCAACTCCATTTGCTCCTCCACATAAAGATTTTCAAGTCTTGGATCACTAGCATCAAGAATAGCTCCTCTTTTCCAGAAATCAATGACCCAATCAACCAAATTAACCTTTCCAGTCTCTATAGGCCTCCTTCCACAAGCCACCTCAAGCATACAAACCCCAAAAGCAAATACATCTGTGCTAGTATTTGCCTTTCCAGTTTTCAGAAGCTCTGGAGCCAGATAACCTACAGTTCCTACCAGGTTAGTGGTTGTTGGAGTGCTGCCATGATCATATAACCTAGAAAGCCCGAAATCTCCTAATTTTCCATTTAAATCAGTATCTAAAAGAACATTACCAGGTTTTATATCTCTATGTAGCACAATTTGTTCCCACTCTTCATGGAGGTAAAGCAGGGCAGAAGCTACTCCTCTGAGAATTCGAAATCGCCGAAACCAATTAAGGTTCGTTTTTGTACTACTATCTAGAATTGTGTCCAGGCTTCCATTAGGCATATAATCATAGACTAACAAGAGTTCTCCCCTTCGCCTGCAATAGCCGCGTAGTTGCACCAAATTCCTATGTCTTAACCTTCCCATGCTCACAATCTCAGCCACAAATTCTTTCATCCCTTGCTCTGAATCATGGGAGACTCTCTTAACTGCAATTGGCAAGCAAGAAGATGAAAGTACACCTCTATAAACCTTTCCAAAACCTCCTTTTCCAATAACCTCCTTGAAACCTTTGGTTGCTATGTAGAGATTCTTATAGGAGAATCTGTGAGGACCATATTCTCTCTCCCAGTTTTCACATACTTCTTCATATTTCTTCTTCCTCATTATGTAAATGATTCCACTGATTGTTATGAGCAGAACCACAACCACTGCTACTAAAGGCAAAACAATAATCATTAGATCCCGTTGTTTCTCCACTGCTTTCTCAAGTGGTGGAGAAAATGGTGAAAATGAATCAGATGGAGAGAGTGAAGGAGGTGAAGACAAAGGAGGTGGAGGAAGTGGAGGAAGCTTGGAAATATCAAGATTTTGTGCTTGTCCACTTTTGTTGAAGCTCCATCCGAGAATGTAGTGGTTACTTATACGTGTGCCAGTTGATGCAGAGAAACCAACATACATAGAGTCCAAGAGAATTTGAGTAAGATCGAGGGGAGTTGACAAGAGAGGCCTGTTAGGTTTTGGGACTATGATTGGAGCTAGTGTTACGTTTAGCAACTTTTCTTCTCCACTGTAGTCTATCCAAATCTGTATTGGATTTCCACTGAGTAGATCCAAGCTTGTGTTCTTCCCATCATCAGAAAAATAAGCTGCGGGAGTAGATGTATTAGATCTCAGGCTATTCACATCAATTCCCACATGGTTTCCATTTATATCATTGAATTCGATGGTTTGTACTGTATCAAGCTCAACTGCAAAGATGTGGTTTGTAGACCGGCTATCATCATTAGAAGCATTCAGGAGTCCCAAATATGCAGTAGCATAAGCTTTACTGAAGTCCATTGATGGTGAGATGACAAAAGTCATGCCGTGACCCCCAGAATTAACTGGAACCATAGAAAACACAAAATTGGTGGAAAATGAAAGAGATTGTGAGGAAGATGTGTTAAACTTGAATGGGAGTGGATAGAAAGCATGACCATTTTGAAGTTGGGAACTGTTGGTTAGCTGCAATAGACCGTTGGAGAGTATTTTTGCCAAGCCATCGAGATGCAATTTGGATTCATTGAAGCCATGGTAGATGAACTGGTTTTCATCTTGAGCTATGGCTGAGGATATCAAGGATACAAAAAACTGTGTCCAAAAACGAAGGGATCTAATAGTTGTAGCCATTGAGGAAAGTAGGAAGAGTATTCTGTTTTTTGCAGAGAGATTTTGCTTGTTCGCTAATCTCAAACTCCTTTTAAATTAATCTTTCTGCTGTGAAGATAATTTTTGAGACCAAAATTTAAGTTACAATATGATTTTTACAGGAATTAGACTGTATGCAAGTTGACCTAAGAAAGGGTCAGCCTGTGACTAATAGAATAATCATTTGAAATCTCCTGTTCAAGTCCAAATGTAAATGTTTTTATTAATGTCATTTTACAGTAAAGAAGTGGTCGTTAGACCACCCATGATGTGGGATTAATGTAATTTTTCTGCTTTCTAGATGACTAAATGGCAGTGTCTTTCTCCATCTGTCATACGCAATTCAAATGAAATGCAGGGTGACTTTAACTCAGATTAACTGTTAATAATTAAATTCCTGCTGACCATATTGGTGAGCAATTCGAAATTTCAAACTTGAAGGGGGAAATTTTGCATATTATTTAAATAAGATGATCATTGAAATAGATGGTGCTTCGGTTGATATACAAAATCTTAGGAAGATTTCTTGCCGTGGCCTGTTATTAATGCATGAGCAATTTTTGCAAATTATCTGCAGATTGGACCAACGAAAGCAGTTTAGTGTGTGATTGTGAACTAGGTTTACTCATCTAATCAGTACAAGAATTAAAGAACAAGAATGGGTTCCTAAATAGCATCATGTGATAGTACTTCAGCTTAATTCGCAGGAAACGGTTCAATTTTTCTATTGATTCGATTTTTCCTCTTTTCAGACCTGTTTTTGTTCATCTTCAGCCTGAGGTTTCAAAGATGAAAATAATGACTTTTTAATGTTTGAATAATGCAGGAATAACTATTTGCTGTTGCGTGCACTGACCGTTGAAGTTTCAAGATGACATATAGAGGGAATAGAAAACTATCAATCCTCACCTAACGTACGAAAAATTAAATTGTAATGCTCCTCTATAATGGCTGAATGATTCCCGGAGTTGATAAATGCCAAAAAGAAGGTCAAGAGAGAAGACAATAATATATTCTATACTCTTAAGACATTCACCCATTCCACACATCTGGTTGTCATTTACAGAATTTAGACAAGTCAGAACATAAATCGTCCGAGACCCAAAGCTTGAACGTGCCCTGTCAAACTCTGATTCAACTCTTAGAATTGACAATTGCAGCAGTTTGTAGTCGTAATTTGTGGAAGAGTTCTCTCCAGTTTTTTAATTGCGCAATTTAGTTTCAGCTGGTGAGAAGGTTTGATAGTAAACTTAAACTGCATAAAGCTATCAGTTAGCAGAAGCCGTATGCGTCATATATTCGAAACCCAAGTCTCGCCGAATCGTTTTATATTAAACTACGCTTTACTGCTACACCATCAACGATTGGTGATACCTGTGGAGGGTGGAATCTTTTGGTTGCCTTGCTACACAAGAAATTGGTAGCTAAAAATGTGACAAACTGACAAGTTGTTAGTAGTAAATTAAAGATTCTTAGCGGCTCCTATATAAAATTTCTACTAACTTACTGGAAAGCTGTTTCCAACAAATTGAAGTAAAAAGTTATAAGTTCCAGCCAATAAGTAAAACGTTATGGAAGGAGCAAATTATACAAGACAATCATTCATTGAAAACAAGCGAGAAGCACATGTCGTCCTCTGTAAAATTACGAAAACATCGACAGGTCGTTTATTTGAAACTAACCTTAAGTAATCCGCTTCAGGTTGAAACAACGACAATTCGTCGAGGTGTTGTACTATAAAGATGGTGTGAATATTTTAAAATGAGGAATGCTAGTAACTTAGTGGCATAAAAAGATTATATCAAATCTTAATCACTCCATCAATTTACTCAATGAATGCGGCAACAATTAGATAGAAGAATAGAAATTTATGTGTTATTTCAGGACCTTGATTGATTCCGTCCCGTCTACGATCTCCGCACTCATACCAGCCACATGCATTGCTTAAAATACGCAGCGGGTGCATGAGAAAATTTTGATTCAACGACCTACTATGAGAACTGAATCAATGGTAGAAACTGTGTGAGCAGATGCAGAACTACCTTCGGATAGTGAAGGAAATGATATCCCAACATTAGAAACTTCATTGGTTGCTCTGAATAAATCAATCAGATTGTTATCTGAAAACTTAGCATCACCATCTAGATACTGCATCACCTGTCTCATGCTAGGCCTAGCTGCTGGGTTGGGGAGTGAACAAAATAGGCCTAGTTGCAGAACTTTCTCCATTTGCTCCTCCACATAAAGGCCTTCCAATCTTGGGTCAGTAGCATTAAGAATAACTCCCCTTTTCCAGCAATCGATGACCCAATCAACCAAATTTATTGTTTCAGTCTCTTCTTGTTGCTCTATAGGCCTCCTTCCACTAGCAACTTCAAGCATAAAAACCCCAAATGCATAAATATCGGTGCTGGTACCTGCCTTTCCAGTTCTCATAAGCTCTGGAGCCATATAACCAACAGTTCCAACCAGGTTAGTGGTTTGCGGAATGCTGCCATGATCATATAACCTTGCAAGGCCAAAATCTCCCAACTTTCCATTCAGATCAGAGTCTAAAAGAACATTACCAGGTTTTATGTCTCTGTGTAGAACAACTTGTTCCCACTCTTCATGGAGGTAGAGAAGGCCACTTGCTACTCCTCTGATAATTCTAAATCGCTGAAACCAATTGAGGTTTGGTTTTTTGTTGCCATGTAAAATCTTGTCAAGACTTCCATTAGGCATGTAATCATAAACCAATAGAAGTTCTCCCCTTCGCCTGCAATACCCAAGGAGCTGCACCAGGTTCCTATGTCTTAGCCTCCTCATACTCACAATCTCAGCAAGAAATTGCTTCATTCCTTCATTCGAATTATGGGAGACTCTCTTGACTGCGATTTGTACATTAGAAGATGGAAGCACTCCTCCATAAACCTTTCCAAAGCCTCCTTCTCCAATAACTTACTTGTCTTTGAAACCTTTGGTTGCTTTGTAGAGATTCTTATAAGAGAATCTATGAGGACTGTATTCTCTTTCCCAGTCTTCATATATTTCTTCGTATTTCCTCTTCGTCACAATATAAATGGCTGTAATGATTGTTGTCAACACCACTCCGATTGCTACAAGCAACACAATAACAATTTGTCCTGGTTTCTTACTTGCTTTCCTGCGAGGGGGAAGTGGAGGAAGCTTGGAAATATCAAGATTTTGTGCTTGTCCTCCTCTGTTGAAGCTCCATCCAAGAATATAGTGGTTACTTATAATTGTGCCAGTTGATGCAGAGAAACCGATATACATAGAGTCCAAGATCATTTGAGAAAGATCAAGGGGTGTTGACAAAAGAGGCTTGTAAGGTTTCGGGATCATAATTGGAGCTAGTGTTACATTGAGGAGCTTTTCTTCTCCATCGTAGTCGATCCAAATCTGTATTCGTTTTCCGCTTTGTAGGTTCAAGCTTATGTTCTTCCCTTCCTTAGAAAAATAAGCTGCTGGCGAAGATTCATTGGATAGCAGGTCGTTCAAATCAATTGCCACATGGTTTCCATTTGTTTCATTGAAGTCAACGGTTTGTACAGTATCAAGCTCCACCGCGATTATGTGGTTTGTTGACAGGCCATTGTTTTTCCGATTGAGGAGTCCCAAATATTCAGTTGAAGAAGCTGTGCTGAAGTCTATATATGGTGAGATGACAAAAGCCATCCCGTGACCACCAGAGTCATTTACTGGAACTATAGCAAACACAAAGTTCGTAGAAAACGAAAGAGACTTAGATGAAGATGTGTTGAACTTGAATGGAAACGGGAAGAAAGCATGACCATTTTTAAGTTCGGAGCCGTTGGTAAGCTGCAATAAACCATTGGGGTGGATTTTCGCCAAGCCATCCAGGTGCAGTTTGGATTCATTGAACCCGTGGTAAATGAACTGGTCTTCAGCTTCAGCCAGGGCCAAGGAAATCAACGATACAATGAAAAATTGCCTAAAATGACATGATATAAGAGCTGCACCCATTGCGGAAAGTGGGAAAAGCAGTCTGAATTTTGCTAATGGAGAGCTTTTGCCTATTGTTTATTTCAAAACCCTTGATAAATTAGTTTTTCTGCTGTGGTGATACTCTTTCATACTCAATTTAAGTTAAAATATCATTCTGTAGGAATTTTCATTAAAGAGAGTGTGTAAGCAGTTGACCCTGAAAGATAAATAAGCCAGCTCGTTAATGGGGGAAAAACCAATTGAAATTTCCAATTCCCAGTCCAAATGAGTTGTTACTGTTAATTTCATTTTATGAAAAATGGAAAGCTCTCATGGTTGTAGGATTTACATAAAATCACAGCTTTCCTAGATTATTTATTATCTGCTAATGGATTTTCGAGGCCATATAAGTGAACCAAGTAACTATTTCAAATACTAAGGAGGAAAATCTGCAAATTACTTGAATACAATCATACGTATATCTGACTGATGATTCATTTTTGCTGTGGACTAGCACGCATAACATTTTAATATCTTCAGATTGATCCAATAAAAGCCGTCAAGCGTGTTAAAGAAGAGCCTTGGGTAAGTTGCAGCTCAGTGTGACCTAAAATATCAGATGATGGTTCTAATAGAAAATCGGGTAAGACTCCACAGGAAATGGTTAATCTACTTGATGTGATTCCACATCGTAGATGAAAGAAAATAAAAGTGTAGATTTCTTTTTCCATTTTTATTTTTTTCATGCATTTTCTTGGCCGTCTTCTGCTTGCGGCTTAAAAGAGGAAGATAATGACTTTTGTACTATCTGAACTTGCGGGAATATCTATCTGCTGTTGCTTTCAGTCACCGTTGAAGTTTCAGCTGACATAGAGAGAGAAACAGAAAACTTCAAATCCTCAACAAATGGATAAATATTAAACGTCAGTGATCCCTTATTATTGCTGAAAGATTCTTAGAGTTGAAAAATGCCATCAAGAATGTTAAAGAGAAGGTAATATTATATGCTATATTCAATGCACACATCAGGGGAAACATTTACAGGATACAAGCAAGTCAAAACATACCTCTTCCGGTCTTCCTAGACCCAAAGCTTGAACCTGCCCCCTCAAACTTTGATTCAACCCTAAGAAGCTTGCATGTAACTTCTGATAAAGTTCTCTATCTTTTTCTGCAATTTAGTATCGGTTGGAGAAGGGATCTGAAGCTTTACAGAAAAACGATGAGCAAGTAATGCTTACAAGTAAACTTATCTCTTCCCCTTGCATGCTGTTACAATTTGATTCAACTCCTAAAATTCTGCAGCTCTTTCATTTCCTCATTATTCAATTACACTTGATGAGAAGGTTATATGCACCGCATAATATATACTATGCAATGTGTGGTTTGGCGGTAAACTGCCTAGATCAGTTACTGGAAGCCCCAGCATAGTCGATATCAGAACCCATATGCATCATAATATTCTAATCTCACATGGATATATGTCATGTTGAATGGTTTGAGCTTTTTAACTGTTTTTTTTTTTTTTATTGTGAAGCCATCAATTATTAAATGATGATTTAGAGGCTGCTGTCCAGGATGGACTCCCTGCTGGCTGCACAAATAATTTGTATGAATATGGGAAATGGTAACTTGTTTGTGGTAAATTAAAGATTCTAAGCAAATAGCTCTTCTCCTCGAAAATTTTTGGATCGATGTTCTAGCACCTCAAATGAAAATGAAATCTAGTCAATAAGGAAAGCTTTAAATAACAGGATAATCGTTCATTGAAAAAAGCGTGAACAGTATCATCCCCATATATAATTTAAAAACAACAAGTCTTTTGTAAGAAACCCTTCCTAAGTCGTGGGCTCGGGAGCACATGTCGCCAAGGTACAACTTTTTCTCTGCTACTGCTATGAAATGATCATTAGTCAAGGCTTTGTGCTTGGTTACTCATAGCAGTACTTAGGGAAAGCAACATAGATAAGAGTCTGCCCGAACAACTTTTGCTGACAAGACAACTGGGATTTGGCCTCTCTCTCTGTCGGTTTTTCCTCTGAAAATTTCAGAGGTTTTCCACATAAATTTAGTGTTCTTTTGTGATAGTTTTGATTACTTGAATTTCATAACACACTCCTCGGTACATATTGAAACGCAGGGCAAAAAAATATTTTTTAATAAGATGATACATCCGCCTGTAACATAAGATTAGACTGAAATATAGAATCTCAGGGAATATTTCATGGCATGGCATCTCATTAACAGTTCTAATATCTACATTGAAAACTAATTTTATATCCGTCCAATATGATAATTAGAGAAGAGCATTGTGTAAATTCAGGACAATTTAGACACCATCAACAATAGCTAAAAATGAAACTGAAGACGTTTTTGTGCTATTTCTTTACAAGTCTATTTATCAGCTCAATTGTTGCTTTTCGATGGGCGTTGAAGTTTCAAGATTTCATGGAGACGAGAATAGAAAACTGCCAGTCTTGTATGGTAAGCATATTAGATATACTTCACCCAACTTAAGAAAAATAATTAGCAAAGCTCTCATTTAATAACTGAATGATTCCTAGAGTTGATAAATGACAAGAAGAAGGTCAACCATACAAGTAACCTTGAACTAAGATTCGGTATTTAAGCTCTCATCATTCATATGATGTGAGCAAATAAAAAATACAATTTACCTGTCTAGTCACGGCCAGAGCTTGTACCTGCCGCCCTGATAAAAATAAGAGATTTGATAATAAACTAAGACACCAGTTAACAGAAGCTCACACACAGTCAATAGAGGAACGGAATCATAATATTGGAATCCCACCTGGATACATGTCATGTTGAATCGTTTTTAGCTTAAACTATTCTTTACTATCACCCCAACAACCATTCTTCGTTCAGATTACAGAGGCTGCTGTTGCGAATGGAATCAATGCTTCCTACGCAAGAAATTGGTAGAAATATGACAAATTGCAAGTTGTTTGTAGTAACTTAAAGATTCGAGCAAAATGTCCACAATAATCATTCATCATAAAGAAGCAAGAAAAAATATGCCTGCCCCGGTAAAAATAGTTGCCTTGCCCGCCTACGTACAACATGTTATCCGCCAAGGTACGACTTATGGTATGTGATGGAATGACAATTCTTCTAGACTTAGAAGCTTGCCACTTTCGGTGAAGGAACCAACGGAGGTTGTCCGAGGGAACTTGATTGCAAGAGAGAGCCTATTTGGTTTTCTGCTTTTACACCTGCATGAAATTTCCACTTATAAGCAGTGGCGCCAACATTACTTCCAAATTCAGAGTTTTCCCCTTTTCTTTTTAATATTATCTGGAAACTTTTTTTTTTTTTTTAATGGGAGAGAAGGGACATAAGCACTTTACTACTAAACTAAACTATTAGTGGATGACTTTTCCATCGCTGATGAGATTGCATAACCTCTGGGATTAAGTTTTGCTTCAAAAAATATTTATTATCTCTAATTCACCATTGAGATGAATTTTGACTACAGAATGGTAGGTAAACTGGCTTTCTTCTAGAGTTAAAAGACTTGGAGTTTTATTTAAGACTTGAAGTTAGTTCATTCTATCATTATAAATTCTTTACTATATTTATGGATAGATATTTCATGGTGATTATTCTTCACCGTAGATTTTGATATTTTCTGAAGGACATTATCTCAGAACTCAATCCTCCAGATATCTAAAATTAAATAAATTAACAATAAAGATTCATTTATAAAAGCAGACATGGCATATTCGTCCGATTGATTTACAAAAGCTGAGCAGACATGGTACATTTGTCTGATTGATTTACAAAAATAGAGCAGACGTGGTACATTTGTCTGCTTGATTTACAGAAACTTCAAACTCGAAGATCTGCAGAGGCCGATTATTGATGATGGAGATGAGGAAGGTATGGCATAAAAAGCAAAGCAATGTAGTTACAAATGTCCTTTTTACAAAAAAGAAGAAAAGATAGTATTGATACATACATAGAACTAGTACGATCAGATCTAGAAAATTATTTCCTCTTTCAGTTGGGTTGGAGTACTTTTCCGTGACTTTTCTCTTCATCAACTGCAACTGCGAGAATTGATTAATAGATCTAGAGTAAAAACTAAGTAAAAGAATGAACCATAATTCTGGGTTAAAATACATAAACTGAGGTTGATTATATAGTCTAGCTATTAGGCAATATGCACTCTTACCATATAATCAATTGCTCTCCAATTAGCTTGAAATCTAGTGAAAAGCTTCAACAGTGCATACCGTGTACTAGAATCAAAGCGTACAGCTAAGTGGCAATAGGTGGCTTACCTTCATGAGCATTTGTAGAGACAGGAATGCTTGTTGATGCGTTTTTAGGTGAATGTGTCATTGAAGATTGGGAAGGCTCTTCGTTCCAAAGGAAAGCAGTTACTGCCTCCTTCATTTTGTCCATAACGCCCACTTCCCGGGGACTTTTCCTTGGACTCATTGCATCAGTTATCACTTTACTGAGTGCTTTGTCGTCTTCCCCAGGCTCAAGCTTGTTCTTTATATACTCCTTCACCGAAACACCTTTATCCGTCACTTGGCCAGTTGGACTGGTCCGCTTGTCAGTTTCTGGAGTAGATAGTTTGAGCGTCGGTAGACTAGCTTGCTTGTTAGCATCCAGGTTTTTGTGCTTGTCAGTTCCCGGATCTGCAAGGGATGAAACAGTGAGGTCTTGAATCTTCGAAGCAATTGCCTGGGTTGCGTCGGATACAGTGGCATATGCTGGTGACAGCTTCTCAGTTACTGTTTCAGTTAGCGTCTTGTTTGGCGTAGGAGGATTCTCATTTTCTTGTCCAGCGCCACTGTTGACACTGCTTGCCAAAACATGCTTATCAGAGATCACAGGAATTGCTCTGGGATGCTGCCTCGCATGCTCCCTATATCCTTCAGGTGCCAGCTCCGATTCATACACTGAAAATAGAATTAGACAATTAAGAGTTACCAACTTACACATTTAATTGGACTATGGTTCATTTTCAGAACAAATTTGAGAAAAATTTCCATTTTTCAAAATCCTTCAAATAATGTGGTTTGATGCGCGTAAACATGCTAGATATCTGTGGTCAAACAGAAAATCTCATGGGAAGCGTGAGAGCAGGCAGATGTGCTTGCCCAGCTTCCCCAAGGGAAAACAAGTTGTTGCCAAATGCCCCTTTGTTTAAGCATATCTCTCTTTTGAATAGCAAAAGAAACATTATTTCAGATTAACTATATTATAGGGTTTTAATTATTGTACTCGGAGCTCCAAGATACTCAGCATCTTCCTCTTCATCTTCATCGTCTTCCAAGGTAACACCCCAAGAGGGCGTGGTGTTATCTTCCTCATAGTGTTTCTTCTTGCCGCTTAGACTATGTCGCAATTTTCTTGCCTTCTCCTTAACCTTGGTAAGAACTGATTTCTTGTTGGGGGTGTGATCTTCTTCTGGGTCATGGTCTCGCCTGAGTGTAGGTGAGCTGTGAGGTGACCACCTTGAAGCTTCAACTGCACACACATAAGTCTCGTTAAAATCAAAGCCATGGTAGATGCATAAGATTTTTCATACCTTCGGAGTTAGAAATAGAAATGTACACATTCTGCATAAACCAAAATGATTTATGTGATTGTCTCTCTATCTTAACTATGAATGACTGTGAATAATAGTTATAATAATGATGTAGTGATTGATAAAAATGAACATATTTTGATAATTTCATTTGGACTCGTGTATTATTGTTAAAAAATTAACCGTGGGATTACCGCCCATAAGGTGTTCGATAGTTGGGGTGGTAGGACTTCTAGGATTGTCGCCATATTTTTGCAGGCCATCAAGTTGAGCCAATGTGCCAAATCTGGAATATTGAGGGGATTTCATTGTTGCTGATTGAGATCTCTTTCAAATGTCTCTTCTTTTTAGTTCAATTAGCAAAGAGAGGGAAATTTAAGGGAAATGAATAATGGACATGCATCGTTAATTTCCGGTCTTCTCTCATGGACAATAACAATTGCCTTGGACGCTTGTGGGCTCAAGTTCTACACCTGGCAACATAATTTGCAAGTCACAAAAAAGATCTTTTTTCCTAAAATACCAAGTTGACCAGGTCCGTATCATCCATTTCTCCTTTTCCTTAGCTTCTAGCCTTGGGAGCTGGGAGAGAAATTTCCTCTGTTGTTGAGAATTTTAACCCCGTTTGACCAAAATGAGTTTTGAATTTTCAGTTCTACTACTCTCAAGCCAAAAAGGGAAACATGCCCAACAAGGGAAAAGGAAAAATCAATTGGAATTTCATTAAGAACAGGAGCCGATCATAATACACAGAGCTCAAAATCGCTTCAATTACATCATAAGGAAGTTCTGAAGAAATCAAATAAGGAAATTCCTCAATCATCACTAAAATCTAACTGATACAAAGAAAACAAAAAATGGTACTTGGAGGCAACAATAACTGTTTGCTCAGCTAAAATACAAATTTCTGCCAAAGATAATCCTTTCACGCATCAGCTCAAAAGAAAAAGAAAACAAAAAGAGAGAAGATTGGGAGAGTACATTCAGTTTGACATAACAGAAACTAAAATTCAACTCTAATGAATGTCGAGAGTGAACATTAATAGGCACTCGGGCATTCGAAGTCATACACTATTCTAAGACGGCCAATCTTGAGAACTCCTGAAACCAATTCAAGCAGTTTGATTCGTTATCTGTTCATCATCATATCAGAAGAAAGTTCTCAACAAAACATATGTCTGTTATAATTCATTCAGTGTAAGAGCACCACCTGGGCAATTTCCTTTAGGATCTTGATAATTGGGAACCAGAAATTGTAACCATGACTTAATCAATTTGACATCAGAATTGCACTCACAAAAACAGTCAAGAATCGTATCCCAACAACTTGGCTCCAAATAAAGCATACATATTTAGAAATTCAAGCTGAATATTGCAAAAGTCCCAAGTGGCAGATTCTTCTCAGAAAGAACTCAGCTGTTTAGCCCAAATTGAGACTAGGTGATGCATCAGCTTGAACAGGTATTAATCTCCAATTCTGTAGTAGTGCCAAGGGGATAAAATTAGACTTTTACGATCTTACATGAGTTTATACTTTCAAATCAATGAAGATGGTGTCAACTAATTTAAATACATTCTACCATCCATATTAGCTAATACCCAGCACAAAGTAAGATCAGTTTCTAAAATTCCTTGCTGCTTGCCAGCACTTGGGACAGCGCGTCTGAGAGCAGCTGCCCTTGAAAGATACTACTCAGGCCTCGTTGACTGCTTATATATTGCTGAAAAAAGAAACCACTTTCACTTGGTTGACTCAAACCCAACTGTAACCAGGCTTCTTCCTCATTCCTCTATCAAACATCAGAGTGTGTATGCCTACGGCATCATCCCAACAACCTGCAGCTTTCAACACATTTGAGAGCAGCACATAAGTAGCAGGGTCATTAGGCCACAGCTCTAAAACCCTTTTGGCAGAACGCATTGCTATCTCTCTATTTCCATGAACTTGACAAGCACTAAGCAGAGCTTTGTAGACTGATGTTCCTGGATCCATAGGCATCCTATTAACAAAGGACTCTGCTTCCTTAAGATAGCCAGCTCTACCAAAAAGATCTACAACAGCAGCATAATGCTCTACTCTGGGGGCTTCAAGGGAAGCATCATTATTCATCAGGTAAAAATACTCAAGACCCTTATCAATAAATCCAGCATGGCTACAGGCAGATAACACGGCAAGGAATGTGATACCATCTGGTTTGATCCCAGTTCTACGCATTCGTTCAAATAATTCCACAACCTCCTTACCATACCCATGATGCGCACATCCTGATAAAAGTGAATTCCATGAGATCAAATCATGTTCACCCATTGATGAGAACACCTTCTTAGAATCACTGATAGCACCACATCTAGCATACATAAAGATAAGCCTGTTCTGCACAAAGACATTTGAAGAATATCCTGTTTTAGAGATGATTGCATGCATTTGCTTCCCCTCTATGAGACCTGAAACCACTCCTATTGCTCCTACCATGCTTGTAAGTGTAAAATAGTCTATATTGTTCCCTGCCTGTCTCATTTTGGAGAAGCATTCAAGGGCTTGTTCACCACACCCTAAATTACAGAAACCAGCAATGATTGCATTTCCATGAGATTTGATCCCGGATTGTAACACTGGAGCATACCTTCTGAAAATCCTCCAAACCACAATCACATTTCGAATACACAGTTGCAAGGGTTACCAACATATACACATTGGAAAGAAAACCTTCACGAATCACCCGACAATGAATTTGCTTGCAACAATCCAAATACTTCATGCTAGAAAATGAACTCAGCAAACTGTTATAAGCTACTTTATTAGATCTCAGTCCCAACCGAAGCATTTCTTTAAATAAAATCATTGCCTCGTCAGGTTGTTCATTTTGTGCATACCCTGTAACCATGGAAGTCCAGGTAATAACGTTTTTTTCTTGCATCTGATCAAAAACACATTTTGAGTCCTCAACATTGCAACATTTTGAGTACATGTCAATCAATCCTGTCTCGACAACAACATTATGACAGAGCCCCAGCTTCAAACTTAGACTATGAACCTGAGCACCAATTCCTTCGTCTTCTAATTGTGAGCAACCCACCAAAATAGCCGAAACACTAAAAGCTGTCGGTTCTAATCCCTCTTTCAACATCTTTATGAACAATCCAACTGCAATTTCTGGGCATCTGACATGTAAATAAGCAGAAATCAAAGAGTTCCAGGTGACTACTTTTTTTTTAGGCATCCCATCGAACGGTTTCTGGGAACTAAACATTTCTCCGAATTTACCATACATATCAACAAGAGCAGTGCATATATAGGGATTTGAAGTAAAACCCATTTTAGTAACTAGAGAATGGACTTGAATTCCCAGATCATGTGCAGCCGATTTTGCACAAAAAGATATTATTTTGTTGAGAAGGTAAGGGATTTGCATTGATCCAATTTGTCGCCGTAACTCTGCGATAAGGCTTAAACCAACTGCGTTCGAGGGATTACCATTGAAACTGAAGATATCATAGTCTACCGAGACAAAATTGTCTCCTGCGTCCCTAGCAATTTGGTGGCCAATGGTCGTTAGAGCGCCGGAAAACAGCTTAGTGGCTTTTTTCTGAGGATTTATGTAAGGCACACGGGATACAAAATTTAGGAAATATTAGGCTCATTGCACAACCATTTTCTCCTTGCACAGGCATGCATTCTTTCCATCAAAGACACTCGCTCCAGGAGATGTGCGCATAAATTGCAAATTAATATCGGAAGATAAACATGAACCGAACGTACAGCAGAGCAGGAATAGACGTAAACGATAAGTCGTTTACTGTATGAAAACGTGAATGACAACCGGCACCACATTGATAGAAAAGTGTCGGGAAAGATATCTGACTTGTTTTCTTTCTGACGCATGAGACGCATAAGGGACATTGTTCAAGCGAAGAGAAAGAAGATGAATTATGCGCTCTCTCTCTAGTCTCTAGTAATGAAAAATGTACTGAAAATGCGAAGCTCTATTATGATATTTTTATTATCATTTGTATAGTTTTTTGACGAACGAGAAGCTACTGTTATTAACTTCGAATTATTTGGTTCTCTTAAAAAAAATTAAAAAAAAAAACAAACAAAAATACAAGCCCTGGGTCTTGTTTGGCTTGTCACTCATTTTAAGTTTTAGACATTGACAATTAATTATGTACAAGCTATTGACAAATTTTAGTAAGAATTTTCTAATTTAATTTTTTTTTATTCAAATCATGATACAAACTTTTTATTCATTAATCATATAAAATTTATATTCCAAAAATAAAATTTTTCTACAAATTAAATTATTTAATAATATCATATCTCTACTTTAAATTAAAAACTTGAACTGCAATATTCTTATCTAAAATTACTGAAACATAATAATGATCAATAGCTCATTAAATAATTTTGAAAGATTATTTTTTATTTAAGTGGAAAGAATAATTTTTAAGAATTATATTATTAAATTAAAAAACTTCAATATTTTTATAATCACGATTCATGAGTCAATTGTGAGAGGCTCAGATTCAGAGCAGTTTAAAAAATTAAAAATCACATCGTAACTGTCGCCCCAAGCCAATGGGGTACTCTTAGAAATCCTGAAACTGGGTTCCAAAACCAAAAGGTGCACCATGGCTCCGAATTTCCTAAACCCTTGACCCGTCGTGGGTTCGCACCATTCCTTAAACCTCTCTCCAACACAAACCCCACCCTCCCAAATTAAAAAAATTTTCTTCTTCAACAACAGTGTTGCTTATCCTCTCTACTTCCCAAAAAAAAGCAGTCGCAAGCAACACCATGTCCTCCTTCGCCGCTCCCACCCATCTCCTGCCCACATCCACATTCTCTCGCCGCAAATTATCCTCCACCACAGTCCCCGCGCGCTCCTCCTCTTCTGTTGCTCCACGCGCTACCAACATACAATGCAATCTCTCCCCTTCTCTCCCCTCCCCGCAAAACCCTAGCAAACGTAATAAGAATATCCTCAAATCGCTGTCTAAAACCCCTTGCAATCGCCTCCGCGGCAGGTGCTACTCTCTTTCTTCGCCTTACCCCCATCCTCGGAGGCGAAGGCGGCGGCGGCGGTGGTGACGGGTGGTTCGGAGGTGGCGGCGGTGGAGACAATGGCGGCGGAAGTGGCGATGGTGGCTTCTGGAGGAAGTTAATTTGTCCGGAATCAGCGATTGCAGATGAAAATAATGAGTCCCAGGAGTGGGACGCTCACGGTCTCCCGGCGAACATTATGATTCAGTTAAGCAAACTTAGCGGATACAAAAAGTACAAACTGTCAGAGATTTTCTTCTTTGATCGGAGACGTGGTGTCACTGTGGGCACTGAAGATTCTTTTTTTGAGATGGTTTCTCTGCGTCCTGGAGGTGTTTATACTAAAACCCAGCTGCTAAAAGAGCTGGAAACGTTGGCCACTTGTGGGATGTTTGAGAAAGTCGACATGGAATGCAAAACGAAGCCCGATGGGACTTTGGCCATGCAAATATCTTTTCTTGAAAGCACGTGGCAGTCGGCGGACAGGATTAGGTGCATCAATGTGGGATTGATGCAACAATCCAAACCGATAGAAATGGATGCAGACATGACGGAGAAAGAGAAAATGGAGTTTTATAGGAGCCAAGAGAAGGATTATAAGCGGAGGATTGAGAAAGCTAGGCCATGTTTGTTGCCAGCGACAGTGCACGCAGAGATTCTACAGATGTTGAGGGATCATGGGAAGGTGAGTGCGAGGTTGCTGCAAAAGATAAGGGACAGAGTGCAGAAATGGTACCATGATGAAGGGTATGCGTGTGCACAAGTGGTGAATTTTGGGAATTTGAATACGAGAGAGGTCGTTTGTGAGGTAGTGGAAGGTGATATTACTCAGTTGGTGGTCCAGTTTCAGGATAAGCTTGGAAATGTGGTAGAAGGAAATACACAATTGGCTGTTGTCAAGAGGGAGTTGCCTAAACAGGTGAAATATATATCTGTTTGGCTCAGTTTTGTGTTCCTTATGTTGGTGTGGTTATATCAGATTTGATGGATGATGATTGCTGTTTAATGTGTGTTGTTTATGTTAGAATTTCATCATTGGATAATTGACCGGAAATTTTACATGATTAGAATTTCATCATTGGATAATTGACCGGAAATTTTACATGATTTCAAATAATACAGAATTTTGTCAGACTGTAGGACAGCAGTGACATAAAATGAAATTGTCTGTAGACTGTAAAACAGCAGAGTGTTTCAAAGTAATTGTGACCTATTTGAACCATCGATGCTTGCTGATTCAAATTTTTAAGTCCATGCTTCTGGTGGACCATTTTTTGTTAATTCATGCTTAGTTTCAGACTTGCATCGATAATTGATTCTTCATTCCTATGTCTGTGTGTAATGGATGATTGATTAATGTTAGTTTTGGGTGGCTAATGTTTAATTTGTGCTTACAGCTTCGACAAGGCAATGTTTTTAACATTGAAGCTGGGAAACAAGCTTTGAGAAACATAAACTCCCTAGCTCTGTTTTCAAATATTGAGGTGAATCCACGCCCTGATGAGAAGAATGAGGGAGGAATCATTGTGGAGATCAAGCTTAAGGAACTTGATCAAAAATCAGCTGAAGTCAGTGCTGAATGGAGTCTTGTTCCTGGACGTGGTGGACGGCCCACATTTGTAAGTATATCAGATTATCTGGCCAAACTTTTTGTGAGTTTAATAATTTTGGAGTCAAGCATCTATGACAAAATTATGACTTGATAATATTTTTATTTATGTTATCTACTCAGGCTTCACTTCAGCCTGGTGGAACTGTTTCTTTTGAACACCGAAATCTGCAAGGGCTGAATAGATCTATTCTTGGTTCAGTGACCACCAGCAACTTCTTAAATCCTCAGGCAATTTTTCTCAAGATATTCTTGTTGGTTTCTTTTATTTTGTTCCAAAAATATTGACTTATCACAGCTTAAAAATAACACTGGTGATCTTATCTTCAGGATGATCTTGCTTTTAAGCTTGAGTATGTGCATCCATATTTGGATGGTGTATATAATCCTCGTAACCGTACTTTTCGTGCGAGCTGTTTCAACAGTCGGAAACTGAGTCCAGTCTTCACTGGTGGCCCAGGAGTGGATGAAGTCCCTCCTATATGGGTTGATCGAGCTGGCTTAAAGGCTAATATCACAGAGGTATTATCCAGTTGTCCTGCAATTTGCAGCATTGTTATTTGAGCCCCTCACTTTGTTTTGTAGATTTGATGGTTTCTGTTTCTATTCTGGTTGATATGTGCCCAACAGAATTTCACCCGTCAAAGCAAATTCACTTATGGTCTTGTGATGGAAGAGATAACAACACGTGATGAAAGCAGTCACATCTCTCTAAACGGTCAAAGAGTGTTGCCAAGTGGAGGAATCAGTGCCGATGGGCCTCCAACCACCCTCAGTGGTACTGGCATCGACCAAATGGCATTTTTACAGGCAAATATCACTCGTGATAACACCAAGTTTATAAATGGAGCTATAGTTGGTGAGAGGAATGTATTTCAGGTAAGCGCATACTCTCACAACTTGATGCCCCTTATTCATGATGTAACTTTAATACTCCCTAAATGCTGACACTATGGTCATGGAAGACTTTGGACGAGTAAAAGAAATTTTCTTGGCAGCAAAAGGACTTATATTTAGCATTTTAGTTGTTTTTTCAGCCACTTCAGCATCCAAGTGGCCGAGTTCAGGATCTGGAACTAATCTCTGTATGATGGATGTTGAATTTTAATAAATCTAAGAATACATGCATTTTTAAACAAGTAAAAACACTCTAGCTTAGTTATATGTACTGTCGTTTTATATATATTTCTGAACTGAACAGGCTTTTATTACATACCTCTTTTTCAATTGACAATAATTTCTTATAAGCAAAGCATGTTGTTATCCATAGGTCTCAGCCGTGGATGTTTAAATGGATGTTATACAGTCAAATAACTTTTTTGATGTTTTAAAGTTCTTAGATCTGTTGAGGTATTGAACTTGTGCCAATTCAAACTAGTATTTCCTCCCCCACCGCACCGGATAAGAATCTTTGCAGTTATAGGTGTTTTATATTCATCTTTAACATGATTATTTACAAGCTAACATCATCTTCTATATATCAATTGTAGGTGGACCAAGGCCTTGGTATTGGCAGCAAGTTTCCATTCTTTAACCGCCATCAGTTGACATTGACTCGATTTGTCCAATTGAAGAAAGTCGAAGAAGGTGCTAATAAACCACCACCACCTGTTCTAGTACTTCATGGTCACTATGGAGGTTGTGTCGGAGACCTTCCAAGTTATGATGCTTTCACACTTGGGGGTCCCTATTCTGTTAGGGGTTACAATATGGGTGAGTTGGGTGCAGCCAGAAACATTCTTGAGGTGAGAATTACTGAAGGCAGCTGTAGTTTTTGGTAAAACATTTTTATGATTATTTTTGCCGTATATTTCATGAGAGGAGATGCTTCTCGCTTCGCGATTTAGTTATTTATAGATTGAATGTGTGATTTTGCTTGTAGTTTTCTAACATGAATATTATGTCTAACTCCTACATGTCACCTGCAGCTTGGAGCTGAGATCCGGATACCTGTGAAAAATACACACATGTATGCATTTGTCGAGCATGGCAATGACCTAGGAAGTTCAAAGGATGTCAAGGGGAACCCAACTGAGGTCTACAGGCGAATGGGTCATGGTTCATCATATGGTGCTGGTGTGAAGCTAGGTCTAGTGCGTGCTGAATATGCTGTCGATCATAATACCGGAACTGGTGCATTATTCTTCCGATTTGGAGAAAGATTTTGAAATGCGATTAGGCTTCATAGTTATTGCTTAGTACAGTCTGGCCATTAGGTTTTCAAAAAATGTTAGAGCTATGCAAATCCGTTGAGATGCTTAGACGTTCCATGATTTGATCTTATTAGAGGTTTTCTTTCTTTTCAGCTAAATGTTTTCGGTTGTGCTTTATATATAAGTTTGGCTGAGGTAAGGTACAGCAGTAAGACTGATGCGGGATATTGCAATAATGTATTTTATTTTTGTTATTTTTCTTTTTAATGCACAATATTCCTGGACTCCTATTGCTTGGATTTGGCATTTTCCCTTTCGGCATGTTAGACATAATTTGCTCTCTGTACTAAATTAGCGTTAAGATGAAACTCAGATTCCAACGAGCCAACTGCTAGCATGGATGGTCATCCCAAAAGGGAAAAATGCAAAATCCTACAAACATCAATCAAAATGGTTGGTTATGGCGAAGCGAAGCCGATTGCTGTGAAATTTCCTACAAGAAAAACCTGGTCTGGCTTTCATTGATTTAGTAACGGAGAATAAATACAACATTTAATGGTAAGGAAGATATTCCTTTAAATCCTTTACTCTTTTTTCTTTTTAGGGACATTGTGTTTTACCCCCCTAACATTTGGGGAAACGGCACTTACCCCCCTGAGTTTACAGCCAATTCAAGAAAACCCCCTACCTTTTCAAGAAAAGCAATAATACCCCCCTACCGTTATCCTTCCGTCAAAAATATATTAAATTCGAGGTTATAATAGTAATTTATATTTAAATAATAATAAAAAAATAAAAAAGGACTAAGCATTTGTTTATTATGTTTACTTTTTGGGACCATCACTATTATTAAATTAAAAAACTTAATTAAAATATTCAATTTTAAAATTCAATTAAATCGCATTCACATTCTCTCAATTACTTTAAAGTGGAAGGCTTTCACGGACAAGTAACATTTCAAGCTTTGACCGATGAAATGAAACTTGCTGTATTAACGAAGCTGCATTGCACGATTTCACCAACAAAGTGAGAATTGCTGCATTGACGAACTGACATCTTCTTCAGATCGAAACGTGGTTGTCTTATGCGAGATAATTTGTTGTATTGACGAAGCGACATCTTCTTCAGATCGAAACTTTTCTTATGCGAGGTAATACCCGTAGTTTTGACTTTACAAATTTTTGAATGCTTGAAATTGTAATATTACTTGATTGAATGAGATAAAAATTGAATTTAAAGTTGACATTATTTGTGTTTGATTAATCCATTTTCAAGCATGCTGAGAAATTGCTACCTGATATGTGTATAATAAACATTGAATTCAATTGGAGAGATTTAAACCAAATTTCATGGCTTAAATTAGTGATAATAATGATTTGGATTAGTCCTTTCATATATATTGCATTTGCAGGTATAGTCATAAATTAGTTAATAAAAACAATATTATTTTGTTTTGTTTATTTATTAAAAAAAAACATTTTGGTTTGTTATTAATTATTTAATTGATTAAGCTTGCATTATAATATTGTTTTGCATTCAACTACGATATGTTAGTTTGTGTTCATTATTTTATTGATTATTACATGTAAATTGATTTCATATATTATATGAAGGCTTTCTAAGATGATGCAGCAGTATAATGATGCGCCAGGGGCTAACGTTTTGAGTGTTAATGATGTCGAGAATGATGGTTTAGGGAGCTACGAAGTCAATGAGAAAAGTGTTGAAGGGGTTAATGTTTTGAATGTTAATGAGATGATAGATTGTGTTAGTTTGAAAGCTAGTCGTGGGCCTTTAAAGTATGCTGAAATTAGTTATCCAGATGATGTTGAGAGTGATGGTTTAGGTAATGAAATAAATGCTGAGGACTTTGAGGTTATAGAGGATGTAGAGTTACATCCATGTGATTCAGCTGATGAAGAAGATGGAATATGTGATTTTGACAATAAAGAGCCAACTACAGAAGTGCAGCATAATGGTATAATAGCTAGAGAATTTAAGTATCAACCTGATGGCTCTATAAAACTAATGTTAGGACATACTTTTATAACTCTTGAGTTTTTTAGGCAAGTGTTGGTGGATTATTGCATTCAAGAAGGTGTTAGTATAAACAAGGAAAAAAATGAATCTTATAGAGTCACTGCAAAATGTAAAGATCCAAAGTGTAAATGGAGGGTGCATGTGTCACATGCACGTGAACTAGATCGTTTCGTGGTTAAAACCTTTAATCCAACACATGAATGTGAAAGAAAGACTTGGTGTGATGATGCAACAGCAGTTTGGATTGCAAGGGCTTATGGTTCTTTAATTCGGTCAAATCCAAACATTGAAGCAAGAGTCCTTCAAGAAATGATTTTGACAAAACATGGTTTAGAGGTTCCTAAAGGCAGAATCTATAGAGGCAAAAGACTTGCACTAAAATGTGTTGGAGGAGATCATAAAACTGCATATGCTGAAATTTATAAATATGCAAACGCTGTTAGAAAATATAACGAGCAGTCAATTACTTTTGTGTTAAGTAGTATACCATCAGGTTCAAAGGGGCCAACATTTGAGAGTTTTTTTCTTTCTTTTGGTGCACAAATAGAAGGTTTCATTGCTGGTTGCAGACCGTATATTGGGCTAGACGGTTGTCACTTACGCGGAGCTTATGGAGGAGTGTTACTTACTGTTGTTGCACTTGATAGCAACAGCATGATTTTTCCTCTTGCAGTTGCCATTGTTGATTCTGAAAATTTCAATAGTTGGAGTTGGTTTTTGAGAATCTTATACGAGAGTGTTGGTAGCAAGGATAATAGAAAGATTACATTCATGACCGACAGACAAAAGGGGTTGATTCCAGCCTTAGAACAAACATGGTCTAATGCTAATACACGATATTGTGCTAGGCATATATATGCCAACTTTAAGCAACAATGGAGTGGAATAGGGCTGAAAAGACTCTTTTGGAAAGCTTCAAAGATTGCAACAGAAAAACATTTTAAATTGACTATGGAGGAGATTAAACAAGTAAAAAATGTGGGTGAGGCTGCTTATGCATGGTTATCTAAAATACATCCAAGACATTAGTCAAGATCAGCCTTTGATACAAGTTCAAAGTTTATTCATACCACCAATAATTGCACAGAGTGTTTCAATGCGTGGATAGACTTGTACAGAGATAAGCCTGTGTTGAGTTTGATGGAATACTTAAGAAGGAAGGTTATGAATAGGTTTATTTCC